>CM062820.1:501184298-501610431 GCA_031772625.1 Pinus tabuliformis
TAAGTGTATGAGTATAATTTCATGTATAATATTTATTCATGAGATGATGGAATAATTATGCATGTGACGACTATTGAATCTAAATTTAATCGAAGTTAAATTGGAGGATGGGAGCCTAGAAGCTAATTTTTAATATTGGGTCACAAAGGTATGTGACAACTAACATAAAATCACTTTCATAAGCTACATGCATACATAATAGAATAAAATGAAGAGATGAGATAGTGGGGGAAATTTATTCAAGTTTGTATTATATGAGTGGTAGTTTGTACACGATTGAGGACTTTCGCAATCCTTATATGTAGTCCTCCTATCACCAACACTCACTATCTACTGGACCTGTAATGATGGCTTATTGTAGAGAAAACTATGAGTGAAGACTCCAACAACACTTTTACATATCTTACCTTTTCCCCCTTTCTTGATCTATGGAGAGATTGTATTTATAGATATTCTTAGGTAGTCATTGAATCAAATGTATACATCATTTTTACCATGTCTAGTTATTTAATCCATATCCTTTCTGAGTGATCAATTTTGACATCATCCACTATTATCTATGTAACTTCTCACAATTTTGGTCCATCATAGTGTACCTAGTGCATTGTTGGGTCTTTGTTGCTTGAAGCTAGAGTACAGAGAGCATTATTCAGCCAAATGTTGCTAGGATAAAAATGCAGAGGAGCATTGAAGGAACCATTTCATGTTTTCTGGAGCTTTCCAAAAATCAACTTTTACATCTTGAATTTGAATATGATGTTCCCCAAGGGGGAGAATCTTTGAGCTATAACAACTATTTATACATTCACTACGCCTCAGACATGAAAGGTCATGTTCATTCAATTGATATGGGTTGACCTAAATCATCCCTATTCGATTGGTAACCCTTAATTTTATCTAGTAATTTCCTATCTAATAACAATATGCACACCTAACCTACTACAACATGATTTGGATCCATCCCTCATTATGCACTTTTTCCTCTTTAGATGGCCTAACTAAGTTTTTTTGACCCATTTTCATACACTCGGGAATTTCTATCCAATACAACCAATCATTGTTGAATTTTGTGAATTCTATGTGATTATAAGCCAAAAAAAATACGATGGGTTTGTTGCACTCATTTTCATCCTCAACATGTTTAAATATCTCCCACATATCATCTATGTTCTATATATACCCAACCGAGCACCACATGTAATAAATGATCTTTTCCACTCAACTCATCATGCCATTGCAAGTAGTGGAGTGTTAGTCAGTCCACCTCATGCCTTGTCCATGTTTCCCATGCTTATAAAAGTCCATTGGCTTGTGCTCATGTTGAAGAGGACTTTTGTCACATACCTCCTTGACACAACACTAACAACCACCTACTATTCTCGAATCACTAAATTTAACTTCAATTAAATTTATATTTAGTAGTTGTCACATGGATACCTATTCAATCATTTTATAAACAAGGATATCATATGCAATTATACTCATATGCTTAAAGATTAAAAAACATAAAGTCTAAGGATCGAACATACATAACATCATATGCAATTGAATCAAACCATATTAACTAAAGGAATTTCACTTGGAAAATTGAGCACCACCATCCAACCTAGAACTAACTTCCTCCAGTTCACCCCCGAGTCGAGAGTTCTTTCCCATTGATCAACTACCTCTTGTTGATCTCTTCAATGGGTATTTAATTCCCTCTTTCATGATATGGTTTCCTTTAGTGGTGTCCCACTTTTGTGGATCTTTTTATCCACTTGCCTAGGCTTTTCCCATAAAAGCTTGCCTTTCTCTCCCATGAGGCTTTTATGTTTTTCCTAAACTTAACATCTTTATCTAGCTAAGAAACTTAATGGATATTTATCTCCCAATCCATTAAGCTTATCTAGAATTTGATCTAAAATCTTATCATGAAATAATTATCCATTCCCATTCACCAATGGGATTTCATTTGGCAAGAATCTCATCTCTTGGTGTCTCATTTTCCAAGCGTTTAAATTACCTTTATTTATTTGGTAATAAAATATTTACTCCCATTTTTAGCCTCAGACCTATCTTTTTTGTTATAACTCAGTCTATCTTTGGTCTGACATGATAGAAATGGAGGGTTGTTACATATAATAGAGGGTTGTTACATAGTCCCCCCTTAAATTCACACTGTCCTTGGTGTATATCTCAATCTTACAATATATTTTCTCATTCTCTGGTAGTCATTTCTAAAATTACAAGTTCCCATGGTATGGCCACCTGAATCAAATTTTCTGATATATAGGTTAGAAAGGAGTTCTACCAGCAATTCTCCTTCAATTTCTACCTATAAAATTTGTTTCAATACATTTTGTGAGAGACTTCAGATGCCTCAAAAAGCTCAATTTTGTTTAGCATATTAAATGTCATAATTTGATATAAAAGTACTACTATTTGAGAAACTACAGGTTAATGTTGCACACCATTTAACTATGATTCCTCATTTTCAATTTCATTTTATTTAAATAATAAGAAGAAATGCATGTTATTCCAATGCATTTGTATTCTTGTCGAACACTTGCCTCCTGTAGTCTCCCTGCATTAGTCACAACAAGTCAAAATAACATATTTGACCAAGTCAACATGTATAAAAAAAACACATCAGGTTAGCTCAAAACATAACCATCAAAATCATAAATCACATGTAACCATCATAAACCCAATCATAAATCGCATGTAATCATGATAGTCTAGAATCATACGTCACGTGCATACTAAAACTAAAACTGAAATAAAATATTGATACTTATCATTTAATCAATCTTTAGATTCCACCTTTTTCTTTAGTTTGTATGCACTCTTGATTAGTTTCCACACCAAACAAACACCTAGTCCCTTCTCCTCATCCATGTTTGCATACACATAGTGTGCATTACACACATACAACTATGCACGCCACACAATGTCATGCTATGCATGCATCCACACCAGTACCATATGCAACACATGTACACAGTACCACATATACAACATGTACACAATACCAAATTTCTATAGCATCGCATACATGACATGTACATTAATGACATCTTTTCAAACAATGTTAGTATTATTGACATAACATTAAGTCAACACCAAAAATTCCTTTCATTATTTATTCACACTACTTTTAGGTAAGTCTAATCAAACGATGCTCGTTTTTTCAATTAGAGAATACATAATCAATGTACTTGTTCAACTTCTACAACTAAGGCATTCATGTCAAAGTATATAAGTTCTTTTATTGAGCTAACCCTGTTCATATATCTTGTGGTTGCAAGAAAATTTCATCAATGAAAGAAAATGATAACACGGAGGTAATCATGCATAATACATTTGCACAATATCAATAACTTTGGGTTTTGGGATTGAATCTATCACTAGAGAAGGTGTCAATAACACCGAAATATGACCTCCACCCAATCATAAAGTGGCCTTTTAATAGTTAATCTAGTATGGCCTTCAATATTATATTTGAAGTTTTAATAACAACATTAACCTTGTATTTATCCAAGAAAATAATTTTTTGGTACTCAAATGTGCACCATACATAATCCTGTTATGCCATATGATTTCCCTTTTTCTCTTTTAAACACTACTACAAACACCTTGTTGGCCATGAATAATTTCGTTTATATTCAAAACCAATTGAACAATCAATATGCAAGTACATACACCTCCTATAGATGAGTCATAAATGAATGTTAAAATGTTCTCACACTTCCCCAATCTTGTAATTTCCAGGGTACTATGCGTAGCTAGATTTAAACATAGGTTATCAACATGTTGACACCTCACCTTAAACATTAAATCACCATGTAAAGACAAAAGAATATAACTCATTTATTGGAAGCAATATTTATTAAAATCATTTCCCGCATGGTTTATGCAACAATTGTTATGTTCCCATATTCGAAACTAGATAACACTATCAGTGCAACCTGACAGGTAGACTTTTCCTATATTGCTTGGTAGGAAATAGCGGTACAAAATATGCATCCCAGATTGTAAGATTGTGAATTAATTTAATCGGATTACTACATATCATTTTATCGAAAACAATTAACTTGGCACAATAATCTCGATTACGAGTACCACTTATCTATCCAATATGGTTGAAGTATCATATCGATTTAACAAGGAGTTGTTGCATGGTTTGTTATCCTCTCTCTTCATCACTTATAACATTTTATATGTCACACCTTACTTGATGCATGAATTATTTTACTACTACCATAAGATCCTTAGACCATCATAATATGTATTAAATCAAAACCTTTTTTTTTACTAAAAGAATATTAATTAATTCAGAAAAGTCATGTTCTGAATCTAGTGTACAACTCTTGTTAGTCAATAGGCTACTCTAAATTTCTCTATTTCTACTTCAAATGCATCCAACACCACTATATCTAATATGTTTGTCATTTATGTTCTCATAAAGCATGTATGCTTTGTTTATATATAGTAGAAGCATACATATCATTTCAATCTTATTAATTCCCACAAGTAGTACATTCGTAAGTTCTTAAATCATTCTACTAGAAGCATCTTCTTCTTGCTGCAGATTTGAAAGGTTCATATTTCTAATATATTACTACCAGAAACCTATCTATATCTAGCTTGATATGCACATAAAGGCTGTATATTTTAAGGTTGCATAATTTGAGTTGACACTTTGGAATTTGAGTGAACTTGAGAATTTTCCCCTGGGATTTCATTTAATACTATATTTTTGTTATTAATCGAGAGGAACTAGGAGTTGATTTTACACTCCCATTATGTATTTACACTAGATATACTATTGGGTGCCAGTCCCATTGGCTTATCTATTAGGGGCATAAAATTATTAATGTATATTGTCTTCTCCGAAATTTATACAATGAGTTGTATTACACGTGTGCACACACTTCACAACTCTAACCCCAGTTCAGTATAGATTGGAAACATAATTTGTTACTCTTGCATATATCAGTTACAATTACTAGGATATTTATTTATTCAAAAAGAAATGTGCATGTTCCAAACTATGCATATTTAATTAAATATGCATGTTGCTATCGAATATTTGAAAAATGACCAGGAAAAATTTAGTTCCCTTCAATAGTGTATATTTGGAGCATTTTCCCAATAAGGTGACATAAACGGTTCAACCTGTGGAAAAACCACATCCAAAGATGAATTTCATGATTACATGTAGATGAACCAATCAATGCAAAAATATTAAATTGAAAGACAAGTATAAATAATCAATATGCATAGTCTAATACCACATAGAGAGACCTGTCTTTCATGAGCTTAACGATATTTCATGGGAAACTTCATGAATATATAATAATAAGGAAGACCTTCAAATTTTGTTCTAGGATATTTAATTAACCATAAATTTCTAGTAATGTTGATATAATGTCATGAAATTCTTTCATGTTATCTATATAGATTCCATCTATACACTTTTATTTTGATCTGTCCTTGTGTTGGCCATGATCTATAGAAAGGGTACTTGTGAATTTATCTATTTTTTCTTGCTAGTTAGCTCATAAGAGTTCAACATTTCTTCCCTTCCTATTTCATCCTTTCTTAATATCTCTATAAGTATAAGCTTCATTCCATTAAGCTATGTCCTTGGATAGATTATTTTTATCGACATTTATTAATCTATGCCCTTGGATAGACTTGCACAAATCATAATTTAATTTTAATATGAACAAAGTAATATGATGATAGCATGGAAGAAGGGACATATTGGCATGCAATTAAAAATAGAATTTAAACATTACTTATTCACCATTACTCCTTTCAACAATTGCATTCTTATTTATAAGGCATGATCACCAAACCACTAAATTCCATCATTCAAACTTTCAATACAATAATCATACTTTAAAATATTACAAATTTATTGATTCATCAAGCTCGACTATAAACATCTAAAACTAGGTCTATCATGTGTAAAGTACCTTAAACCAATTTTAAATAATAGTGAATAGTGAAAATTTGAGCCCTCCATGCATGTAAGCACATAAATGTAGCTCGTAGTAAGCACACAAATGAGCCATACATTATCATCGTTCATTCACAACACTCATCATATGCAAAACGAGAAACAATGAACATACAACCTTCAAAGCATAATGTAAATCAAACAACTCCGAGGAGAAAATAGCAGAAGGTATTCATATTCTTATCGGATGATTTATGCATATAAAAAAATAACTCATATAAAAATATACACACACGTACATATACACATGAAAACTCATGTCTTCACCTGAGTATATTCAGTGGAACGATAAGATTGACCGCACATCATACCTTTACTTATTGAATCTATAAAATGCACCTCCTCTTCCTACACCAACATAGGTTTGTTAAATCTTGTCGCCATGTCTTGATCAGAGGAAGGAGGAGCTCCTGCTTCTCATTATATCTTCAAAACATTATTGGCGCTACTTTTTCTGCAAATGTTAAGTTTTGCAAGGATAGTTTGCAAGCAACTCTGGAATTTTATTTACACATACTAGTGGAAGTCGCGCACCATCAAGAAGATTATGGAAAGGTAAGGAATCAGAGGGTCGCCATCTCATTTTGTTAGTAGAAATATTGGTGACATGACTAAACTTAGAGAGTGTGAGGCTACTAGTGACATGGACCCTATCAGTCACGACATTATGAGAAAACTTTTACCCCACTAAGTACAATGGAGAGATGATTATGGTATGTCGATTTTTCCACTATTAGTTTTGTAATGTCTTAGAAAAAATTTCCATTACTAGTTCAACAATAACTCATAAAATTTCTAAAGCTTCTACTGCATGGTAAAAGAGAGTTAAATATAGATTACATGAAAGGCTCCATATGTGTCTTAGCCTTGCCTACTGGCAGCGTGAGATGTTCTACAAAGCACATATCTTCTCTTTTGAGCTTGCAATTTCTACAAGGACTTTTCATGGTCAGTATTCTAAGAATGATTGAACCACGTCACCACCCTACCTCTCCAAGTTAACTACCCTTTTAAAACATAGGTGAAAAAAAAAACAAATATGTACTTAACATTTCAGGATTTCAAATCCTTAAGAAAAACAATGAAATCCATGAATTTCACTTGCAATAGTATACCATGGTTATCATATAGGCTGAGCAACCAGGTCCTGGTCCATACGAATGATCCTCTCAATAAAGGGTCTCAATTTTCGAATACCCTCAAGAACTAAATAAAATATAACCCTCGTCAAAATGGGACAAGATAAAAACATCACATCGTTACCTGGAACCAAGGGTACATTCACGTTGGTTTGGAAAAACATTATCGACCCTCTGTCATCATACGTGAGAAAAAGAGGTAGACAAAAAAAGGTGGAGGAAAATATCCCTCATATCCATCACTTTTCCGAGTGGAATTCACTTACCTGTTAAGCAATTAAAAGGAAATGACTAAAGAAGAACCCCAATATGGTTCGAGCATAGAAGAAGATTAAACTCAATACCAAAGAATGGGTATGGGTAGTATTTATATCGAAGAACATACCAGTCGACCAAGTGGCAAACGATTGAGTAGACACCATGTACGTGTAACCTTTATGTCCAGTATCATTACACACAAGGAAAAGATGAAGCTAAAGAGACTTCTTCAGTTTGACTTGTCCACGTGCAAATCAGGATAAACATTATGAAAACTAAATGGTTTTATGGGCATAATATTAAGGATAACCATTATCTAAAATGAATGCTTTTATGGACGTAGAATATTTCATAGAAATTTAGTTGTTTCTAGAATGGATATGCTCATTATTTATAATAGGTGCGCAAATCAATAAGTCATCACACAAGAAACACCTCCAGGCTCCACATCAATGGATAAGGCATGAAAAAAGAGCGATATTACGAATTGAAAAGGAAAAACAACAACCATTAATGGGATTTTCTCCATCAATATAATTGGGAAGGTATTGTTGGGCTTTAAATCTACTAGAAAAATAAACACTTCTTAAAGCTTCCATAACCGAGCATGCCATAGAGCTTAATGGCGTGGGTTTTGAAAAGCTCAAGGAGAAGTAAATTGATTCGAGAAAAAGGTGGAAATATGTATCAAATAGATTAATAGGTTGGTAATACCATTGCCTTAGATGTCTCTCTAGAGTGTCACAGCCTCCAACTATTCGATTTGGTGTTGATTGACACCACTCCAAGACAATCTACCATTGAGAGAGTAAAAGGTGCCACAAAGGGAAATGACTTTTTAGTTGAATTTTGTCAATTCATTGTTAGATTTGAAAACATATTGCATGGAGCTAGAAACTTGTAACACCCCACATAGCAGAATTCACACACTTGTGTCATAAACATGACCAAGAGAACCGTAGTGGTTTCTTTTTTTAATTAGACATATATTCAACTAGCAAATATTTGGTTATAGTCTACTCAGATAACAAATTTAATCATCCTATGTATATTATTAATGTAATATATTCTACAAAAATAATATTTCAAGATTGTTGAATCTCAAATCACCTATCCATTCATAATATAAGGTAGACATCCATGGAATGTTATGAACAATCACCTTACTTCAACAATATCTACAAGTATGGTCTTTTTATAAATCATTTACACATTATTTAACGTAGTGATAAACCATAGTGACACTATTATAATCCTTTGGGAGTTGCTCCTCATTTTGTTTTCTTGGGATTTCAATTTAGGTCCATCCTCAATTTAATTTCATCACATAAGTTCTTTTTGTATCAAAATTATAACCTGCATAGCTTTACAGGTTATATCCCTATATATATAATCTCTTGTATGTTGTTTGTTGGCATTATGGCAAAGGTTTGGTGCTATGGCACAGGTGTTGTCCTTGATGGCAACTCTCTTTGGTAACAGATCTCAGTTCAGGTTTTCAAAATGAAGGAAAAGACATATACGCAGGTTCATATAGACGATAACGCGTATGCACGCGGGTTAGACATTTCAAATGCTAGTGTGAGTATACACGCACTTTCATGCAAGGAAAAGCACGTATATGTTGGAGAACTTACCTTTGGTCCATGGTAGTTAATCCTTGGTATTTGAACCTATGGTTTTGGACCATGGTACCTCGTCAGACGTGTTGATCCAAAGTATTGGGTACATGGTATTGGTTTATTATGGTTTTGGAGCGTGGTATTGTGGAAGGCCTAAAACTATAAAAGAGGAAGGAGATCATGTGGCAAAAGGACATCTAAATTATTATTGAATATATGATAAAGTGCTAGATCTGGAATACTGGTAATTGGGTTATGGTGCAGATCTGTATCTGAATGAAGGAGGAACCTTAGCGCAAAGAGAAGGATAAGTTCTATTGATGGATCATAATCTTTAAGATCGAATAGTAATATCGTTGTATGATTTTTATCTGTTATATGTGGTGCTTGCTTGATCTATAAAACTCATAATCTGGGTTAATTAATGTTTGAATATCTGAAAGAGTGAATTATCCTTTATAGATCTGTACGCAGGTTCAGTGAAGCGAAGGCGCGTATATACGTTGGTTCAGTGAAGGAAAACAACGTATACGTAGGTTGTTGCATACGCAGAAGCGTATGCACGTAGGTTTCAGGCTATTAAAGTAGCGTATATACTTTGAGTTGTGATCTTGTTGGTTTTTTTATTGCTGCAGTGTTCTGGGTTCAGATTTGGTGTGTGGTTACTGTTACTGTGATCTAGGTACAGTCGTCAGAGAAGTGTTTATTTTGATTCAGTTTTGATTGGTGAAAAGGTGATTGCTTGATGCAGAAATTCTTGATGTTTGATTGATGCTATTTCTGGATCCATTCTGAAAATTTATGAAACGTGGTCCCTGAAAGAAAGAGAAGGTTGTAGCCTTCTGTAGGCCAACACCTATGTATTAGTATCTTGGTTACTGCAAGAGCTAAGGGGATTGTAGCTCCCTTCCAAGAGAAGCTGGAAAACGAGAAAGGGTTGTAGCTCTCTGCAGGTTGCAGCCTGTGTACTGGTAAAGGACTGCACATGTACAATTGTAAAAAGAAGTTTCTAATTAAAGAGAAGATACAGACGAATTGCAGCAGGTGGTTTTCACCCACATTGGGTTTCCACCTTATATCTTGTGTTCGTGTGCGATTGTCTTTCTACTCTGTTTTACTGTTTTTGATTACTGGTTATTTGATTCTCAAACACAGATTAACAATCAACATCAGAAAGATAAAATAAATTAAAAGTTTTCATTGTATACACGGGTTTCCTTCTGAATAGTTGCATATATACGCGGGTTTAATTAACTGAAGTAGCGTATATCATTTGATTTTGAAAAATGAATATTTGACTTGATAATACTGATTCACCCCCCCTCTCAGTATTATTTCCAACAATTGGTATCAGAGCAGGTTCTTCAGAAGAAGCTTGATCGCTTGAAGAAAGATCTTTCATCATGAGAAACTACGAGAGGGAAGCATCAAGCAGGCCACCGATTTTTGATGGGACAAACTTCGTTTATTGGAAGGTAAGATTTACTGCCTATCTTCAATCTCTTGGTACAGAAGTCTGGGATATCATAGATACAGGGTATACTTTTCCATCAACAACTCCTACGGATCCGGCTAAGAAGAAGAAATATGAAACAAATGCAAAGGCGGTCAATACTCTATTAGGATGCATATCTCAATCAGAATTTTTCAAGGTAATGCAGTTTAAATCCGCAAAAGAGATATGGGACAAGATTTTTTTGAGCTATGAAGGAGATGATCAGGTAAAACGAGCAAAACTTCAAACCCTCAGGATTCAGTATGAAAATATCAGGATGTATAATGATGAAAGTGTGGCTAACTATTTTCTTCATGTAGATGAGATTGTTAATTGCATGAAAAATTTGGGTGAAGAAATAAAAGAGGTTGTTGTGGTTGAAAACGTTCTAAGATCTTTGTCCCCTAGGTTTGAATCTAATGTTTCTCCAATAGAAGAAAAAGAGAATCTACAAAACCTTAAAATGTCACAGCTGCACGGAATTCTAAATGCTTATGAAATGAGGAAAGGAGGTCCATCAGACAGGAAAGACGCTGCCTTTAAGGCTTCAAGCAAAGGAGAGTACTATGAGTCAGGACACGTGTTAGAAGAATAAGAAGAATCAAACTTTGTCAGAAATCTTCAACGGGGTATTGGACAGTTTCGAGGTAAGTCACCTTTCAAATGCTTTGCTTGTGGAAGAGTCGGTCATTATGCTGCCAAATGTCCTCACAAGGATAAGATTGACAAAGGGAAGGAACCTGTTAGATGGAACAAGAAACAGAATGCAACTAAGAAAAGTTACTACACTCATGAAGACAGTGATGGCCTATAAAATAGTGACGAAGATGAACGAGGTAATGATTATAAACTTTTAATGGCCTTCGAAGATGATGATTACATGGACGCTAAGATGTAGATGGTTTTTATGAAGAGATTTCTCGACTCAAAATATGTTTAGAAGAAAAAGATATGATCATTGATACTCTACAATTCCAACTTGATGAAAAAGAAAAATCTCTTGAGAAGTTAGAATGTGAAATTGTCGGCCTTAGAAAAGAAATTGAGAAAACAAAGGCTCTTAATCTTAAATTTGTTAAAGGATATGAAACTCTGGATGAGATTATCAATGTACAGCGTTCTCCACTAATCAAGACAAGTCTGGGTTATAATGGAGAAACATCTCAAGCATCCACCTCAAAGAGTTATCTTGATGCAGCAAGGAGGAATGAGCAAAATCCCAATGGAGATCCCCAGGTAAAGCAGGGACGAATTACATCAAGAAAAAACAAATACTACCAGGTAAACCAGGGCCGATCCATCTTAAGGGTGAACAAAAGATACAACCAACCACAGGTAAAAGCTTCTCAATTTGCTTCAAGAATGGATGACAATAGAAATCATTTGGCTGGTAGATTTGATAATCGTAGCAGTTTCTTCAATGGCCAATGTTTCTCTTGCCATAACTTTGGTCACAAAGCAGCTCAATGTGTTTCCTATAAGACAATCATGACTAGAGAAGCTCAAAAACAAAGAAGTATGACTAGGATTACGAAGAGGATCTCTAACAACTTTTTGGCCCTTGAAAATGAAATTGAATGTTCTATTTGTAATAACTTCGGTCATAAAGATTCTGAATGTAGGAGCAAGTTTCGGCAGACAAAGAACAAGCCTCAAGCACCAGAACATGGAGAATAAAGGAACCACAAACAGAAAGATGTGGGATAGCTTTTTATTCAAAAGGACAGGAAAATCTATGGTGCATCGATAGCGGATGTTCGAAGCATATGGCAGGTGATAAAGAAAAACTTGAATCATATACTGCTTTAGAAAAGGGAAAGAAAGTTTCTTTTTGAAATGATACCCCTGCAGCCATAAGAGGAAAAGGCACTACTCATTTGAAAGAAAAGGTCAATGTTGGAAATGTTTTGTATAATGATGGCTTGAATCATAATCTACTAAGTGTCAGTTAGATGTGTGATCAAGGAACAAAGGTAATATTTCGATCAAATGGATGTAGTGTTCGTGATCTTGATACAGGAAAAACAGTGATCAAAGGCAGAAGAACTCCAAATAATCTATACATATTTGAAGAAGGATAACAACAATGCTATTTGAGCAAGGATGATGAACACTGGTTATGGCAACGGAGGTTGGGGCATCTAAGCTTTTCACAAATGAGGAAATCATGAAAATACCAGGCAGTTCATGGTCTTCCAGATATCAAAGTTCCAGACAACACCATATGCAAATCATGTTAGTTTGGTAAGCAAACCAGAACTAACTTCCCTGAGAAGGAAGGATGAACCAGTAGGCCTCTTGAACTCGTCCATACAGATGTATGTGGTCCATTTAGGACAAGGTCACATCAAGGAGAAGAATGCTTTATTTTATTCATTGACGACTTCTCGAGGATGGTTTGGTTGGGACTTATGAAACACAATGACGAAGCATTCGAAAAATTCAAATATTTCAAAGCCTTGGCTGAAAATGAATCAGATCACAAAATTAAGTGCCTCATGTCCGATAGAGGTGGGGAGTTTACCTCAAATGAATTTTTCGATTTCTGTGAAGGACATGGAATAAGAAGGGAATCCTCTATAGCTAGGACTCCTCAGCAAAATGGAGTGGAGGAAAGGATGAACAGAACGGTCCAACAAATGACTCGTGCTATGGTTGACGAGTCTGGGACTCCCGCAATCTTCTGGGGTGAAGCTGCGTTTGCTGCGGTTGTTATTCTCAACAAAACAAATGTCTGAGTGAACAGCACTCAAACTCCTCATGAGCTCTCGTACGGTGAGACTCCTTCGGTAAAGCATTTCAAAATTTTTGGAAGTAAATGCTATATTAAGAATAATGATGAACAGCTTGGCAAACTTGAACCTAGAGCAGATGAAGGTATTCTCCTTCGTTATTCTCCCCACAACAAAGCATATAAGTGTTACAATAAAATACTTGGAAGAATTGTTGACAACATTGATGTAGTGGTTGATGAAAAATGACACATTCCTAGGCAAGTAAATTATGAAAATATCGAAGAGGATGAAGACTACTCTCCAAATCATACTGGTGATGAAGAAGAACCTCGAGAGGCACCAGAGGAATAGATAAGGATAGAAGAGAAGACTCCATCTAGGTATGTTCAGAAGAATCATATAGAATCTCAAATTTTGGGGCAGAAAGAGGCAGGTGTACAAACAAGACGAACAGTTGCAGAAGCCTAAATTTATTTGGCATTGCTGTCCTCCACTGAGCCACAAAATGTAAAAAAGGCATGCAAAGATGAATGTTGGGTCAAGGCAATGGATGAAGAACTTGAGCAGATCGAGAAGAACAACACTTGGGAATTGCTTCCTAGACCAAAAGATAAGAATTTCATAGGGACAAAATGGATCTTTAAAAATAAGTTGAATGAAAATGGAGAAGTAATCAGAAACAAGGCCAGACTTGTGTGTAAAGGGTATGCTCAACAAGAAGGAATAGACTTTGAAAAACCTTTTGCTCCTGTTGCCAGACTAGAGGCCATCCGAATGTTCCTTTCCCTCTCAAGCTTTCAAAAGTTCAAAGTATTTCAAATGGACGTGAAATCAACCTTTCTGAATGGAGACTTAGAAGAAGAAGTGTACATTGAGCAACCAGATGGTTTCATTCTTGGGAATGATCCAAATCTTGTATGCAGACTAAAAAATGCTCTCTATGGTCTTAAACAGGCTCCAAGGGCTTGGTACTATCGTTTGGACAAATATCTTCATCAACAAGGTTTTTCAAAAGGATCAGCAGATAGAAATCTCTATATAAAAATTGAAAATGAAAAATTGCTAATACTTGTTGCGTATGTAGATGATATTATCTTTGGAAGCAATGAAGAAGTTATGAGTCAAAGCTTTGCCTTGGTGATGCAGAAAAAATTCGAAATGTCCTTGCTTGGAGAACTGACATACTTTCTTGGATTGAAAATCCAAAAAAATGAAAGTGGTGTCTTCTTGTCTCAAACCAAGTACCTCAAGAAGATTCTGAAGAAGTATGGCATCGAAGATTCGAAACCAGTATGTACCCCTATGGTTAAAGGATGCAGTCTCAATGCAAATGATGAATCAGCAGTAGTACATCAACCAACCTATAGATCTATGATTGGAAGTCTACTTTATTTGACAGGTACCCGACCAGACATCATTCATGCAGTGGGAATAGTTGGGAGATTTTAGGCAAATCCAAAGGAAACTCATCTTCAGGCAATGAAGAGAATCTTCAAGTACCTTCAAGGAACTCAAAACTATGGCTTATGGTATCCTAGAGATACAGATATCACACTTCATGCTTATACAAACGTAGATTGGGCCGGAAGCGTGGATGACAGGAAGAGCACAAGTGGTGGTGCATTATTTATGGGTTCCAGATTAGTATCTTGGTTTAGCAAGAAACAAAGTTTGATTGCTTTATCTACAGCTGAAGCAGAATATGTGGCTGCTGCACTCAACTTATTTCGATGATGCAAACCTTGCAAGACTTTCAAATCACTTGTACACCACCTATCTCCATCTTATGTGATAATACAAGTGCAATCAGCATTTCAAAGAACCCAGTCATGCATTCAAAGACCAAGCACATACTGATCAAGTATCACTTTCTCCGGGAACAAGTGTTGGAACAAAAAGTCAAATTGGAGTATGTTCCTTCTAAGGAACAAGTTGCTGATATTCTCACCAAACCACTGCCCATGGAGACATTTGAACACCTCAGACAGAAGCTGGGAGTAGTTGATGCATCATCTTGCTGTTAAAACTTGTCTGTTTCAAAGAAAAATGGGTGTACGCAAGTTGCCTGAGGAGGATCCGCGTACATACGTCGGTTTGTGCAGAGACAGTCGCGTATATGGAGGTTTGATGGATATCAGTGGGGACAGGCTCTAGTTGAAGATATTCTGATATGGGTCTGACAGAGACCATCTGGCACAGGTTCAGGGGGAGCAGATAATCTTCTAATAATGCATTGTTGGCATTATCTTAGAAGCTTTTGGTTCTAGTTCACAGTTGTTGTTGGTTTCAGGTGGAACAAAGGTAGAGGGAGAACAGAAGGAAATCTTCGTTGCTGATCTGAATGGTGATTGACAAATGTTGTTGCTATCAGTTATTGGTGACTTTCATAAGTCTTGTTCTAGATATTTCATCTCTATGTCATATATCTCTTTTGTGATATCTCTATTATGGTGTCAAGGTCACGTAATGGCCTATTTTGGTTTCCCCACTATGCCTGGGATGAATATGTAATGAACTTGCTTGTCATATGTAAATTTCTGATGTATCCCCACTTGGTTGGGTGGATGATCCCCACTTTTTGGGTGATGGATGTATGTATTGAGTATTTTGGTGATAGGAAGGTCTTTTATGATGTATAAGACATGGTTCTTCTTGAAGAACATCTTTTGCAGATCTTGCCTACAGTAAGGGGGAGCATGGTAAGCACTGCAGGGTAGAAATTTCAGCATGTACTCAGGGGGAGCACAACGCTTTGCCCTTGATGACAAAGGGGGGAAATGACTTTGAGGATGTTGGGTTGCCATCAAGTCCAAAGGGGGAGATTGTTGGCATTATGGCACAGGTTTGGTGCTATGGCACAGGTGTTGTTCTTGATGGAAACTCTCTTTGGTAACAGCTCTTAGTTCAGGCTTTCAGAATGAAGGAAAAGACATATACACAGGTTCATCTAGACAAAGACATGGGTTAGAAGTTTCAAAGGCGCATGTGCGTATACATGCACTTTCATGCAACGAAAAGTGTGTATATGTTGGAGAACTTACCTTTGGTCCGTGGTAGTTAGTCCTTGGTATTTGAACCTATGGTTTTGGACCATGGTACCTCATCAGATGTGTTGATCCCAAGTATTGGGTCCGTGGTATTGGTTTATTATGGTTTTGGACCATGGTATTGTGGAAGGCCTAAAACTATAAAAGTGGAAGGAGATCATGTGGCAAAAGGACATCTGAATTATTATTGAATATCTGATAAAGTGTTAGATCTGGAATACTGGTACTTAGGTTATTGTGCAGATTTGGATCTGAATGAAGGAGGAACCTTAGTGCAAAGAGAAGGATAAGTTCTATTGATGGATCATAATCTTTAAGCTCAAATAGTAGTATCATTGTATGATTTTGATTTGTTATATGTGGCGCTTGCTTGATCTAAAAAACTGATAATCTGGGTTAATTAGTGTTTGAATATCTGAAAAAGCGAATTATCCTTTATAGATCTGTATGCAGGTTCAGTGAAACGAAGGCGCGTATATACGCTAGTTCACTGAAGGCAAACAACGTATACGCAGGTTGTTCCATACGAAGAAGCGTATGCACATAGGTTTCAGGCTATTAAAGTAGCGTATATATTTTGAGTTGTGATCTTGCTACTTCTGTTTATTGCTGCAGTGTTCTCGGTTCAGATTTGGTGTGTGGTTACTGTTACTGTGATATGGGTACAGTCGTCAGAGAAGTGTTTATTTTGATTCAGTTTTGATTGGTGGAAAGGTGATTGCTTGATGCAGAAATTATTGATGTTTGATTGATGCTATTTCTAGATCCAGTCTGAAAATTTATGAAACGTGGTCCCTAAAAGAAAGAGAAGGTTGTAGCCTTTTGTAGGCCATCACCTACATACTAGTATCTTAGCTAGTGCAAGAGCTAGGGGGGTTGTAGCTCCCTTCCAAGAGAAGCTGGAAAACGAGAGAGGGTTGTAGCTCTCTGCAGGTTGCAACCTGCGTACTGGTAAAGGACTTTACGAGTACAATTGTAAAAAGAAGTTTCTAATTAAAGAGAAGATAGAGACGAATTGCAGCAGGTGGTTTTCACCCACATTGGTTTCCACCTTATATCTTGTGTTCTTATGTGCAATTGTCTTTCTGCTCTGTTTTACTGTTTCTGGTTACTAGTTATTTGATTCTCAAACACAGATTAACAATCAACATCATAAATATAAAGTAAATTAAAAGTTTGCATTGTATACACGGGTTTCCTTCTGAATAGTTGCGTATATATGTGGGTTTAAGTAACTGAAGTAGAGTATATCATTTGATTTTGAAAAAGGAATATTTGACTTGATAATACTGATTCACTCCCCCCTCTTAGTATTATTTCCGATAATTGGTATCAGAGCAGGTTCTTCAGAAAAAGCTTGATCGCTTGAAGAAAGATTTTTCATCATGAGCAACTACGAGAGGGAAGCATCAATCAGGCCACCGATTTTTGATGGGACAAACTTTGTTTATTGGAAGGTAAGAGTTACTGCCTATCTTCAATCTCTTGGTACAGAATTCTAGGATATCATAGATACAGGGTATACGTTTCCATCAGCAACTCCTACAGATCCGGCTGAGAAGAAGAAATATGAAACAAATGCAAAGTTGGTCAATACTCTATTAGGATGCCTATCTCAATCAGAATTGGTCAAGGTAATGCAGTTTAAATCCGCAAAAGAGATATGGGACAAGATTGTTCTGAGCTATGAAGGAGATGATCAGGTAAAATGAGCAAAACTTCAAACCCTCAGGATTCAGTATGAAAATCTCAAGATGTATAATGATGAAAGTGTGGCTAACTATTTTCTTCGTGTAGATGAGATTGTTAATTGTATGAAAAATTTGGGTGAAGAAATAAAAGAGGTTGTTGTGGTTGAAAAAGTTCTAAGATCTTTGTCCCCTAGGTTTGAATCTAAAGTTTCTGCAATAGAAGAAAAAGAGAATCTACAAAACCTTAAAATGTCACAGCTGCACGTAATTCTAATTGCTTATGAAATGAGGAAAGGAGGTCCATCAGACAGGAGAGAAGCTATCTTCAAGGCTTCAGGCAAAGGAGAGTACTATGAGTCAGGACACGTGTCAGAAGAAGAAGAAGAATCAAATTTTGTCAGAAATCTTCAACGGGGTACTGGACAGTTCCGAGGTAAGTTACCTTTCAAATGCTTTGCTTGTTGAAGAGTCGATCACTATGCTACCAAATGTCCTCACAAGAATAAGATTGAAAAAGGGAAGGAACCTGTTAGATGGAACAAGAAATAGAACGCAACTAAGAAAAATTACTACACTCATGAAGATAGTTATGGCCTATCAAATAGTGACGAAGATGAATGAGGTAATGATTATAAACTTTTAATGGCCTTTGAAGATGCTGATTACATGGACACTATATATGTAGATGGTTTTTATGAAGAGATTTCTCGACTCAAAATATGTTTAGAAGAAAAAGATATGATCATTGATACTCTGCAATTCCAACTTGATGAAAAAGAAAAATCTCTCGAGAAGTTAGAATGTGAAATTGTTGGCCTTAGAAAAGAAATTTAGAAAACAAAGGCTCTTAATCTTAAATTCGTTAAAGGATCTGAAACTCTGGATGAGATTATCAATGTACAACGTTCTCCACTAATCAAGACAGGTCTGGGTTATAATGGAGAAACATCTCAAGCATCCACCTCAAAGATTTATCTTGATGCAGCAAGGAGGAATGAACAAAAGCCCAATGGAGATCACCAGGTAAAGTAGGGACGAATTACATCAAGAACAAAAAAAGACTACTAGGTAAACTAGGGGCAATCCATCTTAAGGGTGAACAAAAGCTACAACCAGCCACAGGTAAAAACTTCTCAATTTTCTTCAAGAATGGATGACAATAGAAATCATTTGGCTAGTAGATTTGATAATCGTAGAAGTTTCTTCAATGGCCAATGTTTCTCTCGCCATAACTTTGGTCACAAAGCAGCTCAATATGTTGCCTATAAGATAATCATGACTAGAGAAGCTTAAAAACAAAGAAGTATGACTAGTATTATGAAAAGGACCTATAACAAGTTTTCGGCCCTTGAAAATGAAATTGAATGTTCTATTTGTAATAACTTCGGTCATGAAGATTTTGAATGCAGGAGCAGGTATCGGCAGACAAAGGAACAAGCCTCAAGCACCAGAACATGGAGAATAAAGGAACCACAAACAGAAAGATGTGGGATAGCTTTTTATGCAGAAGGACAGGAAAATCTATGGTACATCGACAGCAGATGTTCGAAGCATATGAGAGGTGATAAAGAAAAACTTGAATCATATACTGCTTTAGAAAAGGGAAAGAAAGTTTCTTTTGGAAATGATACCCCTGCAGCCATAAAAGGAAAAGGCACTGCTCAGTTGAAAGAAAAGGTCAAAGCTGGAAATGTTTTGTATGTTGATGGCTTGAAGCATAATCTACTAAGTGTCAGTCAGATGTGCGATCAAGGAACAGAGTTAATATTTCGATCAAATGGATGTAGTGTTCGTGATCTTGATATAGGAAAAACAGTGATAAAGGGCAGAAGAACTCCAAATAATCTATACATATTTGAAGAAGGACAACAACAATGCTATTTGAGCAAGGATGATGAACACTGGTTATGGCACCGGAGGTTGGGGCATCTAAGCTTTTCACAAATAAGGAAAGCATGCAAATACAAGGCAGTTCGTGGTCTTCTAGATATCAAAATTTCAGACAACACCATATGCAAATCATGTCAGTTTGGTAAGCAAACCAGAACTAAATTCTCTAAGAAGGAAGGATCCACCAACAGGCCTCTTGAGGAGAAGAATACTTTATATTATTCATTGACGACGTATCCAGGATGGTTTGGTTGGGACTTATGAAACACAAGGACGAAGCATTCGAAAAATTCAAATCTTTAAAAGCCTTGGCTGAAAACGAATCAGATCACAAAATTAAGTGCCTCAGGTCCGACAGAGGTGGGGAGTTTACCTCAAATGAATTTTTCGATTTCTGTGAACATGGAATAAGAAGAGAATTCTCTACAGCTAGGACTCCTCAGAAAAATGGAGTGGTCGAAAGGATGAACAGAATGGTCCAACAAATGGCTCGTGCTATGCTTGATGAGTCTGGGACTCCCGCAACCTTCTGGGGTGAAGCTTCATTTGCTGCGGTTGTTATTCTCAACAAAAAAATTGTCCGAGTGAATAGCACTCAAACTCCTCATGAGCTCTGGTATGGCGAGACTCCTTCGGTAAAGCATTTCAAAAGTTTTGGAAGAAAATGCTATATTAAGAATAATGATGAACAGCTTGGAAAACTTGAACCTAAAGCAGATGAAGGCATTCTCCTTGGTTATTCTCCCCACAGCAAAGCATATAAGTGTTACAATAAAAGACTTGGAAGAATTGTTGACAGCATTGATGTAGTGGTTGATGAAAAAGGATACATTCCTAGGCAAGTAAATTATGAAAATATCGAAGAGGATGAAGACTACTCTCCAACTCAGACTGATGATGAAGAAGAACCTTAAGGGCCACTAGAGGAACAGATAAGGATAGAGGAGAAGACTCCATCCAGTTATGTTCAGCAGAATCATCCAGAATCTCAAATTTTGGGGCAGAAAGAGGCAGGTGTACGAACAAGAAGAACAATTGCAGAAGCCTCAAGCTATTTGGCATTGCTCTCCTCCACTTAGCCATGAAATGTAAAAGAGGCATGCAAAGATGAATGCTAGGTCAAGGCAATGGATGAAGAACTTGAGTAGATCGAAAAGAAAAACACTTGGGAATTGGTTCCTAGACCAAAAGATAAGAATGTCATAGGGACAAAATGGATCTTTAAAAATAAGTTGAATGAAAATGGCGAAGTAATCAGAAACAAGGCCAGACTTGTGTGTAAAGGGTATGCTCAATAAGAAGGAATAGACTTTGAAGAAACTTTTGCTCTCGTTGCTAGACTAGAGGCCATCTGAATGTTCCTTGCTCTCTCAAGCTTTTAGAAGTTTAAAGTATTTCAAATGGACGTGAAATCAACCTTTTTGATTGGAGACTTAGGAGAAGAAGTGTACATTGAGCAACCAGATGGTTTCATTCTTGGAAATGATCCAAATCTTGTATGTAGACTAAAAAAGGCTCTCTATGGTATTAAACAAGCTCCAAGGGCTTGGTACTACCGTTTGAACAAATATCTTCATCAACAAGGTTTTTCAAAAGGATCAGCAGATAACAATCGCTATATAAAAATTGAAAATGATAAATTGCTAATACTTGTTGTGTATGTAGATGATATTATATTTGGAAGCAATGAAGAAGCTATGAGTCAAAGCTTTGCCTTGGTGATGCAGAAAGAATTCGAAATGTCCTTGCTTGGAGAACTGACATACTTTCTTGGATTGCAAGTCCAACAAAATGAAGGCGGTATCTTCTTGTCTCAAACCAAGTACCTCAAGCAGATTCTGAAGAAGTATGGCATGGAAGATTCAAAACCAGTATGTACCCCTATGGTTACAGGATGCAGTCTCAGTCCAAATGATGAATCAGCAGCAGTACACCAACCAACCTATAGATCTATGATTAGAAGTCTACTTTGTTTGACAGGTACCCGACCAAACATCATGCATGTAGTGGGAATAGTTGGGATACTTTAGGCAAATCCAAAGGAAACTCATCCTCAGGCAGTGAAGAGAATCTTCAAGTACCTTCAAGGAACTCAAAACTATGGCTTATGTTATCCTAGAGATACAGATCTCACACTTCCTGCTTATACAGATGCAGATTAGGCTGGAAGCATGGATGACAGGAAGAGCACAAGTGGTGGTGCATTCTTTATGGGTTCCAGATTAGTATCTTGGTTCAGCAAGAAACAGAGTTCGATTGCTTTATCTACAGCTGAAGCAGAATATGTGGCTGCTGCATTTTGCTGCACTCAACTTCTTTGGATGATGCAAACCTTGCAAGAATTTCAAATCACTTGTACACCACCTATCTCCATCTTATGTGATAATACAAGTGCAATCAGCATTTCAAAGAACCCAGTCATGCATTCAAAGACCAAGCACATACTGATCCAGTATCACTTTCTTCGGGAACAAGTGTTGGAACAAAAAGTCAAATTGGAGCATGTTCCTTCTAAGGAACAAGTTGCTGATATTCTCACCAAACCACTGCCCGAGGAGAAATTTGAATACCTCAGACAGAAGCTGGGAGTAGTTGATGCATCATCTTGCTGTTAAAACTTGTCTGTTTTAGAGAAAAATGGGTGTACGTGAGTTTCCTGGGGAGGATCCACGTACATATGCGAGTTTGTGCAGAGACAGTCGCGTATATGGAGGTTTGATGGATATCAGTAGGGATACGCTCTGGTTGAAGATATTCTGATATGGGTTTGACAGAGACCATCCAGCACAGGTTCAGGGGGAGCATGTAATCTTCTAATAATGCATTGTTGGCATTATCTTAGAAGCTTTTCGTTATAGTTCACAGCTGTTGTTGGTTTCAGGTGGAACAAAGGTATAGGGAGAACAAAAGGAAATCTTGGTTACTGGTCTGAATGGTGATTGACAGATGCTGCTGCTATCAGTTATTGGTGACTTTCATAAGTCTTGTTCTAGATATTTCGTCTCTATGTCATATATCTATTTTGTGATATCTCTATTATGGTTTCAAGGTCACGTAATGGCCTATTTTGGTTTCCCCACTATGCCTGGGATGAATATGTAATGAACTTGGTTGTCATATGTAAATTTCTAATGTATCCCCACTTGGTTGGGTGGATGATCCCCACTTGTTGGATGATGGATGTATTTTGAGTCTTTTGGTGATAGGAAGGTCTTTTATGATGTATAAGTCATGGTTCTTCTTGAAGAACATATTTTGCAGATCTTGCCTACAGTCAGGGGGAGCATGGTCAACACTACAGGGCAGAAATTTCAGCATGTACTTAGGGGGAGCACAACCCTTTGCCCTTGATGACAAAGGGGGAGAATAACTTTAAGGATGTTGGGTTGCCATCAAGTCCAAAGGGGGAGATTGTTGGCATTATGGCACAAGTGTTGTCCTTGATGGAAACTCTCTTTGGTAACAGATCTCAGTTCAGGCTTTCAGAATGAAGGAAAAGGCATATACGCAGGTTCATCTAGATGAAGACACGTATACACGCGGGTTAGATGTTTCAAAGGTGCGTGTGCATATACACACACTTTCATGCAAGGAAAAGCGCGTATATGTTGGAGAACTTACCTTTGGTCCATGCTAGTTAGTCCTTGGTATTTGAGCCTATGGTTTTGGACCATGATACCTCGTCAAACGTGTTGATCCCAAGAATTGGGTCCGTGGTATTGGTTTATTATGGTTTTGGACTGTGGTATTGTGGAAGTCCCAAAACTATAAAAGAGGAACGAGATCATGTGGAAAAAGAACATCTGAATTATTATTGAATATCTGATAAAGTGCTAGATCTGGAATACTGGTAATTGGGTTATGGTGCAAATCTGGATCTGAATGAAGGAGGAACCTTAGCACAAAGAGAAGGATAAGTTCTATTGATGGATCATAATCTTTAAGCTCGAATAGTAGTATCGTTATATGATTTTGATCTGTTATATGTGGTGCTTCCTTGATCTATAAAATTGATAATTTGGGTTAATTAGTGTTTGAATATCTGAAAGAGCGAATTATCCTTTATAGATCTGTACGCAGGTTCAGTGAAGCGAAGGCGCGTATTTACGCTGGTTCAGTGAAGGAAAACAATGTATACACAGGTTGTTCCATACGCAGAAGCGTATGCACACATGTTTTAGGCTATTAAAGTAGCGTATATATTTTGAGTTGTGATCTTGCTGCTTTTGTTTATTGTTGCAGTGCTCTGGGTTCAGATTTGGTGTGTGGTTACTGTTACTGTGATCTGGGTACAATCATCAGAGAAGTGTTTATTTTGATTCAGTTTTGATTGGTGAAAAGGTGATTGCTTGATGCAGAAATTCTTGATGTTTGATTGATGCTATTTTTGGATCCAATCTGAAAATTTATGAAACGTGGTCCTTGAAAGAAAGAGAAGGTTGTAGCCTTCTGTAGGCTAGCACCTACGTACTAGTATCTTGGCTAGTGCAAGAACTAAGGGGGTTGTAGCTCCCTTCCAGGAGAAGCTGGAAAATGAGAGAGGGTTGTAGCTCTCTGCAGGTTGCAACCTGTGTACTGGTAAAGGACTGCACCAGTACAATTGTAAAAAGAAGTTTCTAATTAAAGAGAAGACAGAGATGAATTGCAGCAGGTGGTTTTCACCCATATTGACTTTCCACCTTATATATTGTGTTCTTGTGTGCGATTGTCTTTCTGCTCTGTTTTACTGTTTCTGGTTACTTGTTATTTGATTCTCAAACACAGATTAACAATCGACATCAGAAAGATAAAGTAAATTAAAAGTTTGCATTTTATACGCGGGTTTAATTAATTGAAGTAGTGTATATCATTTGATTTTGAAAAAGGAATATTTGACTTGATAATACTGATTCACCCCCCCTCTCAGTATTATTTCCAACATTGTTAAATTAAAGAAACATATAATAAATATCTTCATATCATGGCTATCAACTTGTATCAATAACACATAAAGATCTTGTTTGTGATAACAATTTTTTTCTTTTGCATGCTCAATTATACTTCCTAGTAATCCATTTTCTCTCTTCTTCACTAACATTTTCTAACACTTCAGAGACATAAAAAACCTCGAATACTACAAAATTAAAGTTAAAACACTTTTATGGTTATATGTAAATGTGTTCATTCTAATTTGAGATAAATGATAGATAACCCATACCTCGAGCTCTTACATGTTGATTTCTTCATATATACTTCACAATTATGACATATTTCATTACTAGTATTCTTTAAATAGATGATTAGATCGTCGAAGGAGAGTTGTAATACTTACTTACAACTATAGAAAGAAATCCACAATCTATTTTATCACCATGCATTCTTTACAAAATACAAAATCATTAGCAATTATAAGAACAAAATTTTCATCAAAATATATATATTGCTTGAAAAAACATAGTATAGGCATGTAAACTTTGAAACTGATTCTACCCTTCTTTCTTCAATATCTAGTGATCAAAATTAGGGTTTCAGACTAATTATGTTTTTAAGTGATCCCTTTTGTGCAATTGGAAATGTGAATAGTTACATGATTGTCAAGCAATATATGATATTTCACTATTCACATTAAAATATCAAACTTCAATTATTTCTATTGCACACCTATCCTCTATGGGTTGGTGTGGAATGTGAACAACCATCAGAGTCCAAGAGACCACTTCGAAAATGAATCCAAGGGTCACACAGATGTACGAGAAATATCTATCATGTCAATAATTTATGTAATTAAATTTTCATCTTTCATATACTCTATTTACATTCCATGTGAGTTTAACATGGTATTAGAGCTGCAAGCAAATTTTTTCCCTGCTAAAATTTGAGCCACTCGTTGTGGCCTCTCTATGCATGTCAGTTATGCATACCTGTTGGTAAAACATCCATTATTGTGTGCATGCCTATTTCATGATGCACATTGCTTGACTAACCTCTCTTAGCTAGATTCATGTTGGGTTATCTACCCATTGCATGAAATAACAAAAACGCACCTGCATATCTGCCTCCATGGACTCTGTGCTTGAGTGCTCTTCCATCCCTTTGTTACGAGCATACATTAACAAATTATGTGAGAAACAAATAAAGTTTCTCTCATCAAGTCTGTCATATGCTCTGTTGAAATGCAGAGGTTCCATCGAAACATTGATAGTGGTATATACTTTATGCGTGGAAAATGGAAGCATGCAAACTCTTGGTCTGACCTGCATACTCTTTGTGCACTAGTCAAAGAAATATAAAATTTTCAATAGTGCACTCCCCCTTCATTCTCTATTTTTAATTCTCTATGTTGAATCATTGTGAATAATCATAACTAACCTGTGATGAATTATTAAAGCATTAATTGCTCACTATGATGGTCGTTGTTAGAAACATTGGTGTAGAATGTGTTGAAATAATTCACCGTGTTTTGTAAAGGCTACTGTGGTGAAATATTAAATAATTAAAGGATTAATCCTAGTTGTTGTTTAAAGGATTAACCATGGATGTCCTTAAGAAAATTGAAGAATAAAAAAAAAATGTGGCCTTGGTGGTGCAAAGACAAGAGGTAGTAACCAGACTCTGAAACCTTCTGATGATGACCATTGGACATTTTCTCATGCATCATTCTTTTTGTTGAATAATGTGGTGAAGTAGAATTAAATACTCTTGAAATATTTTTTTCATTATACATAGACTATAGCAACATTCATTCTTTGTGTTAACATGGTATGGGTGCTCCACTCAAGAATTTTATGGTATATGATCTGCGATGCATTGGTAATTTTATGGTATATGAGTTACGAAAACCATGTATATGGTATGCCACGGTCCATAGCATCTGTTATAAGTGTTGAAGCATATTTTATAAGAGTATTATATGGTATATGCTTTAGTTTTATGCTAGTTGGAATTCACTAAAGTTTCTCAATGCCAGTGGAAAATTGAATGGTCAACATATGTGTTAAAAATCTTCCCTAACTACATTCTTCTCTTGTCATGCATTTTCATGTGCAACCCATCTCGAGTACAACTCATACACTTTCTCATCTTGAACCTGTGTATTTTTTGTACATCCACTTGCTTCACCCTACACACATTCTCAAGAAATCATTGTGAGCTCTCATTGTTTATGTCCTTTTGGGACTTTTTTATTATTTTGAAACTCGTTTAGCTTAAATTCTCATCCACAAGTGTCAGTCACTTCCTTCAAATCATGATGCTACTTCTATATTGTCAAGGGAAAATTATGCTACCACCATCATGTCATTAAGGGATTTATTTCTAAAATCTTGTTGTGGAAGAATAGTTGATTGTGTATAATTGAGGTTGAGGAAGAATACCTCACTCAACTACAACATACTAAAATTTAAGTTATCTCAAAGAGTATTGGTGGATGCACAAAATATTACTAAAATTTCTTGGCTAAGTGATTGATAGCAGAGCAAATCTAGCTAAAAAAAATGCCTCTGTGACTCTAATTTTTCAAATCATTACTCCTTATGTAATCCTTCTTTTATGCTTGGAAAATGTGGCATAAGAAATACAATGATTTGATGGTTAAGTATTGTTTCTTATAGTATTCATTGACATAGCAGAGTTAATGTGAATGCTTGAACGTGTGAAGTTGGGGCTAGAGACATCACCTCATCGTTATGGATTTTGATAGTTTAGAGACTTTTATCCAAGCCACTCTATGAATTTCCATTTTTTTCTCTAGCTTATAAAAAAAGTAGAGTTGCTTCAGTACTCTTTTGTTGTTAGTGAAAATGGCTTTAATTGGTGAATTATTAGAGTTATTTAAGACTCTGGTACAATCAATTATTCATGACACAATCCAAATCATCAAAGCCTCTCTTTCATACATTCAAACATGACTACAAAATGCACATGAAAATATAGAGTTTCTGCAACTTGAATCACAGTTCCAATGAGATGAGATTCAATAGAATTGATGTCATTCTAAACTATTTTTTGTTCAAAACAATCCTTTGTTCAAGATTGAGACAGACTCCCATCAGCGACAAGAATATGAAGTTGAGGTTGATTTAGTGCCTAGTTCCAGAGCATATTTGCATGAAGAAGTAGAAGTTCAATCTCCACTTCCCAAGCTGATCATTAGACCTTGGGAAGAAATCATCAGCAATAATCACAGAACAGGTCATGGATATGATAAGGAGGTTTCCTTTCATATTCCAGATTACTCAAAGCCCATAAAATTTCAAAGTTTAGGGTTTCTTCATGAAGGTTCACCTTCACATCTTCTGTTTCTTCTCCTCCACACACTACAACATAAAGGGGGGTCTTAGGACAATATTTCAGACATTTTTTTGGGTTAATTGTCTTAACTTGAGACAAAAAAAACTTGTGTATTGTCTTAAATATTATCTTTAAACGGGTGTCTCAAAATCTATTGTCTTAAAGATTATTGTCTTAAAAATTATTGTCTTAAAGATTATTGTCTTAAAAAATATTGTCTTAAAAATTGTCTCTCTAAAGACAATATATAACACAAGCATTATTGTCTCTCTCGAGACAATTTCATTTTTGTCTCTCTAGAGACAACACTCGGATTAGAGACAATATGTCTTTAATACTAGCTATTCTCTCTCTAGAGACAATAAAATTTTTATTTAAAGATCACTTTTGTCTCTCTAGAGACAATATAAAACAATGAATCTAGAAATATCTCACCATTGAAATAAATCAATATAAAAAACATTTAATTAAAAATAAACTACAAAATCGTTGATTAATTCATGTTATCGCACAGTGGAATCAAACCACCAACCTCCAACCTCCTACTTGTAAGGTAGGTTCTCTTCCATTGAGCTAGCACACTTTAAAGAATTGCGTGAAGAGCTATGGCAATCCTAAAAACTACATTTATAGCCATTGATTTAATACACAATATTCTGACCACAAGGTACATGACAGAGAAATCGACAGTATGATATGAGGCATGGAGAAGTAAATCCATGGCTAATATGAGCTCAATATCAAGTTAAATTTTAAGACAAGGAGTAGGATTATAAATGCGCAAAGAAACAATAAGAGTATGTAAAATGATTTATTAAAAACATAACTATAAGACTTAGCATACAAGTAGGTCCCAATAAAGCTGCATGGGTTTTTGGTGTTTGGGTGTTGCAAGCCCATGCTTCCTTAAAAACAAATGCTTCATGTGATGCTACAAGAAATTTAGTAGCCACGCTTGCAAGATAACAAATTTTTATTATAATTCTACCGAAACAATGGAGATGCCGACAAAGAGAGACTAGATCTTTATATGTCGAGGAGCATTACTACTTGATACTCACCGAGTAGGTCTCACCAATGGAGCTGCCAAAAATAAATGTTACAGTTCATTTTATTTGTAAACAGCAAGGACATTTGCTACTCATCCAAAAACCTTCCCAAATGTCAAATCTTTTCAGTATCAGTAGTGAGCACGCTTGAAAAGTACCTCAACAGGCACATTGATATACTCTACCTGATCAAGAGAAATATTTGTTAGTTTGGCACCAAACTTGGGCAAGTGCAGAGTAGCCACCTTCTCATCTAGATGCTTAGGCATCACATAAACCTTTTTCTCATACTTCCCTGATTTATTCTCATTCCATAGCTCTAACTGAGCAATGACCTACAACAAAAAGTAGAGATTATGCAACATCTATGGAACATCCACCTATGTAGAAATGGATCATACACAACAATATAACCAAGGGATTGGTATGCCTAAGCAATCTAGTATGTACAAGCAATGGTTGCAGGGCATTAGAAATATTTACTTGGTATGTAAAGGAGCAAGACATGAAAAAACTTGGGTGGATAGTTGCACAACCCAAGTTCATTAGATGTCTCTCTGCAAGAAGAATGATGCCATTGTTCATGTCAGGGAACATCCACCTATTAGCCCAAGGCTTGATACTAATATTATTAACACCAGGGAAAGTTTCAAGGCCTTGCATATCAATCTCATTGTCAAAGTGACCGATGTTACAAACAATGACATTGTTCTTCATTTTCCTCATGTGATCTACCATGATGATGTCCTTGTTGCCAGTGGTTGTCACAAAGATATTAGTAGTGCTAACTACATCCTCAAGGGTGAGAACATGAAGGCCTTCCATAAGCACTTGCAAGGCACATATAGGATCAATCTCTGTAACAATGACGCTAGGTCTGTAACAATGACGCTAGCTCCAGTGACTTTCAAGGCTATAGTACAACCCTTGCCAACATCTCCAAACCCACAAAAAACAACAACCTTACCAGCAATCATGACATATGTGGCTCTCATAAGACCATCTAGGAGAGAGTGCCTACATCCATACAAGTTGTCAAACTGCAAAAGAAGAAAGAGAATCAGAATCAACACAAACTGCATCTCAAATAAAAATAATTTGAAGAAAAAAAAGATCTGAGAAATTTATCCCTGGATCTATAATTTATAATAATTCAAAACTTCGATACAAGTCCCCAATCAGCTTTCAAAACCTTAACTAATATTAACCCAACATATCCAGATAATTGAACATATGTAAAGGTCCTTAATTTTATATATGAAGATGCTTCTACACCCACCAGGAACTCATATTGATTCAACACCCTGAAAATTGAAAATTTTTAATGTAGTGGAAACTAATGAATCCTAAAATGTAATGCAATGCAAGATAACTATACCAAAAGCATCATGATGTGATCTCAATGACATTGAAGAATCAAGGCAACTAACAAGAGCAGTGCAACTCATAACATCATGAATGAGACCAAAATGCCCCCAAGGCCATATCAAATCCAACATCAGGAAGCTGGTATCGCATGATTAAGATTAGCATTAAGATTAAGATACTTCCTAATGCTCTAAATAGATATAAGATAATACTGTTGAAACTGATAAATAACAGTTTGAAATTTACCATATTATACTATAAATTTGTATAACAATTTGATGATGAGATCCTAACTGCTTTAAAACAACCACAAAACTCATTGCTAGAACCAAAAACACAACAACTAATCAAGATTCCACATCTCAAACACCCTGAAAAGATCTAAACAACAACAAACCCACCAGAAAAGTGTGAGTTCAAAAGAAATGAGAACAAATTTCAAATCCAAACCACAACACCTAGACAAGATCCTACTTCAAAGCACCCTGACCAAATCTCAAAAATCACACATCTACCTAAAAACATCTAGCAAGCGACAAAGAAATGAGGCAAGAATCCAAATCCAAATCACAACATATAAGCAAGATCCCATTTCAAAAACTCTAGATGAGATCTCAACATCCCCACCATCGCCCACTTGAAAACATCTATTAAAAAACAACATAATGTTTATGAAAAAGCACAGAGAGCATGGTTATGACATTAATTGGTGAAATTGGACACTACTATGACATGCATGACCCACTCCACCATATGTTGCATGAGTTTTAATGTAACGGGGCTAGGTACAGGGAATGGGGATTTCTGGAAAATAGCAATGGATCATACACAACAATATAATCAAGGGATTGGTATGCCTGAGAAATCTAGTATGTACAAGAAATGGTTGCAGGGCATTAGAAATATTTACCTGGTTTGTAAAGGAGCAAGACATGAAAAAACTTGGGTGGCTAGTTGCACAACCCAAGTTCATCAGACGTCCCTCTGCAAGAACAATGATGCCATTGTTGGTGTCAGGGAACACCCACCTATCAGTCTGAGGCTTGATGGTAATATTCTTAACACCAGGGAAAGTTTCAAGGCCTAGCATTTGTAATTAAAGGGGTACTTGCAAGATTTGATGTCAAGATAGGAGGGTTTCTACTTATGGCCATACAAGAAAACAAGTCAAAAAACTTTTAATCCATATTTAAAAAATAGAAAGCAATTCTGCAAGATATCAGAGAATATATAAAGCCATAAATGCAAGCTTTGAAAACTTAGTTTTCCTGTGAGAGATTATAGAAACTTCTAATGTAAGAGAAAATGTCCAACTAACTATTGTAATTTCACATTCGTAACGCAAAATTTAGAGTATGTTACAAGGCAATCAAGCTCACCAAACCTCTCTGATAGTGAAACAACAGCTTGTTTGACCTAGAAAATCAAGAGCATATAAATTCTATTAATGTCTAAAATGGAGCCCCAAAAAATCCTTGTTCATTGTAAGGGAGGTTATTCTTTAATGCAATTCATACATTGTACAAGTAGAAAGATAGCACAATACAGAAGCAATGAAGCAAAAGGATGAAGCCTAACTAACAAGTGCATTATGATGTTATGGCAGGAGGAGGTTGCGTGGAAAATTCACTCAACTAAAAGCTCGGAACAAAGAAAGACATGAGCTTATTTGGATCTATAATCTCTAAATAAAATTCCAACTAAACTAGATATGTCCACCACTTCCCATATAAGTTTAGCTTCCATCTTCATGCAACATCAATTTCAGTAACAACGGGCATGACCTCTAGTAAGTGTGCTTCAGTTTATGTAGGTTGGGTTGTGGTCTAGCAGAAGCTTGATGTGAGTCTACCCAAACTAACCCAGGTTCGATTCTCAGTGTATGCATGGTTTGGCATCCCTAAAGTGACACATGCCAAGAATTTTGCACCCACTCATGCAAAAATTTGCATAGTCCAGTAATAAAGCATCACAAAAGTATTATAGTTCAAAAAATATCTTTAGATACAATTAAATCATCTCAAGAATATTACCAGTTCAGAATGCTTTAGATTTAAATAGAACATCCGAATAATAATTTGCATAGTCTAGTAATAAAGCATCACAAAAATATTATAGTTCAGAACATATTTTTAGATACAAATAAATCATCTCAAGAATACTACCATTTTAGAATTCTTTAGATTTAAATAAACCATCACAATAATATTACCCATTCATAGAGTTCTAAATACAAATAAAACATTACAATAATATTACGAGTTCACAAAGCTCTAAATACAAATAAAACATCACCATAATATTACGTGGTGATAGAGGTCTAAATACAAATAAAACACAATAATAATATTACCAGTTCACAAAGATGTAAATACAAATAAAACATCACAATATTAGCAAAGCTCTAAAGACAAATAAAACATCACAATATTAGAGGTTCACAAAACTCTAAATATTTGTTCCAGGCGTGCTCTTGTCATTCCATAATCGTCCCAAATTGTTTGTTCCCACCAATCACGTTCCCCCATTAATACCGTCAAATTGCCTAAGCTTTGCATGTCCATACCTAACCTCCTCAACATTGGGCAATCCTTAATCTTCAGGACACGAAGGGTAGTGAATGACCCCACCATACTTTGTAAGTAGGACATGGATACCAAATCCACCCTCTCTAGCATTGGAAATCCATTTGGCCTTTCTGTGAGGTCCCTCACCTGTGTGCATGCTTTTAGTTTGAGAAAATTTAACTTTGGCAATGTCTCCAATGAAGGAAGTTCTATCATTTGATCACACCCAAACAATTCTATCCTCTGTAGTCGCTGAAACTCACAAGTCTAGTCTGGTAAGTTTACTCCCTTATAGCTGATTAACCTGAGAGTTTGTAGTTTCTGCATATTTTTCATATAGCGTAGAAGATGTTCATTATACTCCAAGGATAAGTGCCTAATTTCCAACAAGGTTCCTAAATCCATACCTGTTTCATTCTCTTCGGTCCTTGGAATTATAGTTAGAGCGAGCTCCGTTAAATGTGTGAGATCCTTTAAAGGCTCTGAACTTTTTCAATGCAACTGTAGCCTTTAAAGTGAAGTGAGTTGAGCTATCTGTAGTGGAATCACCAAGTTTTCTAAGCCCAGTAGGTTAAGATCTTGAAGCCTTGAAATATTGCATATGGTGAGAGGCAGGGATCTTATATAGCAAAAGGAAAGATCTAAAAAATGAAGTCGTGGAAGATTGCATATGGCTGGAGGGAAATCACAAATGTGAGTACGGCTCAATGAGAGAAACTCTAGAAATGTGAGTTGACTAAGAGATGTTGGCACTGACACCATACCAATGTTGGAGAGATCAAGAACCTACAAATATGTGAGGTCGTGGAAAAAGCTTTGTGGAACATGACCAGATAATGGATTTTTGGACAAGTTTAAACTTACAACTTTTGAGCCCGCGAAATCATTTGGTAGATCTTCAATTTGATTCCCACGTAGAAATATTCTCTTGCAATCCCAACTTTGTGCATCTGTAAATTCTTTAACCTGTTGGCCTACCTTAAATAAAAAACAATTTTCATTCTCCCCAATATACAATGACAGATCACGAATAACATGTGGCACTCTTATGTGCTTCGGTTTCCACACATTCTCTGGTTTTTTAACATTGCCAATGAGTTGCTTATCAACAAACAAACCACAATCTATAAGATGCCTTGAGTAGCTGTGCATGGTGACCATGTCCATTGAATAGGTAGCCTATCTTCTCTTAACAAGGCCTTCAACAATCCACAGTCTCATCAAGATATCCACATCAATTTCTTCATCTTCTAAAAACATGGCACAATAGAGAAAACAATTTTGCAAGCTTGAATTGGACAAATCGTCATAGCTCTATTTTAGTGGCAGATATAGATCTTTATAAACATGGTGTTGTAGTCATGATTGTCGTTACACCAAAACCCACAGGTGTTATTAAACAAGCACATCACTAGATTTAAGCACATGCCACGAAACACATGGGGAGCATTGAATTATCCTTCTACACCACCACTAACGGGGAGCGTTGGATTATCCAATTCCCAAAATCTCCCGCCCGAACGCGAGCTAGGCATGTTTCAAACTCGAGACCTTTGGTTATGATACCAGTTGTTAGATTCTTCTACACCACCATTGGTTTCTATATCGTTCCATATCTCCATTTGAATCGCATACAGGATTCTAGATCCTTCTTCTGCCTCTATAAATTTGTAATTGATATAGCCAAGGAAAGCAAGCCAAGGCCCAAGCCAGGTGTGTTTTGAACTCGAGACCTTTGGCTTTGATACCACTTGTTGGAGTCATGATTGCCGTTACACCAAAACCCGCAAGTGTTAGTAAACAAACACATCGCTAGATTTAAGCACATGCCACAAAACACATGGGGAGCGTTGAATTATCCTTATACACTGCCATTAACAGGGACCGCTAGATTATCCAATTCCCAATGCATGGGGATGAATATATTGAAAAAATGGATCCTCGCTTTTTATCAGAGATACATAAGTATTCCACTCATCTCCAGTTGTTTTCCCAATCATTGATTTAGCCAATACAATTATGGCTAAGGGCAAACCTTTGGACTTGTCTACAATATTTTTGGCATACTCCTTTAACTCCTCTAGAACATGGGTGTATTTGAAAGCTACTCCCTCAAACAATTCCTAACCTTCTTCCATAGACAAGAGCTCCAATTCTAGTGTCCTATATACCTCCATTAATGCTAGATCTTTGTTGCATGTAGAGAATAAAACTATGCTATGACGACAACCTTCCTCGACACCTATCTCTTCTAGCAAATCTAGTGGAGTCCACACGTCATCTAATATCAAAAGAAATTTTCTACACTTTAGTGTTTGAGAGAATATCATCTTCGTGGTATTATGACTAGAAAGGCTCGAGAGGTCTAAATTGATTGTCTCAGCAATCTGACGATGCAAATCTGAAATGTGATAGGTTCGAGAGGCTGTGAGCCAAATCACATCTTCAATCCAACTTTGGAGAGGCTTCCAGAAATTGTACACTTGTTTTAGCAACGTCATCTTTCCAACACCAGGTATTCCATATACACAAAACATGTGAGTTTCCTCTTGCTTAGCTTCCCTAAACCATGCATCGAGCTGCCTCTGGGAACACACAATCTTTGAGCCTACAAAGGAGGTAAAGGGCTGTATTTATGCCTCTCTCCATGGTGAAGTCCCATCCTTGAAGGAGAAAATCAACTTCTATTGTGAGTTCTTTCATTCATTTGGAAAATTTGGCTCTGTGTAAGGGGCCAAAAGAGACACTAAAATACATCAGTGCAAGAAAACTATGGTCACTATGACCACGGTCATACATGTGTATGAGCTCCGGGCCTTCTCTAGTAACATCACTCATCTGGTCAACATAATTTCTTTGCCTCCTTGGCAAGCTCCTTTGCTGATTTTCATGATAGGCTTTGAAAATCTCACTTAAGCAGGAGCTTGCACACTATGTAATATCCATCATACACCAAACGTTTTTATCAAGATTAAAAAGATTGTTAATAGCTCTGCAACTGGCTAATAAATGCAGTTGATTATGGCATGACCTGAAATTTGCATAGTTCTTTCAAAAAATTAAGAGGAGGGGATGCTTCAATATGTATGTATTTAGGTTGGGAGGGAGGATTTAGGTTAGGAGGGGAAAGTAGTTGCTGCAGAGAAAACAAAAACAAACAATACCAAAGCATGATATAAACATGGTACAAAATCTTAAGCCAATCACCTTTCCATGTGGATGGTCTTGCTTTTTAGACCATGTATATTGTGGTTGATATGCACCCATAGCAATCTTAGTATCTCTTGAACCATCCATTGAACGTTGGTTAATATTTGTAGGTTAGTGTTTTTCTACGAAGAATAACTACCCTGCTGTATATTGGTTGTAGTGAGCTTGTATTTTTTGTTTTGGTTGTGACATTCATTTTATTTTTCAGTATATGCTCTTGGTTTATATACATCGTTGTAAGATCTGTTGATGCTTTGGAGTACTACACTACTTCAGCACGTATCTTCAAAACAGTTTGCAGAGCATCCTGCAGAAACACTCAACCCTATAGACCACACCCTATAGACCACACCTACTGCTTAATAATATCTATAATATAATATCAAATTTTATCCATTTAATTATTAAAAAATCAAAATTCCTCACTGCCCTATAAACCACACCTATGGCTTAATAATAATATCTATAATATCCAGTGTCCATACAACATGGGAGTGCCATGGCATCTCCTAAAACAAGTCCATATAGCTTATGACAAAAGCGAGATGGACTCCTTTCCCTTCATACGAGGATCATTCTGTGCTTGCAAAGCTGCAAATAGATGTAACCAATTTTGAACACAATTAATATTACCATGTTCTCTGATGGTTGTCTTAGGTGACAAATATAGACTACAAATGTAGTATGTTCTCAGCAGACCGTAGTATACTTTATCTTTAGAATATGGAGTTTCATGCCATATATTTGGGTAAAATGAAAGGTTATGGTCATATTAAGATGTAGGTCATTCCCACTACCTAACATAGAAATGCTAGATTTGCCTATGTTACTATAGATATAAAAAAACGAAATTGAACAACAAATGGGAACCAAAATGAACTGGAAATATGGCTCAAGAGTCTTGGGGATTGTAGAGGTGAATCCCCATTCCTAGCATATAAAACTGATTAGTAATGTACTAGTGCAGTGCCAGTGGCAAGAGGGGAATGGAGAGGGAAATTTGTGTAGCTATCCTCTGCCAACGGTTTTGAACATACTTTTCAAGGTCTGGCATAAATATAAAAAAGCAATGAACAGGTATACTAAACCCACTAAATTTTGGTAATGTCATGGAAGAAATGAGAGGAAGGTTCATGCTTTTCAAAAATAGAGGGTGGAGAATCCTTACAAATTGTTGCAATGAAGTACATAATACAGCCACTGTAGTGCACAAACTCTTTTGAGATTGACCTTCACAACCATGACAGTGTAGACACCAACAACAATAACCACAACAATCACATCTACCTTGACCTCTCTGTTATAATTCTTGTTGTGAAGAATCCATTCCATCACACAAACCATAAGAATCATGCTCAACTTTGAAATATATACCCAAAAAAACCATAAGCCCAAGATAAGAAATAGTTTCATGGTTACTTTCATGGTTCATTCAGTCTATGTCACTCCCAACTAAAGCAACCTGCATCATAAAACAGAAACTGGAATTGCAGCTTAACCTTTCTTTCGTGATGCAAAAGTGCACTAGATATTTGTGATGAAAGGTTTCGTTTAGGATGAGATTCCTTGCCTGTTTCATTATCTATATGACACTCCTAACTAAAGGAAAGCTCCATGAAATCAGACTAACAGATCAAAATTGTAGCGATGCATATTTGGAGGTGCAACTTTGTTAAGGAGGTCAGACTTGGATATAAAACCATTTTATGGGTATTTTTACATTATAACTTTATTGATAGGTTGTCCTTTTCAAGGATCCTTGGTACTGCTATAAATCTATCTTGAATGTATGGCAGGTAATCAGGGTAATTTTCAGTAGTGTAAGAGATGATCTATGCCACAGTGGAGGACAGCCCCATGCTCAGTTCTAACATATTGCTTGATTGGTTGTAGGACCAATATTCTACTCACTCCAACTCCCCCACTTTATGTGCAACTCTATGAGTGCTTAAAGAACTTCTCACCTCCTATGTACCAAAATGTTTCCAAAATTTTTGAAGATCTGTCCAGACAAAGGGTACCTATAATTGGTGGATTTTCAATTCCCAATTATATAGCCAATCAATTTTCATATCATTTGATTGCTTTAATAATTTCATGTAAAGCTAATGTACAATGTAGATCTGGTGCACTTGCGCTGGCATACGTCGATAGTGGGGAAACCTGGGGATGTTAATTCAATGTAATGATGGTTTTTGCATCATTTTTAGTAATCTTCCTATCAAGCTTTTAAAGATAATGAAAAAAATTTCCCCAATTCTGAGGATTGCGCAAGAATTTAAAAAATACACAACACCAAAATCTTAAAAATTTCTACTAAATAGCACCATGGCTTTTGTTTCTAGAGTTTGTTTACTGAAGTACAATACTTTACAAATGGGCCTGGAAGCAAACTATTATTATCAATTTGAACGGTTAAAATACTACACCTACACAAAGAAAAATACAGGAAAATTAGTTAATTCAACTAAAAGCATTGTAGTTATAACAGTTGGATCAAGCTCCACTATGCTTACTCTTCTTTTTGGGCTCCAAGCTTGCCCTTCGGAGACCCTCTCTTTGCATAGAAACGGATCAAACCTGTCCAGAGCTTGTAAACCTAGATGGTGCTCCCGAAAAGAGCCAGAATAACAGTAACCATCCATGAACTAGCCATCCAGTAAGGAATAACGGCATCTACCTTACCAGCTAAGTAGAAGGAGGCCAACTTCCATGCCAACCAAGGCCCAACAATGCACCTCACCACGGTAAAATACACAGTGAAAAATGGAGAATCAGAACTATAGATCATGTTGGCCAAGGAAAACTCTGTTTTAGCCATAGGAGAAATAGTCCACACATTATGTAATGGAGTCGTCGATTCCCCTGCAACTATCAGAGAGATGGCCGAGAACCCTCCATGGCCTGCATAGTACCTGCAAGTTACTAGGTAGAAGGAAGTTGCAATATGGTGAAATATAAAGAGGTGATCAGATGGGTTGGCAAGCAAATAGTGGAGCAAGTCCACAACGAAATATGCAGTGCTGAACTCCATGATTTTTTTCTCTAAATCTGTGTTGGGTGCATCAAGGTTCCATGGGTTATTGCGCATGTCGTGAGTAGAGAGAATGCAAATGATGGTTGCATGAATTAATGAGATTCCACAGGCAACCTCAAACCTGTTCTTGCCCTTCCGGTTTCGCTTGTTCTGGTGACCTGATGAGCTGCAGGGGAGTGCCGGATCGAATGCACTCTGCAGTTAATTCCCAAATTCGAATTGAGGTGTGAATGGCAGCAAGACGACGATGGAACTCTTGTCAGACGTCATTAAATGCGAAGGGTGGCGGAGTTGGACGGAGGAATTGCCGCGGAGCCGGAGGTTTTTTTGAGCGGCGATGGAAACCGGACCATTCCTCCGCCTGGGTAGACTACTCCTATATGTATTTGCTTTAATAGAAAAGGTTTGATGTATGATTTCTCTAATGATACAATTAACTTTTTAAATATGGAATACAATTACACTAGTATAATTATATTAATTAATGTAGTTAATACACACTGACATGTATATATTAATAGTGTTAATTTTTTTGAAATATATTAATATAATTGACGTGTTATTAATTTAAAAAAGGGTCAAACAGTTAACTTCCTAAATATAAAACACCGTGTAGTTCATATACATAAACATGTTTATTAATATTTCAATTTTTATTTTTATTAATAATTATATTATTAATTATGGAAAAATAAATACTATTATTGTTTTTAATTATTAATATTAATGTTTATAAAGAAATTTAGAAGAAATATTTATTATTATTAATCATTGATATTTTTACTTTTCGGTATAATTTAATTAAAAAGTTCAAAATAAATAATTGAATATAATGTTTCTATACATACAACTTTTAGGGGTTAGAAACCTGTTGAATATGTAATTCAATTCTTTGATTATTTAATGAAAATTAAAAGAAGCTTGCTCAATGTTTTGTACCAGTCTCGCTGGGTAAAGAGAAATTCAATAGTTATTTAATAATTATTTTATTTTAATTTTTGAACTTTTACGATCCATTTTATAAAATATCAAAATTTCCATAATATCTGTTACGCTTTCTGGTAAGATTAATCGTCTGGGTAACCACCAAAAAACAGTAACAATCATGATGTCAGCTATGGCCGTATGTATGGATGTTAAAAAAATAGAAAAGTATAAGAAGCCAACGATTATGCTTGCCCACCAGTCAACTGGACTACCAAAATAAAAAATGAAGTAATTAACAATTATGTTTGCCCACGGGTCAACTGGGCCACCAAAAAAATTGAAGTGAACAATTATGTTTGACCAATCTAAAATGCTCTACCACAATTACCCAATTACAAAGTCAACGAAAATAATGATCTCTCCTCAATGTTTGTGCAGCAGTCTTTTGAGATTGAAAGGTGTGATGAAGGATGTATTCCCTTGCCAAATCTGGCGAGAAACCATCCCATAGATTTTCTCAGTGGGATGGGTTCCATCCCAAAACACGTATTTCTCTGGACGTTTGCAAAGAAAAGCTCTGTATTCTCCACGCTCCTTCTTTGGAATCTCCAACCCACAAGACACAGCCGTGTTAAATGGCCCCGCTCCACAGCACGCAGACGTCGTGTTTTTAAAACCTGCAATCAAAGCCACGTCCCATATTGCATTTAGTCAATTCACAAGCCAATCCACGCCTATAATGTTTTTGAAATTTGCACTGGTTTTTCAAATATCTCTAAATTTTACCATAGGATTTGCCGTGTTGAATTAAATTTAATACGAAATCATAAGCGTTAGCAAGCAGGATCGTTGCTCCGTCTAATTTTTTATTCAGCTGATTGACGAGCAGCCTGAGACCATCATTAAATGCCACTGCCAGTCGATTTGCAGTTCCCCTACACCCACCATTATATGCCTTCACTCCAGCGAGCCTTGAATTTGGAGGGTTGCTTATTACAATGAATTTTCTTGCCCCTTATTGTACAGACTCTGCAACATCCACTACAGAGAAGAGGATAACTCCTAATTTAACATAATGGAACAATCAGCCAAGAAACTGAGGAAATACAAAATCACGAGGGATTCATACGCGCCAATATAAGCATTCCCCTGAGGCTTGGGGATAAGAGCAGACGATCCAAAAGCCGATGGAGGCCCATTCGTGTTATTGGTAGTCAGAAATGGCATGGGAACAGAAACATGTGATCTGGATTTCGGTGGAGACAGTGCAACTCTACTTGAAGATGGCGACGGAGTAGAAGAAGAAGTGGGAGACCGAGAAGGATTTGATGAAGAAGCTCTCGGAGGAGGCGACGAAGATCTCACTAACCAAGTTCCAAAACACTTCCAGTTCAGTGTTTACCGTAACGAACTTCCTAACTAACTTCCAACTAAGTGTTCTCCACGGTGTCCGCGGCTTATAATGATCCAAAGGCACAATTATTTTTAATCGTCTAACAAATCAGATCAATGGTGTGAAATAAGATATGGGGGCACATAGGGGAATTCTTCCCGGAAGAAACGCCTTACTGTGTAATTAATTAATTTTGTGTTATCTGAGAGCATGCCATTTTACATCAGCTGTTACTTGCACCAGCTTTACTAAACATACGGCGTTCTAGGCTACAAAAGATATTTGGTTCTTACCATTCAAGGTCGCCGACTCTTCCTTCAAATTCTACGTACAAATATGATTAATTAAACATATTTCCATTGCAAGTTGTATAGCAATAAAAACCCAAAATTAATTAATTCGTTGTCATTTGAGAGATCGTCGTGATTTTACATCAGCTGTTATTTGCTCCATAGCTACCGAACTTAGGGCATTCTAGGCTTGAGATCGGATTTGGTTCATGCCATTCAAGACCGCTGACTCTTCTTTCAAATTCTACATTTAAAAAAGGGTGCCACTCCTTAGAAGAAGACGGCAATGTATCGTATCTTATTTAGGATTAAAATTCCGGCGAAGAAGTTATTATTAAACTCTCCTGACCACCCTCTATAACATCCATTTACATCTTTCAAATTCTACATGCAAATATAATTGAACATAATGTTTTTCCTTATTTGTCCCTACTATTTTAAGTTTTATAGCAAGAAAGAAGACTGTCTGATTAACGGATTGTTTGGAAGTTGTTGCTTATGATATGATTCTACATGTCATTGTCGTAGCTATAATGAGGTCTTCTGGTTGTGCCCCGCTCCAATCTACATTTAATTATAGAATTTAGTGTTTTTCAAATTCTTTTACTAATATCCCATGTTTTCTCATTCTTCCCGGTAGGAATATATATGTTGTTGAAATCTAATTTCAACTCCGTGCGTAACTCACCCAAAACCGCCAAAGCAAAACCGGAAACCTGCTTAACTTTCTCGGACCGCCTACCAGCGAAAAGCTGTTTCCGTATATGCGGCTCCGATGGGATTTGGTGCAGACGCGTGTCACACACCTGACATCAGCCGACGTCATTTTCTCGGGAGCTATCGCTCAGACAGGTAAGGCCTTCCGATATCAACCTCCGCCGTCCGATCTGGTTGCGTGTTGTCAGCCGTCGATCCTTGAAGGTGCACGGGCCTGCGTCAATTTAATTTTGCGTGGAGTAAACGACTTTTGTGTTGACCGCCGGATGGATGAACTTATGGTTTTTAATGCTGTTCGTATTTGTTTGGTGGAGGCCCTTTTAAATGGTTATGGGCATGTTAATGATTTTTATATATATATGCACGATGGTATGGGCACACATATCATATGTGTCATATTTCTTAAAGAAGCGTTGACCATTATGAAATAACAAAACATATCGAATAAAAAAGGGTGTGTGGTTGTGTTATTTTTTATTAACACATGGAATGATTAAAATAGTGCTCGTGGGTTGTAATTTGAGTTGAGCATTTTTTATGAGAGCTGGGGGAGCGTTTTTAAAAAAAAGAGAGAGTGCACAGCAGTGCATGAGGGATATAGCGTAAAGTTATTGTTGCACATGAGAGTGGTGTAACGCGCAGCAGCGAAAGAGCAGGGAGTGCTCAGAATGAAGACCAACATGTGAAGCAGGGGAAGATATTGCACAGCAATGCATGGATCTTTTTTAATGTATTGGGTATGCATTGAAATGCAGGAGAAAAGAGTGTTCAGGTATTTTTTGAGATTGTGAATGTAATGAAAAGTTTACTGTATGTGTAAAATAAATTTACAGCAGTATGTGTAAAATAGTTTTACACCAGCAAATGTAAAAATGGGTTTTACTGCAGTAAACCCAACACAGTAATTTCTCAGGTGAAAACAGAGTTTTGATGGGTGAATGTAAGTTTTGGTAAATCCCTCTCAGCAAAGAGGATGAATGTTGTTTGAGGCTTTATATTTTAATCAATAGAAATGTTTTTTTATGGCTGTGTAATACTGTGTTCAGTCAATTTTTATTAAAAGGCTTCCATGTGCAAAAGGTCCTGGAACAGTGGAAACAGAGCATTGGCTCTGTGGTGTCTGTGTGTTTGGTTTTGGTATTTTCCCGTTTAAAAATACCCAACAGTGGGATCAGAGCTAGTCCAGGCTCTTTGAAGGCTCAAAGATGCTGAAGGAAGGACTCTTGTTGCAGCAGTGAAGGCTCTCCAGCAGTGTGAAGCCACAGCCAAAAGGGGTAAGGTATTTCTCAAAGCTTTCCCTTGTGTTACTGTTGAAGGAACAGTCAGTGATTTAAAAAAAAAACACAGTCAAGTATTTAAAGCCTAGATAAGAATGGCAAGGTCAAAGAAGAAAGCCTCCAGGGCTGTTAAAAATGTGTCTCCCTCCTCTACTAAACTAGAAGGGAATCTATTTGAAAGCATTGTATTTGAGGTTCCAAAGTTTGATGGAAACTTTGATGTATGGGAAATAATGATGAGGGCTTTCCTAATGTCTGAGGGGATTGAAGTCTGGGAGTCAGTGATTGATGACAGCAAGATGGATGAAGAATCCATGGAGTATGATGCACAAGCAGTAAAACTAATCTTTGATGGACTCCCTGATTCTGTGAAGAGGAATCTAGGAAAATATACATCAGCAAAGGATATATGGGACAGACTGCATGATCTTCATGCAAAGGGAGCACTGACCATGACAATGAGTCAAGAAGAACCCATCATAGAAGCTGAGAATGAAAAGCTTGATCTCATCAAGCTTCAAGTAAGGGAAAGGGATGAAGAGCTTGCCAAGCTCAAGAAGGAGCTTGATCAATGCAAGAGGAAACATCATGAAGAAGTCATGTCTATGACAAATCAGCTGAATGAAGCAAAGAAGCAGGAATGTGCCTTGACAAGTCAACTTGAACAAAGGCACAAGAGAGTGAATAAGCTTGTAGAAGAGATTGGACAGTACAAGGTAGAGGTCTCCTCCCTTAAGTCCGAACTACAAGAAGCCAAGAAGCAGGCACAAGGAGCTGAAAAGAAAATGGAGAGCAGTCAAGCAGAAATCTCCAAAATGAAGACTGATATTATCTCCCTTAAATTCGTAGCAGCTGAAGCTACTCGTAGCAAAGAAGAAACTGAGGGACAACTATCAAAGAAAAATAATGTATGTGAAAAGTTGGAAGAAGAGATTGTCCTCCTCAGGAAGAAGGTTGAAGGGCTGAACAAAATAATGAAGAGCTCTCAAGCTTTGGATGACATGCTCAGCTATCAAAGATCTCCATTTGATAAATCGGGACTTGGGTATGTAGGCGAACCCTCAAACAAGGATGAGGATGATTTAAGCAAAGGAAATGTGAAGAAGCCAGAAAGAAGGTATGATGCTCCTAGTTCCAGCAAAGGCAAGGAGAAAAATGAAGACAGCAATAGAAGGAATCCTGCTCCAAGAAGAGAACCAGCTTCAAGAAGAAATGTAGCTGATGTCAAAGAGGCAAGAGGCAATGGTGATCATCAAAGGATCTCAAGGTAGCAAGGCTTCAGAAGTGCATCAAGAAAACCTCCATCTCCCAGGTACCAAAGTTCATTTTATGGTTATTGTTATGCTTGCTCAAACTTTGGTCATATGGCAAAAGACTGTAGAGCATTTCATAAAGATAAATGTTGTGGTCTCCGAAAACCTCCAAGAGACAATTTTAGAAGAAATCATGAAATGTCATTCATGAAAAATGTTGAATGTTTTAAATGTCATAACATTGGGCATATGGCACGTGACTGTAACTTGACATGGGCTCTTACACAAGCTAGACCCATGCAAAAGAAGAAAGTTACACAAGTATGGAGAAGAAAAGAAATACAGTGTGAAAGCCCCTTAAGCAACGCAGCTGATCTAAATTTGTTTTGACAAGAGTCTGCCAAAAGAAGACAAGCATACATTAAAGGGGAGCTTGTAATTTTTGTTTGCTGAACTGTATTAACAGTGATTTGTTGATGGAGGATGTATTGCAGCGCAGCAGTTGCAAATGAAATCTTTGTTAATCCCTCTAAAAGGTAATATGCAGCAGTGATGAAATCAGCAATGTTTTTGCTTTGTGTTTATGCAATATGCACAGAAATGCATAAAGAAGAAAAGATGGCAGCGCTGAAATGTAAAGAGCAGCAGCGAGATAAGAGAAAAATGCAAAGCATGGAGACCCTCACAGCAGTGGGAAGATAGAACATAAGACAGCATTTTGGAAAAAAATTTTGAGCACATGGATTAGAATGAACAGCAGTTTTGAATTTTTGCATGGCAATGGAAGGTAGTTTCCTTCTATGTAATGTGAGAGAATATACTCACAGCAGAATGAGTGTAATGCACAGCAGATGAAATGTTTTGTATTGGGAATGAAAATGCAAAGCAATGAGAAGAAAATGAGAAGAAGGCAAAACGCAGCAGAGCGTAAATGCCCAGTGGCTGAGAATGCAATGAAATTTTTGTTACACAGCAGTAAAAAAAATGTAATGTTTTTTTTGTATGCAATGCAACATGCAAAGAAATGCATAAAGAAAAACATGGACAGCAGATTTTTAATGCACATGGGTGAATGATAATGTGTGGCAGCAGAAAGCCAAAGGAATTGCACAGTAGTGCATTGTGTAAAAAAAAATGAAGACTAAGATTGTGTGAAGCAAGGGTGCATAAGAAAAGGCAGCAGCCTGTGTTATTTTTTTGTGGAGAATGAAGTGCCAAGAGTATGGGCACAACAGTATGATGAAACAAAAGGGAGGCACAGTGCAAATTGCAGAGGCAACGCAGTAGCAAATAAAAACCCAGGGATGACAGTCTATCGTTATGGGTATGGACAGAAGTGAATATGAAAAGTGCAGCAGCAAGAAGTTATGGACAGCAGCATGATGGCAAGAAGGAGAAGCACACAGCAATGCAAATAAAAAAATTGCAGCAGCAAGAAGTTTTGAACAGCAGCACATGCAAAAGAAATTTTCCTTACAGCAGTAAAGGTAAATGTAATGAATTTGTTGTTCATTGAATTGATATGCAATATATGCAACAGCAGTGAGTGTAAGAAATGTTCACACACAGGTGTGTAAATTTGCAAGTTGGGACAGTGTAATTGTTCCAGAAAAGACAGAGTATTTTGTCTTTGAAAAGTGCACAAGCAGTGCAAGTGTAGACACAACAGTGTGGGGTAGACACAGCAAAGAAGATGGCACAACAGTGCAGCAGAGAATATGCAGCAGCATAAAAGAACAATGTAATGAGTTAGCACACACAACAGTGCAATGATTGTTTGTTTTGGAACTGCATTTGCAGCAGTCATTTGGTGAAACCCTCTGTTGAGAGGAAGATGCTTTTTAGCATTGTTTGGTAAATCCCTCTGTCAAGAGGAAGATGTTTCTTTATAACAGGTGAATCCCTCTGTCAAGAGGAAGGTGCTCTTCAGCACATTGTAATGGTGAATCCCTCTGTCATGAGGAAGGTGCTCTTAAGCACAGTCACATGGTGAATCCCTCTGTCATGAGGAAGGTGCTCTTAAGCACAGTTTCAGGTTAATCCCTCTATTAAGAGGAAGACAACTTTGTTTGTTTGTGGAACTGCATCAGAAGCAGTTGGTGAATCCCTCTATGCGAGGAAGATTGGTGAACCCCTCTATGTGAGGAAGATGTCTTTGTAACAGCAGTTGGTGAATCCCTCTATGAGAGGAAGTGTCTGGGTATGTTTGAACGCCCAGCAGTTGAAATTAAAGGGGAGTGTTGAAATCTAATTTCAACTCCGTGCGTAACTCACCCAAAACCGCCAAAGCAAAACCGGAAACCTGCTTAACTTTCTCGGACCGCCTACCAGCGAAAAGCTGTTTCCGTATATGCGGCTCCGATGGGATTTGGTGCAGACGCGTGTCACACACCTGACATCAGCCGACGTCATTTTCTCGGGAGCTATCGCTCAGACAGGTAAGGCCTTCCGATATCAACCTCCGTCGTCCGATCTGGTTGCGTGTTGTCAGCCGTCGATCCTTGAAGGTGCACGGGCCTGCGTCAATTTAATTTTGCGTGGAGTAAACGACTTTTGTGTTGACCGCCGGATGGATGAACTTATGGTTTTTAATGCTGTTCGTATTTGTTTGGTGGAGGCCCTTTTAAATGGTTATGGGCATGTTAATGATTTTTATATATATATGCACGATGGTATGGGCACACATATCATATGTGTCATATTTCTTAAAGAAGCGTTGACCATTATGAAATAACAAAACATATCGAATAAAAAAGGGTGTGTGGTTGTGTTATTTTTTATTAACACATGGAATGATTAAAATAGTGCTCGTGGGTTGTAATTTGAGTTGAGCATTTTTTATGAGAGCTGGGGGAGCGTTTTTAAAAAAAAGAGAGAGTGCACAGTAGTGCATGAGGGATATAGCGTAAAGTTATTGTTGCACATGAGAGTGGTGTAACGCGCAGCAGCGAAAGAGCAGGGAGTGCTCAGAATGAAGACCAGCATGTGAAGCAGGGGAAGATATTGCACAGCAATGCATGGATCTTTTTTAATGTATTGGGTATGCATTGAAATGCAGAAGAAAAGAGTGTTCAGGTATTTTTTGAGATTGTGAATGTAATGAAAAGTTTACTGTATGTGTAAAATAAATTTACAGCAGTATGTGTAAAATAGTTTTACACCAGCAAATGTAAAAATGGGTTTTACTGCAGTAAACCCAGCACAGTAATTTCTCAGGTGAAAACAGAGTTTTGATGGGTGAATGTAAGTTTTGGTAAATCCCTCTCAGCAAAGAGGATGAATGTTGTTTGAGGCTTTATATTTTAATCAATAGAAATGTTTTTTATGGCTGTGTAATACTGTGTTCAGTCAATTTTTATTAAAAGGCTTCCATGTGCAAAAGGTCTTGGAACAGTGGAAACAGAGCATTGGCTCTGTGGTGTCTGTGTGTTTGGTTTTGGTATTTTCCCGTTTAAAAATACCCAACATATGTGAAAAACCCAAAATGATTATCTACGAGTTAAAATTATTATGTAATGTAAAGACCAAGGAATAATCGATAAATCTATAAATCCAGACAATACTGTGGCTCAGTGAAGAAACGATAAATCTATCAATCGAAACATTGGGTGTGGCGTAAAATCGACCCGTCACCGACTCCTCATCGCCTGAAACACCCATGCACTTGACCTTGTGGAGCACATTTCGAAATCTCAACAAACATACTGTTCGGAAGAGATCCTCGTTCACTGACATTGAAGGGACTACAATCCCTTCTACTGTACTCATGGTTCCAGAGAAAATCCAGAGGCGTTCTCAAACCAAGTAAATTTATGGGACTACCATTGGCATTCAAAACATCAATGTTCCTGACTGAACAAACCCTTTTGGCATCCTCCACCCTAGTCTACTCATAAAACCTGTAATATGTTGCACATATTGATATGGGGTCAAAGGAATTCTCTTTATCTAAGCTCTCTACAGGTCCCCTTCAAACTGCTCAACAGAAAACTTAACAGAAACCAAGAAATTCCTACGAGAACCGTTAACAAATCCCGGTGACCCAACCGAAGCATACACATCCTTTGCGACGAATTTGACGAGAAACCCTCGGCAAAGATCACCAATACCCTAATTCTCCGCCTCAACTGCGGTGGCCTGAACCATTAAACTCCCCTCGATTTTTCTTGATCGTACAGGAGGGCGATCAACCACTGTTCCCATAGCCTGTCCATAACATGTGTATTGAAACGGTTTCGCTTCAATGGTGTAATGGAGAACAAGGAAATTGAAGATTGAAACGAAGCGATTTCCTTCGGCTTAACGTGCCCAATCGAATTAACAGATGGCAAAGAAATTAATTTGTTAGGGTTGATTTGAAACTGAACAAAGATTCAAACACTTTTCATCATCCATTTATTGAAAGCATAAAAAATCTGCAAGTCTTGTTCCAAAAGTGATGCGTCTGCTTAATAATATATTTTACCGTTCATAAATTGTCAAACTGCTTTCCTTGAACGTACGCAACGAATCATCAAACTATTCTTGCGATTTATTGATCGATTTACCAATTGGTTACCAACCAAGAAACGATACAGATTGAATCGATGGCCACTTTGGTTTGTGATATGACGCACAGTAATGTTTACATATACAGTTTTCTGTATATTAAATAAATAAGCGACCAATGCATCACTTTAGGAGGAACAGATATCATATGAATTAAGATGCAAATACCAGAATGTCAATAATTACATCAAATTGTCCATGGTTTAAATTGAAAACAAAAAAACGCAACACAAAAAAAAATCTGCCTGGCGTGTTCTGAAATAATATCCTATTTCCTTCATAAATTGTCAATGAATATCAATTATGGTTAATACATAGATTCATCCATATCCAATGTAAAGTTAACCGTTTAGGTTGAAGGTACACAGCGAAACATCAACCTATTCTCCAAATCTCCTGTATCTTGGTATTTACTGATCAATTTGCCAATTGGTTACCAACCAAGAAAAGAAGCAAAGAAGATTGGTGATATGTGCAGGGTATTGTTTAACTATACAGTTTTCTGTATATTAAATAAACACGCCACGGATACATAAATTCACAAGCAATTTATTAAAGAAGAGATATCTTATGAATTAGGATGCAAATACGAGGACATCAATAAACGCATTAAAATGCGAACACAAAACATTAACACACCAAAAACAGCCGCTGCAGTACCAGTAATGCAAGAAATTAATTAAATAAGACTCCATAAAGAACCATCATAGTTTAGATCTGAAATATATTGAAGAATAAATGGGACGCTTAAAGTCATGCGGCCAATATCAATAGCAATCTGTACCCAAAAACATCTAAATATTTACAGACCAATTTTCTGCATCGATTATTTACAGACTAATATCCTCGGCAATAGAACGACTAAAACTGGTAATCGGATTATTATGCATCTTGAGCCCGGTATTCAAAGGATTTGCATTACTATCAGATATTCTTTCTCTTATTTGTGAATACTTTCCTTCATTGGTCATAGCGCGGTGGAACTCTCAGGAGGGGCACCACGAGAATCAGTAGCGGCAACAACACGAGAATCAGTAGCGGTTACAACACGAGAATTAAGCCCCGGCCCCACACCATCCCTGGAACGATAAAGGCTCCACAGTAGGACTACGATTGCTGGAAGAAACATGAAAAATATAGCCACAATTGACAACAACACGACCTCCGTGTGGCCTACAACAATCATATCACGCGTTAACGAAATGTTGATGATACAAGGAAATAATGAAGAGATGAATCGGAAGTATAATTAAACCTGTCATTGGACGTGCTGTGCAGGCCGATGAAATCGAATCTCCTAATCGTTCTTGCTTTCACTTTTCTTGCGAAAGAAAAACTGCTTCAACTTTTTAACTTCTTCGTTAGCAGATCGGGATTTTTCTTATGTTTGACGATACCGCGGCTTTTGTATTTATAGAGGAGTTTGGCGTGGGAAATTCAGCGAAAAGAAATTTGAATTATGAATGCTATTATCTCATCATTTCCAAGAATATTTGAATGCGTATCAACGCCTATTAAATTCCAGTAAAAAATTGTATGTTCCAAGAATATTTGAGGCATTTCAACGGATATAAAATTTCAGTAAAAATCCCTATGTTACAAGGAGATTTGAGGGCATTTCAACTGCTATAAAATTTCAGTAAAAACAGTACTTTCCAAGGATATTTGAAGGCATTTCAACGACTATAAAATTTCAGTAAAAACTATAAGTTATTTTAACTGTATGTTCAGTATTTTTTTAATGAACTTTTCATAGTTGCTTTTTAACATGGGCTTTCTGCAAGTATTTTGTTATATTATAAAAAATGAAAACGCCATATTCAAAAACATGAAAATGACCTTAATCCCAAAATTATATATATATATATATATATATATATATATATATATATATATATATATCTTAATTTTTAAATAAATTTACCATATTAAAAATTATAAAAATATATAAATATTTTTTTTTAATAAAAATATTCTCTATATTAAAATATAAAACAAATTTATTTATTATAATGAATTAAATCACACGGGTATAAAATTTTCAACATAATTAAGAATTTTTTTTTCAAAAGATTTAATTAAACTATAGTTTTTCTTTTAAACATTACATAGTAATGTAACGTACAAGTGAATTTAAAAATTTGAATGGTGAAACTCCTCACACATAACATAAATTTAATATTAATCTCATTAATATTTAATAACATAAACTTAATTTCCCATAAACTATAATATTAATAATTTTAAATAACATTAATAACATAATTTTTTTATATTTAAATTATTGGTATCAAAATATTTGATAACATATCAATTTAACCATATTTACATTAATATATATTAATTAATATGTTAATATTACTATCCATATTAACATTATATATATATGTATGTATATATATTAATTAGTGCTTTGGCTTTAGAATATCAATTTTTATTAATCCAAGAGTTTATATTTCTATAGTATAGTATTATTATATGGTTTATAACATTAATATTAAGGTTTAATATAAATATATTGGGTTTATAATCAATGAGGGTCAACCATGGTCCAACGTCGCATTGAGACAAAGATTGTGCCAATATCGAAATCAACGATGATCAATATGGTCAACCATATTTATTTTAGGGTTTATGATATTTATCGTAGGTTTTATAAACCAAAGTGATTAATACTAAACCCAAGGGATAATAAAGCATACGACTAACCATGGTGAACCATGGTCAATCATCCATGATGACATTGCAACAAAGATTGTTTATTTGTAGAACATCACATTATGACAACTATGGTCATCCATTGCCAAACATGGTCCAATGCCACATTGTCACAAACATTGCCTCAATATGAAAATCTAGCATGGACAACTATGGTGAGGCATTGTCATATGTCGCATTAATACAGAGGTTGTTTCAATATGAAAATCAACCATGTTCAAGCATATTCCAACATCGCATTGTGACAAATATTGTCTCAATATGAAAATCAATTGTGGTCAACCATAGTCAAGATTGTTTATTTTAGGGTTTATACTATTTATCTAACAATTTATATACCTTGGTTTTATAATATTTATCCCTTTGGTTTAAAATTATTTGTTTGCTTTTTTAGTGTTAACCCCTTGGGTTTATTATTTCATTGGGTTTATAATATTTATCTTAGGGTTTATATACATTAGGTTTATAATACCAATACCTTGGGTTTATCAATCCAAGGGTTCATATTTGTAGGGTATAATATTATTCATCAAGATTTAATATAAATCCCCTTGGGTTTATAATCATTGTCAACCATGCTCCAACGTCACATTGTGATAAGATTGTCTCAATATGAAAATCAACAATCATCAACCATCATAAACCATGCTCATTCATGGTCAACCATGATTTTATGTCACATTGTGACAAAGAAAATCTCAATACGAAAATCAACAATGGTCAACCATGTTCAATCATGCTCAACCATGGTCAAATATATGGATTGTGACAAAGATTGTTTCAATATGAAAATCAACCTTGGTCAACCATGTTTATAATATCAACCATGTTTATAATATTATAAACCATGTTTATAATATTAATCTGTTGGGTTTATTGATCTAAGGGTTCATATTCCTAGGGTTTAATTTTATTCCCTTAGGTTTATAGTCCTTTGGGTTTTTACTATGGATGTTAAAGAGTGACTCCATATAGGTTGGTTTAATTTCAAAATATTTGTGGAAAAAATCATATTATCCTTTTATACCCAACGTTTTGGACTAACTAAGTGAGTCCATCATTAGGGAAATCTCATCTTCATTTTGAGAAGACAAAGCGTGAATGCTTGGAGCAATTAATAGTTAATAGCTAATAGCTTAAAGAGAAATGGATACGTATTTAGCTCTTGAGAATCTCATCTTCTCAAATTTTAGTGCAATCTTCATTGTGTCTCTTCCATGGTGAGACTTAATGGTGTTAAAGAGTGACTCTATATAGATTGGTTGAATTTCAAAATATTTGTGGAAAGAAACCTGTTATCCTTTTATAAGCAACATTTCAGAATAACTAAGTGAGTCCATCATTAGGGAAATGTAATCTGCATTTTTTAGAAGAGAAGCATGAATGCTTGGAGCAATTAATAGTTAATAGCTAATAGTTTAAAGATAATTGGATAGGTATTTAGCTCGTGAGATTCTAATCTTCTCAAATTTTAGTGCAATGTTCAGTATGTCTCTTCCATGGCGAGACTTAATGGTGTTAAAGAGTCACTCCATAAAGGTTGGTTTAATTTCAAAATATTTGTGGAAAAAAACCTATTATCCTTTTATATCCAACGTTTTATACTAACTAAGTGAGTCCATCATTAGGGCAATGTAATCTTAATTTTGAGAAGAGAGAGCATGAATGCTTGGAGCAATTAATAGTTAATAGCTAGTAGTTTAAAGAGAATTGGATAGGTATTTTTCTCTTGAGATTCTCATCTTCTCAAAATTTAGTGCAATGTTCAATATGTCTTTTCCATGGTGAGACTTAATGGTGTTAAAGAGTGACTCTATATAGGTTGGTTGAATTTCAAAATATTTGTGGAAAGAAACCTATTATCCTTTTATAAGCAACATTTCAGAATAACTAAGTGAGTCCATCATTAGGGAAATGTAATATGCATTTTTGAGAAGAGAAGCATGAATGCTTGGAGCAATTAATAGTTAATAGCTAATAGTTTAAAGAGAATTGGATAGGTATTTAGCTCTTGAGATTCTCATCTTCTCAAATTTTAGTGAATTTTAGTGCAATGTTCATTATGTCTCTTCCATGGTGAGACTTAATGGTGTTAAAGAGTGACTCCATACACGTTGGTTGAATTTCAAAATAGTTGTGGAAAAAAACCTATTATCCTTTTATAACCAACGTTTTAGACTACTAAGTGAGTCCATGATGAGGGCAATGTAATCTGCATTTTGAGAAGAGATACCATGAATACTTGGAGAGATTAATAGTTAATAGTTAATAGTTTAAAGATATTGCATAGGTACTTAGCTCTTGAGGTTCTCATCTTCTCAAATTTTAGTGCAATGTTCATTATGTATTTTCCATGGTCAGACTTAATGGTGTTAAAGAGTGACTCCATACAGGTTGGGTGAATTTCAAAATATTTGTGGAATAAAACTTGTTATCCTTTTATAACCAACGTTTCGGACTAACTAAGTGAGTCCATCATCAGGGAAATGTTATGATCTGGATTTAAATAGGAACGCAGCAAATTACAGAGATAACCATAAACACAAAGATGTAGCGGAAATAATATTTCATTTCATTAATGTAAAATATTGAGATAAGCTTACAAACAGAAAAGGGAAATAAACATCTAGGGCGATGGTAGCTTATCTCTGAGAGGAGTTGTGGTGCCTACATGCCTCTGAACTGTGTTACAATGAGGCTCAAAGGCTTATTTATTGTTGAGAAATAATGGAAAACCATAAACATCCACAAACCTAACCCTAGAAGATGAACGCCAAACTGTGGGCCCTGTTTGGGTAAATTGGTACATCAACTTCCTAGGGTCGTAACTTTAGCATACGATCTCCATTTGATGCGTACAATATCTCGTTAGAAAGATCTATCCGAGAACTACAACTTTGGGAAGAGAAACATCAATCCATGGACCCATGTTGCTCCTATTTTTCCCAAGAAAACATCGTTTAGGGCCTCAAAATAGCTCCAAAAGTTCAGTACCCAAAAAACTGCTAAAAATAGTAAATTGTGCTACAATTAAGGAAACTGAAAAGCTAAAAGAAACCATGGTGGGGGTCCAAGTGGACTTGGTAGGTGGCCACCAATACACACCTAGATCATTCCTCCCCCCTTAGGAAGCAATGGTCCCCATTGCGTTGAGTTCCTTAATGAGATGAGGAAACTTTTGCTAAACTTGGTCCCTGGTAAGCCACTTGCCCTAGTGAAGGAGTTGGCCTGCTTTGACAAGTAGATATAGTTGGATGTTCTGCTGGTGAGTGTGCTTGATCTCTGTGTCCATGATCCAATTAGTTGCATCTTGTTCCATGCAATCTGGATTTAATTCTGTGGGTGTGAGTTATTCTGCAATGTCAGATGTGTCTAGTAATGGTGGAAAGTATGGCCGAAAGCAGTCCACATTGAACACTGGGTGCAGACCAAGGAATGGGGGAATGCTAAGCTCAAATGCATTGTCTCCCATAGCCTTGGTAATGGTGCAAGGACCATATCAGAGTGGTTAGTGGGATCCTACTACTCACAAGATCATCATTGATAGAGATGTTAAATTTAATGAATCCTCACTTGAAAGTTCAGATGTAGATGATAAAGTGAAACAGGATAATGTATCTAAACTTCAACACATTTAGTTTGAAACCAGTCCAAATATTGATGATGATCAAGATGAACATGGTTCAGATGTAAGTCATGAACAAGTTTCAGATGCAGGTCATGAACAAGTTTCAGATGTAGATCATGGACATGATTCAGATGCTAATCATGAAGAAGTTCTTACAGACAATAATCAGCCAATTGTGGTAGTACCAGAAACATCTTTAAGGAGGTCCACGAGAATTAAACGTCCTCCTAGAAGGTATGATGATTATGTTACTTCAATTGCTTTAACCGCTAACGATGATGAACCTTTATGCTATCAAGAAGCTGTAGAAGGTTCTAAAAGTGAAAAGTGGAAAGAAGCTATGAAGGACAAGATGAAGGCATTACACAAGAATGACACATGGGATCTGGTAGAACTTCCTAAAGACAGAAAAACTGTGGGATGTAAATGGGTGTACAGATTGAAAAGGGGTGTTGATGGTTCAAAGGACAGGTACAAAGCAAGGTTGGTCGCGAAAGGTTTTTCTCAGAAAGCTGGCATTGATTTTCATGAGATATTTTCACCAGTTGTAAAAATTGTTTCAATTCGAATTGTATTAGCATTAGTTGCCTTACTTGATTTAGAATTACAACAACTAGATGTTAAAACTGCATTTTTACATGGAGATTTAGATGAGGAGATTTACATGGAACAAGCGGAAGGGTTTGTCCAAGATCGCAACAAGAAATTTGTCTGCAGGCTCAGGAAATCATTGTATGGTCTGAAGCAATCGCCTCGACAATGGTACAAGAAATTTGATTCTCTCATGTTGAGTCAAAATTATATAAGAAGTGAATATGATCATTGTGTTTACTTGAAGAAATTAAGTAATGGCATGTTCATTATCTTAGTGTTATATGTTGATGATATGCTTTTAGCAAGAAAAAGCATAACAGAGATCAACAGGTTAAAGGCTCAGATGGCTAGGACATTTGATATGAAAGATCTAGGAGCAACAAGACAAATTTTGGGCATGGAGATTTTCAGAGACAAAAGAAATGGTAAGCTGTGGCTATCACAACAGAAGTATATTGAGAAAATACTCTTGAGGTTTGGTATGAACAATGTGAAGCTTGTTTCAGTCCCTTTATCTTCCCATCTTAAGCTTTCTTCAAGTTTATGTCCTAGTACAAATGAAGAAAAGGAATATATGTCTCGAATTCCATATGCCAATGTAGTAGGTTGTTTAGTGTATGCGATGGTTTATACTCGACTAGATATTTCACATGCAGTTGGGGTTGTCAGCAGGTATATGGAAAATCCAAGAAAAAAACACTGGTCAGCGATGAAATGGGTGCTTCGGTATTTGAGAGGCACAAGTGATTATTGTATCACTTATAACAGGAGTAGAGAATTTGTTTGCAGATATGTTGATTCCAATTTTGCAGGTGATTTGGATAAGAGAAGGTCAACTTTAGGGTATGTATTTACTCTTGCAGGTGGAGCTATTAGCTGGATGTCAAAGCTATAGAATATTGTTGCTTTATCCACTACTGAGGTAGAATACATAGCTGCTTCACATGCTTGCAAAGAAGCGATTTGGCTGAAAGGTTTGATTGGTGAGTTTGGTAGGTTACAGGACAACATCAAGTTATTTTGTGATAGTCAAAGTGCAATTCATTTGGCTAAGAATCCAGCCTATCATAGTAAATCAAAGCATATACCTATCAAATACCGTTTTGTTAGACAAGTTATCATTGAAAGGGGTGTTTCTCTTGAAACAGTGCATACAAAGGAAAACTGTGCAGACATGTTCACGAAACCAGTTTTGTTACAGAAGCTATGTTGGTGTCTGGCTTCTCTTGGCTTGCAGAAAAGATAAAAATAATAAATGAACAGGGTATCAGGCTAATTGTTGTCAAGGTGGAGATTGTTGAGATTTTTCTGTTTTAATTAATTTTGGAAAAAATCTCATATATGTGACAACAATAGGATTAGTTGCTATATTAGCTCCAGTATTTTTTGAGGGGGAGTTAATGCATCCTATATTTGTTGTGAGGGAATTTTTGATTCAATTTTGTGCTCCAGCTATAAGAAATGTAATCCCGTAGAGGATGGAGTGTGTGTAGAGAGTGTAGAGAAAGTAGGGTGAGCTGAGAGTATGTGTGAGAATTAGAATTTGTTGTAATCTCCTGTTGAATAATAAGATTGCCGATGCCTCTATTCTAGTGGACGTAGCCCAGATTGGTTGTGTGAACCACGTTCAATCTGTGCGTTATGGTTTTGTGTTTTTTAATGTGCTTTGTATGTATGTTTATTTTATTTCCGCTGCGCATTGTTTAGTCTAATAAATACGACTCCGAGTTACGAAAAACACTCATGGTTACTGAACACAGAATGATTGTTCAACGCAAACACGGTGGTTTATGGTAGCTGCGACTGTTCATTATATTTCTTTTTCGCTGGCTCTTCACAGTAGCATGGTTGCCGCTGAGGCTGCGAAAGAAATATGATGGCTCTATAGACTAGAATCCATTCACGGCTCCATTAACCAAAAAAGTAAACTGTGACTCTACAGACTGCCGTTGCATTCAGATTTTTTTTTTACTCGTCTCACTCTGATAGCAATTTTTCGGAAAGGCATAGGAGACAAAACATGAATCCACACAGAACACAAGCTGGTTCTCTTATATTGATCACACAAAACATGATGGTTACAACGAACCCGGTTAAGGGTATTTAAACCTTCTCGACTAGACACTCGCCTAAAATATCTGTTAGAATTAATGGAGAATAGGCTCTTATTGTTATGTAGTTGTGATTTTCCTTTTCATAGTTATTTAGTTCTTATTATCCTAAGAAATGATTTGTTGTCCCTAACAAATTGTATCTATTTAATATTGGAGATTAATGTGAAGCCCGCGTGGCGTTTTGCTTGAGGTAGCTCCTGGTGATCCACACCTATGAGCTCCTCTTGTGTTGGTTTGTCATTTAATGTCTTGCTTGTGCTACTCTTGGCATGGTATCAGAGCTGCAGGGTTGTTAACCCTGTATGCTAAGTAAAGGGTGCGACTGAGGTGAAATTGCCACGCAATTTGTGTGGAAGAACGTGACGATCACACTGTAGAACTTCACCCTGGTCAATTTAAGAACTCGTTGTGACTTCACGACTCTGTGCTCCATATCTATGAAGAGATTTGTGACTCCCTAGTGGATAAGGGCACCGATCATCGTGGAAACAAAAAAAGAGCCATGTATATTTTTTTGTGGTCAGCTGCGTATTTGAGAAGCTTGCTATAATGTTGTGTATGCGTGTTGACGAGGAAAGTGGGTGGTGCGGTGGCTGTTTGATGTCGAGGTGACACAAGGAGGTGTGGAGGCCGGAACGCCAAGTAGAACCGCTGAGGAGGTGATGAGGCTGAGATCGCAGAAGAAGCCGACTGCATGTGAAACTGGTGAGCACTGCCACGGAGGCCACGTCAAGGAGTCACTCGCTAATCGACCTTCCCTTACATACATTCTGGTTAGTGTGGGTTAGTATTATGAACCCAACCTTTGAATTACGTGCAGGTGTAGTTCTCATCTTCATTTTTTGAGGCCGCCATTGTTGTGACCCCTGTCATTTGTTTTTGTTCCTAAGTTGATTAGCTTCCATGATAGTATGGTGAATGTTGGTGGGGTGAAATCATTTGAATTGGTGAAATCATTGTTGCCTGATAAGATCTTGATCTATCTTCCACGTGTAATTGGCACAAACATTAATGGTCCTTCACACATTAATGATCTTACAGTTGCTGCATTTTGTTGTTCCTATTTAATTTGTCTATGATCTGAGATCCTTCGACACTAAAAATAATTTTTGTTCGTTAACCATTGGATGCCGAGATTTGGTGCCTGAGATCATATGGTAGATCATGTTGGTAGTCGAGATAGAAATCGCCGCTTTATTGGAGATCAAAATCGTGGTTGGTAGATAGTGTTGTGTTGATGTTGTTGTTGAGTATCTATCATTTCCCAGTTTATGTTTCTTAACGAAAGATCGGTGCTGTTTATAAGTTGGTGAAGTTTTTTTATTCATTCAAAGATGAATAATCAAATTGCTGAAGCTTACCTCAATGAGAGTAATAAGCTTGATGGTTCCAACTACACCAATTGGAAGTTTAAGCTCTAGAATTTGCTTGAGGGACAGAATGCCTATGGCATTGCCACTGGTGATGAGGTCAAGTCGACTACTATAACTGGTGGATCGAATGCAAAAATTCAAGGTTGGGAGAAAAGGGAGATGAAGGCAAAGGTTCTACTCAAGTTATCAGTCAAATATTGCATGATCCCTCACATTTGGGAGTGCAAGACAGTGAATGACATATCGACGATTCTCAAAGAAATGTATGAGATCAAGAAAACCAGTCGAACTTGGTACCTCAGGAAAAATATTCTCTTCATCAAGATGGAGGAGAATGAGTCTATTTTTTCATTCATATCCCGGATAAAGGAGGTTACAGATAAAATAACTGATATTGGTTAGATTGTGGCGAATGATGATCTCGTGACAATTACCATGAACGGCGTGATAGATGATTATCAAATGTTTATAACATGATTGAATGAGAGAGAAAAGCCTATAGGCTTTGAAGAGATTATCGGGATTTTGCTATAAGAAGAGGAAAGGAGGTTGTCTCTCAAACCTCAAAATCTAGATCTTGCATTGATGACCAAGTTCAAGCCAAATGGGAAAGTCGTGGTTGATCACAAGAAAGGCAACGTATCACAAAAAAGGACACCACATGGTATGACCTCGCATAAACATGACTCTACTCCTAAATGTTTTTATTGTGGTAAGATAGTCCATAGTGCTAAATTTTTCCTTAAGAAAAAGGTAGATGGGGAGAGGTACAGGCAGAGAAGACATGCAGGTCATTTCGCTGATGCAAATCAGAACCAAGATGTCAGATTATTTATGGCTGAGACTGCACTAGCCACTAAAAAGGATGAATCAGATATTTGTTTCGTAGATTCTAGAGCCTCCTCACATATGACAAGTAAAAAGAAATGGTTCATAAATTTTAGAGAATCCAACACTGGAGTAAAAGTATACCTTGGAGATAATAGAGGGTACGATATCAAGGGAAATGGAGATGTCCTTGTCACTCTGCCTGATGGAAACATCAGGAATATATCTAATGTGTGGTATGTACTTAGTATTAAGAAGAACCTGATTTCTATATCAAAGATTACGGATCAAGATCTCAAGGTAGAATTCTTTAAATCTTATTGTATCATTAAAGACTTGTTGGACCAGATGAAGACTATAGTTACAGGTGTTCGTATAAGAGGACTCTACAAACTGGATGTGAAGAGTACACCACAACAAGCATTGATGTCATTAGATACGTCTGCTCAAAACTTGTGGCATTAGCGACTTGGGAACATCAATGTCAATGATCTTCTTCTGTTGCAGAACAAAGGTATGGTGAATGATTTCCTGTTTTGAAAAAAATTCATATTAATTGTGAAGCATGTGCATTAAGTAAACATCATACCGATGAATTTCCTGTTGTGAAAGATAGGAAATAGAGGGATACACTCGAACTTGTACACACTGATTTATGTGGGCCTATGCAGACAAGATTGTTAGGTTGGGCCTACTACTTTCTAATCTTTGTTGATGATTGTACAAGATTCACATGGGTGTATTTTCTTAGACTAAAGAGTCATGCCTTTGAGTATTTCAAGCAGTTTAGGAATATGATTGAGAAGCAGACGTGAAATTTCATCAGGATTCTTCGATTAGATCAAGTTGGAGAATTCAAGAAAGTGGATTTCATCAAATACTACAATGTGCATGCGATACAGTAGCAATTTACAGCACCTTACACTCGTCAGCAAAATGGAGTAGTTGCGAGGAAAAACAGAACACTAGTGGAGTGTACTCACAGTATGTTGAAAGGTAAGAATCTAACTAATGGTTTTTGGGCAGAATCTATGAATATTGCAATGTATTTGAAGAATAGGAATCCCACTAAAAGTATTGACTATAAAACTCCTTTTGAAGCGTTGTTTGGCATTAAGCCTGCAGTAAGTCACCTTAGAATATTTGGCTGTAAAGCTTTTGCACATGTTCCCAAAGAAAATAGGAAGAAGTTAGATTCAAAGGCCATTAAATGCACTTTTATTGGATATTGCAGTGAGTATAAGGATTATAATCTGTTTGATCCTTCAACTCACAAGGTTTTTGTTAGTAGAGATGTAGTATTCCATAAACAGGTTGACGATGGAAATCCTAATCAAGATAATGAAGAATGGCATGTACCCTTACTTTCAGATGAGGATGTTGAAACAGGGATCAGTCAGCAACAACAACAACAACAGGATAAAGAGGACGAAATTGAGTTCAGTCCACAAAGAGAAGAACATAGCAGAATAGTTGACACCCCACCACTCAGGAGATCTAGCAAGTCAAAATAGTTGCCAGCTCGGTATAGGGATTGTGCACTCATGACTGGTATGTTAAACATTGCAGAACCTTCTAATTTTCATGAAGCTAGTAAGAGTTGTGAATGGAAGGAAGCAATGAAGGAGGAATATGAATCTATTATTAAGAATAATACTTGGGATCTAGTAAAGCTTCCTCATGGTAAACAACCCATAGGTTGCAGATGGTTATTTAAGTTGAAATTTAAAGCAGATGGATCTATTGATAAGTATAAAGCAAGGTTGGCTGCAAAGGGGTATTCCCAGAAAGAAGGTATTGACTTTGAGGAAACATTTTCCCCTGAAATACTATTAGATTGATTATTGCTTTAGCCACTAAGCAATATTGAAAAATACATCAATTAGATGTTAAATCTGCTCTCTTGAATGGCGATTTAAAAGAAGAAGTATACTTAATGCAGTCTTAGGGGTTTGTTAAGAAGGGAGAAGAGCATTTATTTTGTAGACTAAATAAAGCTTTATATGGTTTATAACAGGCTCATAGATCTTGGTACAACAAAATTGATTCATTTTTCCTCATGCATTTTTATAAACGGAGCAAAAATGATCCTACTTTATATACCGTGTTTAATGATGAGGGGAAAATAGTGTTGATTTCTTTATATGTAGATGATTTGATCATGACAGGGAGTGGAGACAAACTCATTGAAGAAATCAAGCAGCAACTATCACAGGAATTTGAGATGAAGGACCTTGGAGAAATGCATTACTGTTTGGGTCTAGAAGTTTGGAGAGATTCAAGCCAAACTTTCTTATCCCATGGTAAGTATGCTAAGAGTTTGTTGACTAAATTTAAAATGGATGAGTGCAAGGCTACATTTGTGCCTTTATAGCAGAACATCAAACATCAAGTGAATGATGGTTCGAAATATGCAGATGCAACATTGTACAGACAATTGGTTGGTAGTCTTATTTACCTAACTACAACGAAACCAGATCTAGCTTATGCAGTGAGTATTTTGAGTCAGTTCATGACTCAACCTGATGAGAACCATTGGCTTGCAGTGAAAGGAGTACTCAGGTATCTGCAAAGAACTTCAGAATTTGGTATTTTTTATTCTGACTCATTTGATGATAGCTTGATAGGTTATATAGACTCTGATTGGGTGGGAAATTTAGATGATAGAAGATCAATTACAGGTTATGCCTTTAGCTTTAGATCTGGGATCATCTCTTGGTGCAGCAAGAAGCAGCATACTGTAGCCTTATCTTCAGTGGAAGCAGAATATCAAGTTGTGTGTGCAGCAACATGTGAGGTAGTTTGGTTCCATAGACTTCTCCAAGATGTAGGGGAAGAACAGACAGAAGCTATGGTTATCATTTGTGATAATCGAATTTTCATCAAACTAGCTTACAATCCTGTGTTTCATAAAAACACTAAGCACATAGACACTCAATTTCATTTTGTTAGGGAAAAGGTGCAGTCCAAAGAGATCTGTGTTGAATATTGTAATTCTTATGATAATATCGCTGATATATTTACTAAGCCTCTAAGAAGACTGAAATTTGAGTTGTTTAGGGACATATTAGGTATTTTTAAGAACCCTTTATCCATTAAGGGGGAGTATTAGAATTAATGGAGAATAGGCTCTTATTGTTATGTAGTTGTGATTTTCTTTTTCATAGTCATTCAGTTCTTATTCTCCTGGGATATGATTTGTTGTCCCTAACAAATTGTATCTATTTAATATTGGAGATTAATGTGAATCCTGCATGGCGTTTTGCTTGAGGTAGCTCCTGTGATCCGCACTTGTGAGCTCCTCTTGTGTTGGTTTGTCATTTCATGTCTTTCACAATATCTTGACATGCAACTACATGCAATCAGACACTCAACAGTCATCTATCACTTAACTGGACTAGCTAACTCCTCATGTAGGAGTAATTATCTTATTTTCCACATTTGGCTAATAATAATTTGTAAAGGTTCATGTCCTTAATATAAAAATCATAAACCTAGTAGGGTTATAAATTATAACAAGAAAACCACGACATGGGTTACAATGAAAATAATTATTCATATTTGTACATCATGAGGGTTGCACGCTCACGCAGATTGCTATTAACTCGAAGGATTCCAACCTACGGAAGCCAGAAGTCATATGTCAGCTCCAGAATAGTTAGGATTCCATGGTGCACTTTCAGCTACTAAAACAGTTCTCTTCCAACTATATCTGTAGTCATGAATAGACAATTGAGAGAACAGAATTGGTAAGTTCTTTGAATCGATATATACACATCCAAACATACGGGAAATAAATAAAAGAACATTATACCTGAAGGTTTGAGCGGTGTTCTGCCTGCCACAGAGTTGTGTGTGCCAAGAAAGAAAGATATTAGTTTGAAATATGCAAGAAATGAAAGAATGAATCTTAGCCATGGATGGCCATAGCTAATATGTACATATATCTTCAATTAGTAAGCCAACCAAAGTGTAGTGGATTAAAAACCCCATTTTTCAAATCACTTCAGGAAATGGTTCGTCAGCTAGATAGTCAGAAATAAACGAATAGATCGGAAAAAGTGGAAAAGGGAAAACCCTATTGCCATCTTCAAATTTTAAGAAATGACTGAAGGTGAAGTACGAGCCAAGAATGGTAAGGGAAAACCGAATAAGGAAACTTACAATAGAAACTGAGAACGAATGGATAGGAGAAGTGAAAAAGGGAAAACCGAATTACCATGTTCAAATTTTAAGAAAGGACCGAAGATGAAGTACAACCCAAGAATGGTAACTGAAAAAGAAAAAATGGAAACTTACAACAGAAACGAAGCTTAGAAGGTAGCTTACTCAGTGCTTTTCCAAACCCATCCGCATAAAGAAAAAAGTAAACCCTAACTCCAGCCGCGGCATTTAACTGTGGTTATGAAAGCAGAAAGGAAGGGGAAAAGCGCAAATGTGGACAGAAAAATTAAGAAGTCACCTCACGGTAAAAATCTCAAATCCAAATTCTGGAAAGAAAAATAAGACAGAATTTTCAAAGATTGAGGAAGCAAAATTACTGTTCTCTTGTCCTAAAATTAAGACTACGTTAAATGTAGATGAATTCACTAGGTCGAAAGCGATAATGAGGGGATTCCTGGTAGAGAGTGCCATTTTCACAGGTTTTGACCTAATTCCCTAGTAATCTCTTAAATGCCTATAATTCCTCCCAGAACATGAAGGGAAAAATAATCGATTAGTAAACTAAGTATAGAATCAAGAAAAAATTAGCATAAAAAGAGTGATGCGAAGTTCGAATGCTTAACTTTCCATGGTTGGCTAAAAGGGGACAAGCATTTTCTTACTAAGTCTGCCAACGATTTGCAGAAAATGTGTAACATCTGGAAGTATATGGGTATGGTGGTAAGGACTACCCGAAGGCGTATGACGGCCCAGCAACGCCCTAGCCGGAGGAAAGGAAATCGATGAGCCAAATGAAATTGAAATTAGGGATTCTTTACCCTATTGTGAAACTCGTTGAGATTGCACCGTTGGATTTTTAAATCAAATCTCCCCCTTCTAGGAATTAAAGTACGCACAACTGTCTTTGCCATGTGAAACAAGGTGGGAATGTTTAAGCCCTGGCCTATCAAATGTAAACGTGTCTACCAAGGTTGGTCCCACCGTCCAACTCATGCACTCAATGTGGGTCCCACCCTCCAACCATGCTCTCGATGGGTAAAAAGGATTAAAACGGCTTATCCATTATTTTAACCTTTTACAAAGATGAAACTTGTATGTTATGGGGAGTGAAATTATACTAAATTTAATGTACAATGTACCTAAGTCTTAGATAGGGATATGAATAAGCATCTGATGCTATAATGTTTGATACATACATGGGTGTGCTATTTTGAAACGATTCAAACATAAGGGCACTTTGGATGTTACTTGTGAGACCTGTTACTTAATTAAGGTAGATAAGAATTATTGGTAGTGTTGTGGTGTCATGCATAGAGTGTATGTAAAGTAAGATAATAACCATACATGGAAGTGCATGTCAATGTAAAAGTAACAATATAATTAAATATAATTAATTAAGAGAGACATGATGTATAAACTCTTGCTATAAAGTTGCTCTGAGAATTTAGTGAATATATTCAAGTGTTCATACGTATGGCATCCATTGCTATTTATAACGGTAAAACATTTATTTCATAGGGGAAAGAGTTAAGTTACACGGCCTAATAAGGAATAGATATAGTAATAGTAATAATAAAAAACTAAATAATTAATAATTTTTTCCATAAAATTGATTATTAAATATATTGTTTATATATAAAATAAAAAAATTATTTTATATATTTTTTATAAATAATTTATTTATAAAATAAATATATTATATATTTATATATATATATAATGAAAGCAGTTTAATTTTATTAGAAAAAAAATTTCGATCTAAAGCATATGAGAGTACACTTGTGGATGTGTTTGAACTAATAAGTGTAGTTCATGGTCAGGACAAGTTGAAGAATCAGATCATAGCTGCATATTAAATAGGGAGAGAAGACCATGAAACGGGTAGGTTTGACTAAAAAATGGATATATTGAAGAATGGCTATATTAGATCATACTAGATAAATGGCTAAGATTGACCAAGAACGACTAGATTTGACTATTCAAGTTGTTTAATTATATAATATTATTATGCTAAAACAAATATTATTTTAATACCTATCATATGTTATATAAATGAAAAGCTAACGATATTTTAGTTAACAATACTACTAGGGAATATTCATAATAAATTTTTTTGAAATGTTAACATATAATAATATATCTAGGGAAAGTAATTGTTAGTAATCGAAAGACTTTAATAATAACTAATAATAATTAATATTATATTATTATAATAATAATGTTATATTATTTAGACGGCTTTACTAATAAATTTATATTAACTAGTTACCCATCATTTAATTAAATAATATTATTATAACACTATTATATTAATAATAATAATACAATTAATCCTTACAATTACTAATTTCCCTAGAACTATTAATATAAGTTCCAATTAGATCACTAATAAATTGATACCCTAACCATTAGTAATAAGAATAATACTATTACTATAACATTATTATAGTGATAATATAATATTATTTATTATGAATTATTATTAAATCCTTTGGATTACTAACAATTACTTTCCTTAGATATATTATTATATGTTAACATTTCAAACAATTTTATTATAAATATTCCCTAGTAGTATTGTTAACTCAAATATGGTTAACTTTTCACTTAAATAACATATGATAGGCATTAAAATAATATTTGTTTTAGCATAATAATATTATATAATTAAACAACTTGAATAGTCAAATATAGCCGTTCTTGGTCAATCTTAGCCGTTTATCTAGTATGATCTAATATAGCCATTTTTCAGTATAGCCATTTTTCAATCAAACCTAGCCGTTTGATGATTTGCTCTCCCTATTTAATATGCAGCCATGATCTGATTCTTCAACTTGTCCTGACGATGAACCACACTAGTTGGTTGGAAACGGGTTAACAAATGTATTCTCATATAATTTACGCCCAAAAACTATTTCTCATAAACTTAATATGATCACAAAAACCTCAATTCAACAAGAAAATTAACTTTCATTTTTTTTAAATTTACATAATACACTACATCAAAGAAAACTCAAAACACAACTATGAAAAGTTCATTAACAAAATAATTTATGCCTTGTATTTTAAAAATACAAAGTTAAGGTAACAATACTAACAATTTTAACTGAATTTTTATAGCCGTTGAAATGCATTCAAATATATAAAAGAATGCACATGAAAAAAGAAATTAGTAAAAGAATTATATATATATATATATATATATTTAACAATAATATTTTTAGAGAAGACTTTGGCATAAGAGTTTTTGGGTTAAAATAAAATAACGTCTAGAATTTTTTTTATTATGGTTCATCATCAAGATATAGTTGAAGTATGTGATCTAATAACAAAAATATGTAGTGTGGAGATGTTTTAGGAAATTAAAAGCAAATAAAAAATGATATGCTACAATGTCAAATTAAAAAAAAAAATAATAATAAAATAATTAATTAATTCACCACTAGTTTATTTAAAAGAAATAATATTTTAAAAAATCAGAAAATTAAATAACAAAAATGATACGTTAGAATGTCAAATTAAACATAAATAAATAAAAAATAGATAGTCAAAATGATTAACTTAAAAAGTCAAATTAAACCCAAAAAAAATTAATTCACTACTAGTTTATTTAAACGTTAAATGATATAAACAATAAATAAAAATAAGATTTTAAAGAATACATAATAATTAAATAAAAATAAATAGATAATAAAAAAATTAAAAATACATAAAATTAAGAAATATTAAAAAATCAAAAACTTAATAAAAAATAAAATAAAATAATAAATTATTCATTTTATTATTATTATAAACATATCTACCTACAAACGAAAGTTCTTACCCCCCTCTCTCTCTCTATATATATATATATTTTAAATCTATCAATATCTAAATATATCAATTAAATAAAATAAACTTATGCTACCCAACATGTATTAAATAAAAATTATTATTAAATAAAAATTAATAATAATCAAATGAATTCCATTATCATAATGAAAATTAGTTTATACATATGGAAAAAGAAAATAATAATAAGGATGAGAAAATATAGGAGTGAAGAGTAGATATAAAATAATAATAAGGATGAGAAAATATAGGAGTGAAGAGTAGATATGTGGTGTTTAGTATTATAATTTTATTCTGCTCAGGCAGAAGAATAAGATCTTAGGGAGCATGAGATCGTATTGAGATGATTAAAGATAACATGAACCTTATTTTTACTAAGAATGTGAACGATCTTGTCACTAAGACCGAAAATGTCCTTTATAGACATTATGAATCACCGAAACTTAATTAAAAAATAATATTTTTATATAATAAATAAATTCAGAAAATAATATGATTTTCATGTTTAAAATTTGGCATAATACACTACATTGCAGAAAGACCATATCGAAAAGTTCATTCACTTATATTTTAAAAGTACAAATTTAAAATAACAATATCATTTTTAGTATACAACGGTACAGTTTTATTGATGTATTATAGCCGTTGACAAGCCTCCCGCGATAAAACCCGATAGACTCACAATTCAATTTCCCTTTCGCTGAATTCCCTACGCCAAACTCCTCTATAAATGTAGAAGTGGTGGTATTTCGCACATGAAGTAGAAGTCCCGATCTGCGAAGGAAGAAGTAAAAACGTGAAAGCAAGATCGATTAAGAGATTCGATTTCATCCGCCTGCGCAGCTCCTCCAATGACAGGTTTAATTATACTTCGGAATCATCTATTCATTATTCCCTTGTATCATCAACATTTAACTAACGCGTGATATGATTGTTGTAGGGGATCTGGAGTCCTTCTTGCTGACAACTGCTGGTCTATTTGCCATGGTCCTGCTTCTTCCAGCAATCATAACCCTTCTGTGGCGCTGTTGTGGTAACCGGGATGGTATGGAGCCGGGGCTTAATTCTACTGCTGCACCTGCTGATTCTCCTGTGGCCGCTACTGATTCTCGTGTTGCGGCTGCTGAGAGTTCCTCCGCCCTATGACCAATGAAGGCAAGTATTCACAGAGAAGAAAAAGAATATCTGCTATTAACGCAAGTAATGTGAATACCGGGTTCCAGATGCATAATAATTCGATCACTAGTTTGATCCCTTCTATTGACAAGAATCTTCACAATCGACTTGAATATAAGGACTTCTCCCTGGGTAATCGATGTAGAAAATTAATCTTTAAATATTTAGATGTTTTTGGGTACAGATTGCTATTGATCTTGGCCGCGTGACTTCAAGCGTCCCATTCATTCTTCAATATATTGAATATATTCCAGATTTAAAATATGATTGTTCTTTATGGAGTTTTATTTTGTTAATTTCTTGTATGACTTGTATTGCAGCTGCTAGTGTGTTAAAGTTCTGTGTTCGCATTTTAATTATTTATTGGTGTCCTTGTATTTGCATCTTAATTCATAAGATATCAGTTGTTTCCTCAGTTACTTGGGAATTTATGTATCGGTGGCATATTCATTTAATATACAGAAAAGTGTATATGTGAACATTACCGTCTATCATATCACGAATACAAAGAAGCGACCATGCAATTTGTATCGATCGTTTCTTCGTGGTAACCAATCTGCAAATGGATCAAAAAAATGTCAAGAACAAGAGGATTTCGAAAATAGTTTCATGATTCGTTGTGTAAGTCCAAGGAAAGCGATTAACTGTAGAGTGTAACCAATTTGCAAAGGAGTCGGAGATGGAGGAATGGTTTGGACTGAAAGAGTAGTTGAAATTTGGGCAAAAATTTTAAATTTTTTTTATAAATAAAATGTTTGAATCATATTTTTAATAGTGAAAATAAATTCAGCTTTATCAAAAAAATTTAATACTGTAAAATTCCTGCTTATTTTTTCAAAAAATAGACGGGAATTTCCACAAGCGTTAGACTACGGTGGGTCAAAAAAATCAAGAATCGGGAGATTTGGAAAATAGTTTCATGATTCATTGTGTACGTTCAAGGAAAACAGTTAGCTATATAGTGGAAATGGATGAATCTATACATAACCATAATTAATATCTATTGACAATTTGGTAAAACAGAGTAGGTCCGGCGTCTATAGTTTTATTTTTTTTATTAGATGGATTTATAAGATTCTCGGGTGGAGAGGTTTTATCTAGTTTAGTATAAACAACATATTTAATATTTTGTTATTTTTTATTAAATACTAAAGGAGATATTTAATATTTTGTTATTCGTTATTAAATATTTGATTTGGTCAAATTATTTTAAAATAAAAATGAATCATATTCAAAAATAGATAAAAAAATAATTGAATTGAGATTTCTGTAATTTATATTAATTTGTTGAGGAATCTTCTGCTAAAACCACAAAGAAAAATTTTTGTCGACCCGTTTCCAACCAGTCAGTGTGGTTCATCGTCATGACAAGTTGAATGAGTAGATCTTACTAAGCACATTAAATAGATAGGGCCAGTCAGTGTGGTTCATCGTCATGACAAGTTGAATGAGTAGATCTTACTAAGCACATTAAATAGATAGGGCAGAGAATCCCATGACTTAACGGTTAACAACCAACAGCTAGAATTGACTAGATAATGACTAGATTGACTCAGATAAAGGGTCAATTAATATTAATATATATAAATTATTATTTTATTATTATTATTATTTTTTATTTTTTTTAAATTTTATTATTTTAATTAATTTTTTTTTTTTTTGGTTTTTAATATTAAAATTAAAATGTAAGGGATAATGTTAGAATTAATATACAAATGCTGTAAATATATTAATGAATATACATTAAAATGAATTAAATTAAAAGTTTATGTAAAATAAATTAATTTCAAAAATATATTAGTTAGTAATAAATAAAAAATGGAGTAATAGTTAATTATATTATAGTGTTATAATATTAAAATTAAAATAGTAAATTAGCTTTGAATTATAAAATAGATTAATTCTAAATTTATTTTATGTGAATTAGAAATAAAATTAATAGACCAAGAGTTTAGTTAAAAAATATTAGTTAGTAATAAATAGAAATGGTTAAATATATATATATATATATATATATATATATATATATATATATTTATGAATATTCGCCCAAGAAATAACACGATTAACAATTCTAATAATAATCTTAACATTGTAAATAATAATGGGAGGGTTAAGTTGATAATGAATAATGATAATAGGTTAATTAAACTTGGCTTTCAGAGAGACTTTAACTCTAAATTGAGGAAGAGTCATTCAAATGGTGTTATTCCTCACCCTTCCTCTTCTAATCATAATAAGGTGGTTAATTTATCGAGCTTTTCTTTTCCTCCTTCTGTTTTTAGTGTTTTAAGCAAAGGTCTAAACTTTGCCTTAGGCCCTAGGAAGATCCCTATGGATGATATTCTCTGTGACATTGAATTTGGGATTCGGGGTTTACCTGATAGTATTAAGAATACTATTAGGCAGGACTGTGTTGTTATCCTTAGGAAGGCTAAGCCTCCCAGAAGCAACCTTAGGAACGATGAATTTGAAGCCCTTAAATCGTTAAATCAGAACAATATTATTGTTCTGAAAGCTGACAAGGGTGGGGCTACTGTCATTCTTAATAAGGAAGACTACCGCAATAAAATGCTAGATCATCTTCATAATAGCGGTAGTTATAAGAAGCTTCCCAAAAACCCGTTAAAGAGGATCTCCAGGACTGTGGCCCTTGCCATTAAATCCAGTAACTCAGTGAGTCCCCTTCACCATAAACTCATTGAGAGCAATCCTATCACGCCTAGAATCTATGGACTCCCTAAAATCCATAAGGAAGGAGCTCCCCTTAGGCCTATCGTCAACACTATTGGAGGTCCTACCTATCTTCTTGCGAAGTTTCTTGCTTTAAAGCTTAAGCCCTTAGTTGGTCATACCTCGTCCTTCGTCAAGGACTCGGCTTCCTTTATTGAGGAACTCAAGGACATCAAGCTAGACTCTGGAGACATCCTGGTTAGTTTTGATGTTGTTTCCCTCTACACTTGCATCCCTATAAATGAGGCCCTGGATGTGATCTTCCATCTAACTGATCCTGATACCGCTCGGTTAGTTGAGATCTGCCTCACCTCTACCTTTTTCAGTTTTGAAGGTGAGTTCTTTGAGAAAACTTGTGGGGTTGCCATGGGCTCACCCCTCTCCCCTATTGTTGCTAATCTTTTTATGGAGGATTTTGAATCTAAGGCTCTAAGCTCAGCCCGTCTCCTTCCCAAACTTTGGAAAAGGTTTGTTGATGACACCAATGTCATTTGGCCTCATGGCCAGGAGGAGTTAGATCTCTTCTTCGATCATCTTAATAGTCAATCCTCAGCCATTCAGTTCACTAAGGAACAAGAAGTTGATGGTTGCCTCCCTTTCCTTGATATTCTTATCTCGAAGAATGAGGATGGTTCTCTCTCCCACCGAGTGTTTCGCAAGAAAACTCATATGGAGCAGTATCTTCATGCTAGTTCCCTCCATTTCCCGGCCCAGAAATTGGGGGTTCTTAACACACTTGCAACTCGTGCCTTGAGGATCTCTGATGAAAAGAGATTAGAGGAGGAGAAATCCCATCTCCTTAATGTCTTTGTCAAGAATGGTTATAGCAAACACTTGGGACAAAAGGCTTTCCTCAGAGCAGCAAAGAGTTCGTTAATGAGAAGGGGGCCTAAAGAACAAATTCCTAGTGTCCTTCTTCCATATGTTCAGGGGACCACAGATAAGATTGCAAGGGTTCTTAAAAGCCATAATATCCCCACCACGTTTAGACCTCTTAACACCATCCGTAAATCCCTAAGATCAGTTAAGGATCCCATTGACCCCAAGGACATGAAAGGAGTTTATGTTATTCCTTGTTCTTGTGGGGCCCCCTATATTGGTGAGACTGGTCGCTTCATTAATCAAAGGATTAGTGAGCATGCACCGGACCTCAAGCATATGAGAACTAAAACTTCTGTGTTAGTAGAACACGTCGAGAAAACCAAGCATCATGTCTGCATTGAGGAGGCTAGTGTGGTTGCTAGAGTGTCCCAATTCCATCACCGGAAATTTAGGGAAGCCCTTGAGATTGAAAAAAGGCCGAACAATCTTAATAGAGAAGATGGCTGGAAGATTAGCAGTTGTTGGGTCCCAACCCTCTCCTCCTAGTCGTCTTCTTTCTTTTCTGCCCTTATTTTTGTTATGTTTGTGATTTTTTTATTTTTTTTTGGTGATTTCTTATTTAAACTTGATTTATTTATAAATTTACTAATTTCAATTATTAATTTAAACTATTCCTCCTTTTTTTAATTTAAAACTAATATTCTAATTTAAAATTTTTTAATATTATAATATTTCTTGGGCGAATATTCATAAAAATATATATATTTTTTATTATTAACCATTTTTATTTATTACTAACTAATATTTTTTAACTAAACTCTTGGTCTATTAATTTTATTTCTAATTCGCATAAAATAAATTTAGAATTAATTTGTTTTATAATTCAAAGCTAATTTACTATTTTAATTTTAATATTATAACACTATAATATAATTAACTATTACTCCATTTTTTTATTTATTACTAACTAATCTATTTTTGAAATTAATTTATTTTACATAAACTTTTAATTTAATTCATTTTAATTTATATTCATTAATATATTTACAACATTTGTATATTAATTCTAACATTGTCCCTTACATTATTAAAATTAAAATGTAAGAACAAAAAAAAATAACAATTTAAAATTAATTAAAATAATAAAATGAAAAAAAAAAAAATAATAATAATAATAATAATAAAATAATAATAATTTATATATATTAATATTAATTGACCCTTTATCTGAGTCAATCTAGCGGTTATCCAGTCAATTCTATCTGTTGGTTGTTAACCATTAAGTCATGGGATTCTCTGCCCTATCTATTTAATGTGCTTAGTAAGATCTGCTCATTCAACATGTCCTGACGATGAACCACACTGGCTGGTTCAAAACGCGTAGACAAAAGTTTTTCTTTGTGATTTTCGCCCAAGGTTCCTCAACAAAATGTTATTATAATTTTACAAAAAAATTTCAATTTACAATAAAATGGGATAAAATTTAAACATTGTAAAAATATTATATTTTTTTACATTTAAATAAGTCAAATTACATAAATATTAATAAAATATAAAAACTATTCATTATAATTATTAATAAAATATTTTGACTCCATATAATTATATAAAAATAATATAATATGAAAATATGGAAATAAAATAGAATAAACCACTCTTTGGTTCTAAAAGTGTCGAAAAATGTAAACGTATTATAATGAGATTTCCGTAGAAATTTCTTCTAAAACTTTTATAAAGTATTTTGACTAGGTTTGTTATAAACGAGGGTTTTTCTCATGGTATTCTTCTCTAATCTGACCTATAAAACAAAAAATTAATTAATTTAATTAAAATAAAATAATCATTATTTAAACATTTTGACTCAAAAATTTCACAACTTATGGTTTTTTCCCATACTATTTTTTTGTAATATAATCTAACTGAATGTATAAAATCTAATGATTTTCTACACAAAAATAACCAATTGTGAACTTATACCAAGATTAAATCATTTTGTGTGAAAGCTATATATAGATATACAAAATTCACAGAATGATTTAAAGATTTGGAAATTGAGTTTTCAATCTCACATTTGGCTATCATTAGTAAATGTAATCATTTCTCTACAAACATCATACAAAGTTTAAAGAAAAAGAAGAAAGGAAAATTTGGAAAAACTTTTTGGTTGTAATCTGCTAAATTAAAAAAAAAAATCTATTTTTTTTGTTCTTAATTTTTAAAATTATATATTGTTGAAATATAATTTCAATTGCAAGTTTATTTTATTTGCGATGCGATCCATCGCAAATCGCAAACTCACCTTGTCACCCTCCGTTTTGTTCGCTTGATCTCTGGCGATTGCAATGGTGCGATGTGATCCGATCGCATATCCCAGATCGCACCATATGTGTGTGGTCCATTTTTGTGTTCTGCCAAAAGCCATTTTTGCGATGTGATCTAAATGAAGTCAACAATTGAGTACAAGCATGCAGCATGAATTTTACGTGAAGTAAAAGTTATATTTATTGACCGCCAGTAAATGTCAGTAAAACAGTAAATGCAATTTACTGTGGTTGGTAAGTTTTGGTGAAGTTTTTAATTTCATTTCAGCGGGAGTATGGGCTCAAGTAATAGTCGGTAAAAGCATTTAATTTCCATTATTTCTTTTATGGAAGCATGGGAAGTGAAAACGTGAAGTAACTTCTTATTGTTGATATATATATGTAATGTTTTTTTTTGTTGTGTTAATGTGAGAAGAGGGAAGAACGCAGCAGTGTGTATGAAATTATACACAGCAGTGTAAATGTGAAATTGTATTGTAATGCACAGCAGTGCGAAGAAGTGAAAATACAGAACGCAACAACGTGTGAATGAAAAGAAAGGTAGCAGCAGCAAAATAGAATATACAGCAGAAATAGCAGTCTGAGTCTTTTGTTTTTGTAAATCCCTCTGTGAGAGAGGAAGAACCATAGTTTGTAACAACAGTTTTTATTAATGAATAGAAATTTGTGGTGTGTGTGAAAACTCTGTCTGCTGCAAATATTTTTTTTAAGTTTCCGCTGTGTTAAAGATCCTGTGTTTGAAACAGAGCATTGTCTCTGTGTTCTGTGATTTTGTTTTTGGGATTTTGACAGAAAAATCTCCAACAGTGGTATCGGAGCTAATCTAGGCTCTTTGAAGGGTTCAAAGAAGCTGAAGGAATGATTCTTAGTGCAGCAACTTCTCCAGCAGTGTGAAGACTCAGGCAAAAGAATCCAAGTGAGGTATTTGAAGCATAGTTAAGAGTGCAAAAATGGCTAGCACCAGCACCAGCAATAGCATGGGTATGCAGCTCCCATTATTTGATGGCAAAAACTATGACTATTGGGCAATAACAATGAAAGCCTTGTTTGCTTCCCAAGACTTATGGGAAATAGTTGAAGATGGTTTTGAACAACCAGCAGATGAGAATGAATTTAATGCATTAACTCAGGGAGAGAAAGATTTGTTAAAGAGCTGCAAGAAGAAGGACTCAAAAGCCCTTTTCTTCTTGTATCAATCAGTGCATGGAAGCGTGTTTCCAAGGTTAGCAGCAGCTAAGACATCCAATGAAGCATGGAAAACCCTCAAGACAGCCTATCAAGGCATGGAGAGAGTGAAGAGAACAAAACTACAATTGCTGAGGAAAGATTTTGAGAACCTGTGCATGAAAGAGTCAGACAATATTGACTCATTCTTCACTCAAGTAATTGGCCTGGTCACACAAATAAGATCTCATGGAGAGATACTTGAAGAAAGGAGGATTGTGGAGAAACTATTGAGTTGCCTACCCTCAAGGTTCCATGTGATTGTCACCACCATAGAAGAGACAAAGGATCTCTCAAACTTTTCAGTTGATGAGCGTCATGCATCACTGATCACACATGAACAGAGGTTGAGTAGAAATGGAAACTCATCTCTATAGCAAGCCTTCAAGACCCAAATGTCCTTTGGAAGAGGAAGAGGTCAAGGCAGAGGAAATAAGAGAGGAAGAGGCAAAAGCCAGAACAGAGGTGGAAGAAACAGTCCAGCGAATGCTCAAGGAAGAGGAAACAATCCAAATCAGAACCAAGGTCAAGGTAGCAGCCAACAAGGAGGACAACATCATGCTCAAGGACAAAGGTATGAAAAATCCAATGTCCAATGTTACTATTGTAAAAAATATGGGCATTATGCCAGTGAATGTAGGAAGAAGCAGCATGATGTGAGTAATAGCTCTAGTGCAAATATTACTAGAGGAAATGTCAGCCAAGATAATTTATTGTTAGCTTGTAACATGGCTGAAACAAATAGTGAAGATATATGGTTTCTAGACTCCGGTTGTAGCAACCATATGACAGGAAACTTAACCCTGTTTTCTGCTATAGATCAAAGTGTGAAGTCACAAGTCACACTTGGGACTGATAGCAAAATTTCTGTTATGGGTAAAGGAGAAGTTAAAATATTTACAAAGCAAGGTGAAAGGAAAACCATAGCAGATGTCTATTATGTTCCTGGAATGAGATGTAACCTCTTGAGTATTGGACAGCTTGTTCAAAAGGGTTACAATGATTTCTTTGAGAATGATGTATGCACCATCATGGATATTCCACCCAGCAAACGATGCATTGTTGAAGTGAAGATGACGAGAAACAGGATGTTCCCTCTAAGAATAAGGGTAGATTTGAAAAACAAAGATGCAATGGCAGCAGTTACCCAAGAGGCTCTCCAAAGTGTGCCAAAGGATGAAAACTAGTTGTGGCATTTGAGATTTGGACATCTCAAATTTGGAGGTCTTAACTTGTTGAGTAGAAAAGGAATGGTAAGAGGATTACCATTGATAGAGAAACCGGACAGCCTTTGTGAAGGCTGCATATTGGGAAAACAACACAGAGAAAGTTTTCCATCAGGGAAAAGCATAAGGGCAAAAGCACCCTTAGAAATTGTCCACTCAGACTTATGTGGACCAATGCAAACCCCATCTTTAGCAGGCAGCCAATATTTTCTAACATTTATTGATGATTTTACAAGAAAAACTTGGGTTTATTTCTTGCAGAACAAATCAGAAGTGTTTGAAAAATTCCGAAATTTCAAAGCACTTGTGGAAAATCAAAGTGGGCTGCGCATCAAAGTTTTGAGGACAGACAAAGGAGGTGAGTATATCTCCAAATAATTTTTATGTTTTTGCAGAGAAAGTGGAATTCACAAGCAATTTACAGCAAGGTACACCCCACAGCAAAATGGAGTTGCTGAAAGGAAGAGCAGGACCATTATGGATATGGCGAGGAGCATGTTGAAGGCAAAGCATTTGCCAAATGATTATTGGGCTGAAGCCGTAAATTGTGCATTATATATCTTGAATAGGTGTCCTACAAAAGTTGTGATGAACAAACTGCCTGAAGAAGCATGGAGTGGGAGAAAGCAAGGAGTCACCCACATGAAAGTTTTTGGATGTGTGGCCTATGCACACATTCCCGATCAGCTAAGGAAGAAGTTGGACAGCAAAGGGGAGAAATGTATCTTCATTGGATACAGTGAAGAATCCAAAGCTTACAGGTTGTATATCCCATCCTCCAAGAAGTTCTTTGTGAGCAGAGATGTTCAGTTTATTGAGGAGGAAGCTTGGGATGGAAGCATAGAGAAAACAGTTAATGTTAAAAACTGTTTATCTCATGATGAAGATGATGAGGAGATGGTAGAAATACATCCCCAAACAACAGCGCCAACACAAGGACAGCAAGGAACACCCTTGAGGAGAAATGAGAGTGCTTCTCCAAGCACACCACAAGGAGGAAATTCAAGTGCATCTTCAAGCACTTGCACACCAAGTGAAAGAGGTAAGAAGTTTAGAAACTTGAGTGACATTTATAATGAAGGAATGAATTCCTTATTTGCCTTGTATTGTCATGTTGATGATCCTATTCATTTCGAAGATGCTATTAAAGATAGGAAATGGATAGAAGCTATGGATGAGGAGATGAATGCCATAGAAAGAAACAAGACATGGGATTTGGTTGAGCTACCAAAAGGCAAAGAAGTCATTGGAGTGAAATGGGTCTATAAGACCAAGTGCAATGCTGAAGGAAAAATTGAAAGACACAAGGCAAGACATGTTGTCAAGGGATACAAGCAGCAATATGGGAGAGATTATGAGGAGACTTTCGCGCCGGTTGCAAGAATGGAAACCATGAGAGCAGTGCTATCCATAGCAGCTCAAAACAAATGGAAAGTCTACCAAATGGATGTGAAGTCGACATTCCTAAATGGAGTGTTAAAGGAGGAGGTTTATATTGAACAACCTCTAGGCTATGAGAAGAAAGGCCAAGAGCACAAAGTGTGTAGATTGAAGAAAGCTCTTTATGGGCTGAAGCAAGCTCCAAGAGCGTGGTACAGTAGAATAGAATCCTATCTATTGGAAAATGAATTTGAAAAATGTGAGGGAGAACCCACAGTCTACATCAAAGAAAAGGATGGCAAGATTTTAATTGTTGTCTTGTATGTTGATGATGTGATTTTTACAGACTTCAAATTAGTCATGAAAGAGGAATTTGAGATGACTGACATGGGTTTGCTGAGATACTTCTTAGGAATAGAAGTAGATCAAAATGAAAATGGAATTTTTATCTCTCAAGCAAGATATGTAAATGAAGTGTTGGAAAGATTCCACATGCAAGAGTGCAAGGCAGCAATCACTCCCACGGTAATGGGATTAAAACTCAGCAAAGAGGACAACAGCAAGGATTTTGATCCTAGCTTGTATAAGAGCATAGTTGGTAGTCTTATGTATTTAACTGCAACTAGGCCTGACATAATGTTTGTTGTTAGTTTGATTTCCAGATTCATGGAGAGGCCAAAGGAGGCACATTGGCAGGCAGCAAAAAGAATTCTGAGGTATGTCAAAGGTACAAAACGATTTGGCATTTTCTATACTTTTTCAAAAGGCTCAGATTTAGTTGGCTACACCGATAGCGATTGGGCTGGAGGTGTGGATGATCGGGAAAGCACATCTAGTTACGTTTTTCATATGGGCTCAGAAGCAATTTCATGGGCTTCCAAGAAATAGCCAATTGTGGCGTTATCTACAACATAAGCAGAGTACGTGGCAGCTACAGCAGCAGCATGTCAAGCGGTTTGGATGAGAAGAATGTTGAGGAGCTTAGGCCTAGAGTAGGCAAAAGCAACAATTATTTTTTGTGACAATAGCTCAGCTATTGCGTTGTCTAAGAATTCTGTGTTTCACAAGCGAACGAAACACATTGATACAAGGTTTCACTACATAAGAGAATTGGTGAACAACGGAGAAATTGTTTTACAACATTGCAGCACTCAGGAACAGGTTGCGGATATTCTAACCAAGCCATTGGATCAGAAGAACTTTGAATCTTTAAGGAAGCGTCTGGGTATGATTGATAACCCAGCAGTTGAAATTAAAGGGGAGTGTTGAAATATAATTTCAACTGCAAGTTTATTTTATTTGCGATGCGATCCATCGCATATCGCAAATTGCAAACTCACCTTGTCACCCTCCGTTTTTTTCACTTGATCTCTGGCGATTGCGATGGTGCGATGCGATCCGATCGCATATCGCAGATCGCACCATATGTGTGTGGTCCATTTTTGTGTTCTGCCAAAAGCCATTTCTGCGATGCGATCTAAATGAAGTCAACGATTGAGTACAGGCCTGCAGCATGAATTTTACGTGAAGTAAAAGTTACATTTATTGACCGCCAGTAAATGTCAGTAAAACAGTAAATGCAATTTACTGTGGTTGGTAAGTTTTGGTGAAGTTTTTAATTTTATTTCAGCGGGAGTATGGGCTCAAGTAATAGTCGGTAAAAGCATTTAATTTCCATTATTTCTTTTACGGAAGCATGGTAAGTGAAAACGTGAAGTAACTTCTTATTGTTGATATATATATATAGATAGATATATATATATATATATATATATATATATATATATATATATATATATATATATATATATATATATATATATATATATATAGATATATATATATATATATATATATATATATATATATATGTAATGTTTTTTTTTGTTGTGTTAATGTGAGAAGAGGGAAGAACGCAGCAGTGCGTATGAAATTATACACAGCAGTGTAAATGTGAAATTGTATTGTAATGCACAGCAGTGCGAAGAAGTGAAAATACAGAACGCAGCAGCGTGTGAATGAAAAGAAAGGTAGCAGCAGCAAAATAGAATATACAGCAGACATAGCAGTCTTAGTCTTTTGTTTTTGTAAATCCCTCTATGAGAGAGGAAGAACCATATTTTGTAACAACAGTTTTTATTAATGAATAGAAATTTGTGGTGTGTGTGAAAACTCTGTCTGCTGCAAATAAATTTTTTTAAGTTTCCACTGTGTTAAAGATCCTGTGTTTGAAACAGAGCATTGTCTCTGTGTTCTGTGATTTTGTTTTTGGGATTTTGACAGAAAAATCTCCAACATATATATGTTGTAGTTCCTTTGAGAAGAACACCCTCTCATGCCACTATATGCCATCCAACGTAGTCGATTATTGGTTAAACAGAAGAACTATCATCTATCGTCGGATTGATTTCCCAATAAAATTGTAGAGAGTGCCACCAAATGCGGCATATCAAGTTTGCAAATGGTATTACAATGCCTCCATCACATGCCATACTGAGTTTAGAGTGCCAATAATTCCCTCCATTTAAAGCACGATAAGCCCCAATGAGTGCCTCCATGACGTTTTACAATTTCCATCACTTTGAGACGGTTGAGAACATTTTGAATCTATCAGATTCAACTTAATGAAGACACATAGAATATTTATCGTAGGTGCCATAAATGTGAGGGGACGATAATACCCCTCCACAATGGTGAGCTTCAATTTGTATTATTCAGTCTGTTGTTATTCAGTCACAGAGGAAACGACTTGTAAAGGCTTGCTTTGCATGCATCAAGAAACATATAAATTCCTTAGCTTATCGATAGATTGCAGGGGATTGTTGGGTTTTAAATATCTGAATCCGCCATTTCTCCGAAGGAAACCTTGCTCTCTGTAAGTAAACTTCCAAGCCTTTTTTGTTACTGTTTTTTTTGCTTCCCGTTGTTCATAGTAGAACTCTTTATAATTCAAATATCATATAGATAGTACAACTATATATATGTATTTTCTCCTCCATGTCAATTTTTTTAGAATTCAAGTGTCAAGGCCAAAAACAAAAATATTTGAGAGGACAATATTTTGTTGTTTTTTGTATTGTATACAGAATGTGATATGAATTCGATAGCAAACAATTTTTTTTCATAGCGATGGCATTGGATACCTAAACTGTAAATAATTTCGTGTATTAATGGTATATAAATTTTACGTTCTTGTGTGTATTTTTATGCCTGTGAATTTTATGGAAATTTTGCCCCTCCTCTCATACCTCGATAGATCAAGTTTTGATTTATGGTTTTTTTCGTTACAATATCTAACTTTATCTCGTCGACATATTTATCCCCAACCCCTGATGTAGAAAAAATTGTCCTAATAAGGTCTTTGCTGGGACGACAATTAAATTACTCGGATATTGTAATTGGAATTAAATTGTCCTAATAAGGTCTTTGTAGGGGATGACAGTTAAATTACTCGGATATTGTAATTGGAATTGCTTTGTACAGTTTATCTAACACATTTTTTTTTTATATTGGACTAAATGTGGACTTTACCAAAATGAGTATGTGGTGAGAAGAATTTTCTAATCACCATTCACTATAATAAAAAAACCTTCTTGTATTGACTTTTTTTTCCCTGCCTTTTCCAATTGTTATACCAAATAAGTTATTTGGTATAACCCAATAGACCTTGTTGTTGCGGAGATTCTAAGCTAAATCCCATACAAGAATTCAATGAAAATGAAGCATAAATATATAATAGTTATTTTTGATAGTCCTTAAGAAAATGCAAGAGTGTGTCGATGGTTTCTTCCTATTTCATTGTAATACCCTTCTCTTGTTGTACTTGCAAAAGAAAAAAAAAACAAAAAATTTATTGGTAAATGAGATTGGGATAATTCTTTCATGATAGGAGTTATAGATGGAATTCTATATAATTTTAATGGATGGGAGAGAAAAATCCATTAAATTTTTTAGTTGGAGAAAGATGCTAAGATTGAATAAGCACAAAGCATCCTGGGATATAAAAGTGAGCTTTTAAGGAAAAACCTAGGCAAGTGGTCATAGGGGACCTTAGAAGGAAGACGCCGCCAAGGGAAACATCCATCATGGAAGGAAGGTGTGAAATACCTAGGAAAAAAATCAATAGAAGTTGTTGATACCTTGGCAAGAACTTTTGAGCTCGGTTAGCTAGAGGAAGCAATTCTAGGTTGGGTGGAAATAGATGTGAAATTCCCAAATAGCCTCCACTGATGATTCTATGTGAATTAATTATTATTTTACTCTTTGATTAGAAATTATCATATGTAAATGTCCTATTTCAGAGTTATTTATAGTATAAAGCTGGTTCTTTAGGGGAATTGAAGCTTTTGTGGAGGAGAAGTGATTCAGGAGTTTGAAATGATAATCAGCTAGGAGCTGGAATTTACTTTTTTATTGATGTGCATGCATTATATTGTTTAAAAATTAGTTATATTAAATAGAATTATATTCCTATGATGCATGTAGTTATTACCAGTGGGTTTAGTTAGTTTATTCGTAATCTACAGAGAAGAGATAGAGGTTATCTTTGATAAATCTTGACTATTAATGTAGAGAATGCAAGGGATGTAATATGAGTCGTGATAAGTATAGAATTCTGCACCTACAGGCTTTAATTCTTTTCTCTATATTCAATATATGCTTAAGAGACAATTATCAAATAAATTCCAAAGGAAAAGAAATATGTTGAGAAATAACAAAGATAGCGAGGGGATCTTCTATACACTACTACACCAAGGGAACTTTTAAGACATTTTTTTCAGACAAAGGAAATCTTTGTTTTAAAAACTCACTTTTTATTTTAGTTATTTTACAGTAAAATTTAATATCAATTAAATTGTCTTAAATATAAAATTTAAGACAAAAACAGTTTGAGACAAAAATATTTTAAGACAAAAAATTATAATTAAGACAAAAATAGTTTAAGACAAAATTATTTTCAGAGAAAACTTTATATTTAAGACAAAAACACTTTGAGACAAAAGTATTTTAAGCAAAACTTTATATTTAAGACAAAAAAGCTAAAGACAAAAATATTTTAAGACAAAAACAATTAGAGACAAAAATATTTTAAGATAAAACTTTATATAAAGGCAAAAAAAGTTTAAGATAAAATTATTTTAAGACAAAACTTTATATTTAAGGCAAAAATAGTTTTAGACAAAAATATTTTAAGACAACTTTATATTTAAGACAATGGCCACTTAAGACAAAACCCATTTAAGACAATTAACAATTAAGATGAAAACATATCAATTTCAGAAAATATTATCTAACAACTACAAAATTGACTCTGATAGTGCGTCATAAGTCTCTCAACTTGCAGGCTACTACTGTCTCATGCATATACCAAGGTTGTTATTTCAATTTCCATTCAGGTTATCTTATATAAAGGCAATGATTTGTTGGGCTCTTCGTTTTGTGGAGGTAGACGACTCTGAAGAAAGTGACAACCTTTCCATGCAAGATTTCCCAGTTATCAATTCCTATTTGTCCCTTCGATCTCTGCTGATGCGATTAGAGACAACTTGTCTTTCGTTGCATTCAGAACTACTACACGGAGGGGGCTTTTAAGATAATTTTTTAAGACAAAAGAAATATTTTGTCTTAAAATTTTCAATACAAGGCGCTAGTAAAAAAGGTAAAGGTAAATCAATAGGGGTCCATCTTTATGTTATTTATGGCTTCTTCAAGAAGTAGCACGATGGAGGTTGACAAAAACTGATGGGATTTACAGCGAGGACGGCTGACAACAAAGGTGTGCTTCATGAGAGGAGTAACAGAGGCACTTTCAATGAACACGGATATGTAGAGTTGGAGTACTTTTCATGGTCTCTATCAATTGTGTTTTAATATGTGTTTTTTTACTATTTTATTTATTTTGAACGCTACTTCTATCCATTGGTTGTTGTTATCAGCACATTGTTGTGCTGAAACCCCTGACTATCATTGGCAACATGGATTAGATTCACATGAAGGATTGTTGAAAAATGCAACAATAAATTCTCAATTTGATTTTGCCTTGATTAAATTGAGAAAATTTGAATTTCCACATGAGCAGACAACTTGGATGCAATTAAATTGTATGACATGGCTTGTGTCACCTAGTTTACTTAGTAAATTTGAGTTGGAGGAGATAGAGTTCAGTTAAGCATGTGTGATTGCTAATTTTTAGCAATTAAAGTCATTTATCTCATGTTGTGTTTAGTTAAACTAGTTCTAATTGTTGGAGGAACTAGTGGAAGGACAGTGGTGCAGTGGGGCTACAATCAAACTCGCTGATCATCTAGTTAACTGATCAATCAGTGAAAAATAGCTAGTGTATGAAAAGAATTCGAGTTCCCCAGCTGTGGTGAAGACTCCAAGTCAGTGTAACATCAGTTGTAGACTAGTCTTGAGTATACAAGTGTTGCATGCAATTAGATGATCAACCTGAGGAATTGCACAATACATTTTGGAAAAATCCATAAATAATATGGGCCTAATTTCTTAAGGAATTGTGTAAGGAAATAGGGGCTTAAGCAGAGGCAAAAATTGACTAAGTTTAGGATAGAGCTTCTCAGTGAGTAGAGAGATACGCTATTCACTTGCAAGTTGTGCTCAGTTGAGCAAAGCAATTGTAATACATATATATTCATCAAATTAATGCAAGAAGGCTTTGGTGTTTTTAGTAGATTGCATTCCCTGGGAAAAATATTGTGTGCATGTGCTTTATTTCTTATTGCATGTCTAAAAGTTTTGTTCTAAATTGTGAAATAACTTAGACAGAGTAGTCGAGAAGGTTTATATCTTGTTATTTTGAAAAATCTTCATGAGTAGTTGCAAATATACACCATAATTTCTAGATGGTGTCATAGTAGGATTCACATTAGATCAATAATTTCGAAGTTGTTTCTTAGGAGGTTTGAATTTGTAGTTTAGTGTAGTAGGATCTCTTAAGACCTGAGAAGATGACCTTCAATGGGTCGAGGCTAGAGTATTCCTTGGAAGGCAACTCTAATTTCATTGCATGGAAGGATCACATGGAGGAGGTATTCGATGACAATGGATTGCTAGAATACATCAAGAGAGATGTTGTAAAACCAACAAAATTTGATGCCTAAAACCTTGCTCAGTGGAAGAAAGATGTAGCCAAGGTGTGGAGAATAATATTGGAGGGAGTACAGGACCACATTCTCACCAATCTCCATGGGAAATAAAATCCTTATGCAATGTAGTAGGCACTTATAGATATGTTCTAGAATAGTAGTGACCATAGGAAATTGGTGCTCAAGGATAAACTTTGAAATATCAAGATGTAGAAGAATGAATTTATCTTGCAATATCTGAGGAGGTTCACATAAGTTCATGATGAGCTTGCAAGATTTGGTGTTATTGTTTCAAAGGATGACTTGGTAAGCATAGCCCTTCTAAGCCTTCCCAAGAGTTGGCATAACTATTAGGATTCAATGAATGGGAGGGAGAAACTATTAAATTGGGAACACTTATTGTCTAACTTGGTACATGATCAAATAAGGGGGAATACCAGAGATGGAACCTCATCCAAGGGAAAGGATGAATAAAAATTTGCATTGGTTGGAAAGGGAAAGAAGGGAAAATGGAATATATCTCAAACCAAACCATTATCTAGTCAAGGGGGAAAGGAAAAAGATTTGTCAAAAATTAAATGCTTCCATTGTCATGAATGCGGGCACTATGCCAGGAAGTGTCCACATAAAAATGAAAGCAAAAAGACTTTAGGAGGAGCATTAGGTGAAGCCTTGGCTCCACAGTTTGAGCTTTACTTTACACTTATCGCGTGCATATCCAACACAATTACGGCGAGTGTGTGCCACTTGGACTTGGATGCATCGTTCCACATTATATGGTGTATGGTTTTTCTCAGTGACCTAGAGGAGAAAGATCTCCAAATGCACATCAAGCTAGGGGAGGACGGAAGGTACAACATGACCGATATTGGTACAATCACATTTCAAATGGATTTGGGCTCCACTCTAAAGCTCAAGGATATCATGTTTTTTCTAGGCCTAAAGAAAAATATCATCTCTGTTGCAGTTCTGAAAGACCGTGGTTATGATGTGATCTTTCAGAAAGGAAAAGCATTCCCGAGACACATAGCCATGGAACAGGTGAAGAAAATTTGGGTTTGTGTGAAGAACTTATATAGGTTATATGTGGAAGACGATGTTGCATTAAGCACTAAGGTAGAGAAATCGTAGGGTCATGATATTTGTGAGCTTTGGAACAAAATAATTGGCCATTTGCACCATGGAACCCTAAATATTATAAAAAAAATAAACACTAGCCTCCCTAAAGGAGCACTCGAGTAGTAGCATGTATGCAAAGGATGTACGTTGGGGAAGTAGACAAAATCAACATTTCATTATCGGGACATAAAAGCACATGCAATCCTAGAAAGGATCCACTCTGATGTCGATGAACCTTTATTGATAGCCTCCACTGCTAGACACAAATGTTTTTTCATTTTTATTGATGACTTCTAATGGAAGTGTTAGATCTTATTCATGTGGAAGAAAGATGAGACATTCTCCAAGTTGATAGAATTCAAGGCACTGGTTGAGAAAGAAACCAACAAGAAGGTGAAGGCTCTCAAGAGTGATAATAGAGGTGAGTATGTGTTGAATGAATTAAAAAAAATTGTGTGAAAGAAGGCATTCGACGAGAGTTGACAACACCCCACAACCCACAGCAGAATGGGGTGGTTGAGAGAAAGAATAATAGAATTATGGGAGTAGCGAGGGTCATGTTGCATTACCAAGGCCTACGTCTATATTTTTGGGTTGATGCATGAAATAAAATAGTATGTTTGAAAAAACGAAGTCCTCATCGGATTCCTAGCATGATTACGCTAGAGGAGGCTTTCTCGGGGTGAAAGTCGGATGTGTTGCACTCCAATATTTTTGGAGCCTCTGTTTACTGCCATGTCTCCAAAGAATCAAGTAATAAGCTTGAGTCTACCATAGAATTAGGGATATCTTTGGGTTACATGGAAAATCCCCACAACTACCATGTGTACTTTCCATCCCTCGTAGTGATAGTTGTGCGAAAGGATGTAAATTTTGATGATGAGAAGGTGATTTGTTGCCCTCTTGAAAGGGAGATTTAGATCCCGCCAGAAGAGGAGCTTTTAGCTCCAAAGGAGGAGCCTCAGGAAGTTGTGGAGCAACCACAAATTGAGGAGAAGAGGGTGGATACATTAACTCAAGTAGAACCATCTAGAGAAGGAAAAAAAAGGAACAAGGAAGCTCACAGATTTGTGTAAGATGCGAGGGAGAATGTGGGAGATCCTTCAAATTTGCTCAGGGAAAGGAGGTCACCTGAGAGGTATACTAGCTACATCGATCTTATGACTGATCTTATATAGATTTAGCCATTTTATTTTGAGGAAGCAATAGAGAGACATGTATGGGTTTATGTAATGGTGGAGGAATATGAATCATTGCAAATAACAGTGTTTGGGAAGTGGTCCCAAGACCAACATATAAATCAATAGTGGGTCTGAGATGGATCTTCAAGGTGATGTTGGAAAAAGACAGAAGCATAGAGAAGTGTAAGGCCATATTTGTGGCCAAGGGGTACTCTCAAGTTAAGGGAATTGACTATGAAGAGACCTTTTCTATTATAGCAAGGTACTCATCCATTAGATCAATTCTTGATTTGGCTATGTAGATGGGGTGGAAGATGCACTAGATGGATGTAAAAACAACATATCTCAATGGGGTTATTGAGGAGAATGTGTACATAAAGAAACCAAAAGGTTTTGAGACATTTGATAAGGAGTCTCATCCGTGTAGACTCAAGTGAGCATTGTACAGTCTCAAACAAGCACCCCATGCTTGGTACACCAAGATCAATAACTACATGTCTAGTTTAGGCTTCACCATAAGTGAAGTGGATGCAAACCTCTATCACATCTTAGTAGAAGGTAAATTTCTTATTATTTTCTTATATGTTGATGATTTGATTTTAACCAGTGATGAGTAGCTGATCGGATCTTGTAAGGAGGACCTTGCAAGGGAATTTGAAATGAAGAACATGGGTCTCATGCACTACTTCCTCGAGTTGGTAGTATGACAAGGTGATGGGGAATTGTTTGTCTCTCAAGGAAAGTATGAAAATGAGATACTGCAGAGATTCTTTATGGAGAGTTGTAAACCCATGGAGACAGATCTAGAAAACAACTAGAGGAAGGAGGATGCCACTTCAAGTGAAGAAGTGGATGCTACCATTTATAGGCAGTTAGTGGGTTCACTCATGTATCTTGTGAACACATGACTAGATATGTTCTATGCAGCCAACCAAATTATTTTGGAGCACATCTATGAACATTTTACAATAACTTAGAGGTACTACCCATTTTGGACTATGGTATAGACGAATAGAGGGATTGAAGTTGTGTGCCTTCATAGATGCAGATTGGGCGTGAAGTCCATTAAATCGAAAGAGTACATTAGGTGGAATTTTTAGTGTTGGGTCTACAATTGTTTCTTAGTACAACAGGAAGAAAAGATATGTGGTGTTGAACTTGACAGAAGTAGAATACATGGTTGCAAGTCAAGCAACATGTGAGGTGATATGGATGAGAAATATACTTGTTGGATTGTTTGGTTAGATGATGGATCCAAATGTGATAATTAGAGTTGCATCAATCTCTCTAAGAATCTTGTATTTCACGATCGATCCAAGCATATAAATATCCAATATCACCATTTACGAGACTATGTGTAGAGGTGGATGATGTTGCTACACTACATTTTGACAGAGGAACAAGATGCTCACATTTTGAAAAATCTTTGTAAAGAGGGAAGTTTGAGTTCCATAGGTGCAGGATAGGGGTGGTTGATAATCCCTTTCTTGCTGAGAGGGAGTCTTGAAAATTGCAACAAGAAATTCTCAATTTGTTTTTTCCTTTATTAAATTGAGAAGATTTGGATTTCCACATCAACAAACAATTCAGATGCATTTAACTTGTGTGACATGGCTTGAGTCACCCGATTTACTCAGTAAAGTCAATTTGGAGTAGTTAGAGTTCAGTTAAGCATGTGTGATTACTAATTTATAGCAATAAAAGTGAATTATCTCAAGTTGTTTTCAGTTAAACTAGTTCCGAATCCTTGAGGAATTACTGGAAGTCAGTTGTGCAGTGGGACTTCAATCAAACTCAGTGATCATTCAATTAATTGAAAAATCAACCCAAAATAGCTAGTGCATGCAGAAAATTTGAGTTCTCCGCTTATGGTGGAGATCATGTGTTGCTATTTGGTAGATTAACTACTCCAAAACAGAGACACATTTATCATATTATTGACCTCTTTGGATTTGGATCGGTCTATGGACTCCTTATGAATAATACTAAATCTCAAATGATTTATGCTTACCCAGATGATGTAATAGTACTGGATATTTCTCATATTTTTGGTGATATCTATGCTGCATTGGATGTGGGTTTTAAATATGTTTGATTTATGCTCCAACCTAATAGTTATGGAATTAAGGATTGGAGTTGGCTTATAGAGAAAATCCATCATAAACTGTTACCATGGGCACACACAGGGTGCTCCTTGGGAGGAAATTTGACTCTAGCTTGAGAAGTCCTTCATAGAATCTCTATATACTGGCTTCATCTTTTCACTATGGCTAAGAATATCATTAGAACGATCTTTCTCACTTCATATTGACATGGGACAATCTGTGTCATAAAGGACGGAGTGGGCCTGGTTTATTTTTACTTTGTATGGAGGTGATGGATGACCTGGCTCATCTATTTCTTCAATGCTCCATTTCAAAATCAATTTGAAAGGGCGTATTTAATATTTTATATTTACAGATGGATTCGAAATGTTCTTTTGTGGCTGATTGTATTTGAGACAAGATTATTGAATTCAAAACATTTGGACCACTTCCTATATACATTAAGGTTTTGACCTAAATGATGCATTACTATCCCAAATATTTTGTTGCGATACATCCACCTCCATCCTTGTTAGATAAGCTAAAAGCTTCCCTAAACTTAGAGATTTGTTCCTATGTAAGCTTGCCCATAATTTTTACATAATGCAAGCATGTAAACCACCAGAGAAACTAGGACAATCCTCTGACTAGGTTTCCTTAGGTCAAGATTGATATTACTTTATCCCACTTAACATTATTCATTCTATAAAACAATAAGGGATGACTTTGATTGATATGTACCTTTCATGATCCCTTATGAAAATAAGTGAAAAAATATTTGCCTTCTGTTGTTAGTAACAATCTTTGATTCTTTTTTTGGAAAGATCTATGAGTGGTTTTTATGTTGAATGAGGTTTGGAGGAGGACGATCGGAAGGTGAGCACCAAGGGTTTCAAAAAGTTGTAGAGGTTGACCCTAATGGGGGGTCGCGGATCTATAAGGCCACCGTAGCCAGTAGAGGTAAGTAACCACTGGTAAATGGAAAAGGATTTGCAGAGGAAGTGAAAGGGAGTAATGAAAAGGAGACAGATGGGACCAAGACCAAGGGAAATAGTAGCACAAAGGACAAGGAGGAAGAAGACAAAAGTCAGGGAACAAGAGATAGAAAACAAAAGGGACCTTGCAGACCCAAAGCAGAGATCACTCCTAGAGTAGAGTTAAATGATCCTCCTCTGCAAGCGCACAAGGAACACATGGGGACTTATGCTATCATCTGTAAATTCATGGGACTACGGGTCACTGAAAAAGCTTTACGGACATGGATCAAATATCACTAGAAACCCAAAGGGAGCATCGACCTACATCTTGGGTCAAAGGGATTCTTCACCATGGTGTTCACAAACATCGAAGATAAAGATAGAGTATTCGAAGGAGGACCCTACTTTTATGCAGCAACGAGTCTCTATATGCGGCCTTGGATTATGAACTTTGTGCCAGAGCGAGAGACCTTCACGTCGATAGCAGTCTGGGTAAGGCTCTATTCTATACCTCTTGATTACTGGAAAACTGAATCACTAGCTGCCATAGGCAATAAACTAGGTCGTTTTGTCAAAGCTTCTGAACCCACAAGAAGGGGGAAATATACTTCCTTTGCAAGGATATGTGTGGAAATAGATCTATTAGTAGCTCCTTCGGATGAAGTTATCTTGGAATTTTTTGATGAGGAATGGTTGCAAACAGTGGACTATGATCATATCCCGTTTAGATGCCGTAGATGTGATGAACATGGACACTTATTCAGAGACTTCCCTCTTAGTAAAGTAGACAACAAGAGAAAAGCTAATACAATGAAGGATACAGAAAGCTTTCATAAACTTATAAGTAGAGGAAAAGGAGGTAAGAAAGGTCCAAAGCAACAAAATAATGAGGGGAAAAAGGCCAGTCACAACAAGTTTCAAGTAATGGAAGAGAATGAAGAAATTACAAAAGAAGACCAAACTATGGAAGAAGGTCCTAATGAAAAGGAGAAAGAAGAAGACAACAACCAAACACAAGATATTGGTAATCAAAAAGAGACTATGATGAGTGAAGCGGAACTGGAGATGGATCAGGGAATGACCTAGAGTGAAATAGATCTGGATTACCATGAGCTACAGGAAATTCTTGATAAGGAACACCTAGATCTGGAAGGGTTCTTGATGTAGGGAACCACGGGAGGGATTGACTCATTTCCTCAAGAAGAACGCAACAAAATACAGTAGTTGTTTTTATGAAAAACTCAGGAAAGGGGGTTGGATAAAGGAAAAACCATTGACAAGCAGGAGTACAGAGGTGTGAAAATAATGAAATCAATTGTAGGATCAGCTACTAGAAATCCAGGAAAGAAGAGGGGCAGGAAAAAGTAGTTTGAGCTCTTGATGGAGTGTGGAAAGCTAATGATAGATTCGGGTAAGATGAAAGACCTAACCAGCTACTCCTTTACAAACCTTTAAAAATGAAGTTCACATCTTGGAATATCAGAGGTCTAGGTAGTAAAATAAAACAAAGAATGCTTAGTAATAGAATGAAACAAGAAATGTTGGATATATTATTCATTCAGAAAATGAAATGCTCCATTCAGAAATTAAACAAATCCATAGGAAATGGCTCAGTAGATTTGAGTTTCTAGAAGTTAAAGCAGAGAACACAGTGGGGGGAATACTCACTCTTTGGAACCCCCAAAAAGTTAGCATAATAGATGTGGAGGCATCAAGGTATTATTTATTAGTAGTTATTCAACCAGTGGGGGTTTCGAATACCTTCCTGGTAACAAATGTTTATGGACCTCAAAGAGTATATGATAAACTCAAACTTCTAGATTCCCTTGTGGATCTGAAGAACATACATGCGGGAATACCTTGGGTTATGGGAGGGGATTTTAACATGATTAAATCTCTTTCGAAAAAAGGAGAAGGTATCAGAGCACTAAGTAAAGACTCCTTAGTGTTCCAAACCTTCACACATAATATGAAACTGGTTGACTCAAAAACGAACAATGGCCTTTTTACTTTGAATAACAAAAGAGGAGGTGAGGCACAGGTAGCCTCCAAGTTAGATAGATTTATGATCTCAGAGGAGCTTATGCTTACAGATAAAGAAATATCAAGAAGAGTTCTCCCTTTTGGAGTCTCAGATCACTGGCTGATTCAACTAGAGATCAAGGGTATTGATTCTCCCAGGAATAGACTCTTCAGATTTGAGAATATTTGGCTCTCCCACCCAGATTTCATCAGTAATATTCAAAAAGTGGCGGTCAGAAGATTTGCAGAATGTTCCTCCTCTGTAAGAGACTAAAACACATTAAGCTCAGGCTCAAAGAATGGAACAAGAATGATTTTGGTAACGTTTTTGTGGACAAAAAATCAGTGGAAATCAAAATTCAAGAACTTAACCAGGCACTAATCATGGATGGCTTTGACAAATTCAAACGTGATCAAGCTGATAAAAACCATCTAGAATGGGAAAATTTATGCAAACAAGAGGAAATATTTTGGAGACAAAAGTCTATAGTTCAATGGCTCAAAGAAGGAGAGCATAATACTAGATTTTTCCATAGATCCACCATGGCTAATAGAGCACACAACATAAACTCTTTGATAAAGGATGAGGACGGGGAGCTTTAGATCTCTCATAAGGATATAGAAGCTGTGTTTTTCCAACATTTCCAAGGCATCACTCAAGAAAACAATTGAGACAGAGAGCAATGCATTAGGGAAGTTACAAGACATATCCCTAAGCTGGTGTCTAGAGAGGAAAATTTTAACTTAAATAGAGTAGTAACTAAAGAGGAGGTCAGTGAGGTTCTCAAAGATATGAAGAATGGCAAAGCACCAGGTGCAGATGGTTTCAATATGGATTTTTTTAAAGCCTTCTGGAATATTGTCAAACATGATATTTTGAATGTAGTGGAGGATTCCAGGAGAAATAGAACTATTCTGAAAGCCCTCAATACCTCCTTCATTTCCCTGATCCCCAAATAGGACACAGCTCAAACTGCTGATAAGTACAGACCCATAGCTTTATGCAATGTGGTATACAAGATAATATGCAATGTAGTGGCCAACAGACTCAAACCTCTTCTTCCTTCCTTAGTTTCAGGGGAACAATCCAGTTATGTGGAAGGCAGACAAATTCTAAATAACATTATTCAAGCCCACGAGGTGCTAACCAGCAAGAGGCAGGCTAAAATGATCATGCAATTAGATATTACCAAAGTATATGACAAGGTGAAGTGGATTTACATCAAGAAGGTTCTTACAACTTTTGGTTTCGATCACAACTAGGTCAAATGGGTTATGGCTCTAGTGAGTTCTTCCATCTTTTCAATTTTGGTGAATGGTTCTCCCTCAGAGATCTTTATTCCTTCTAGAGGCCTCAGGCAGGGAGACCCACTCTCTCCCTTTCTCTTCATCCTTATGATGGAAGGACTTGGTCGGTCCATTAAGCATGCCAAGGTCACGGGCAAGATTAAGGGCCTTCAATTAACTGAGAATGGTTAGGCATTGACTCACCAAAAATTTGTAGATGATACCATGCTATAGGGAATCCCCACAGTCAAATAAGCTTCAGCCTACAAACAAATCTTGAATGACTTTGCCATGGCTACAGGTATAGGAGTCAATCTCTCTAAATCAAAAATCTTCTTCTTAAATACTAGCATTGTTATTCAGAGAAATATCTCCAGAATTCTTTGCTTTCAAAGGGATTCCCTCCCCTCAAGGTATTTGGGAGTTCCTCTCACGACCAGACCAATGAAAAAGAGTACTTGGGAACTAGTGCTCAATAAGTTGCAGGACAAAGTCAAAAAATGGACCATCAGATCTTTGAACCTGGCTGGCAGGTTGGTTCTGACAAAGGTTGTTCTTCAATCAATCACTGTTTTCATGTTGTTAGCCCTCCCTGCTCGCAAAGGTGTCTTACGAAAATTCAGGAATATCCAAAGAGAATTCCTTTAGGGTAAGGAGGAAACAAGGAAGAAATGGGCCCTTGTTTCTTGGGATAAAAACTGTAAACCCATGAGCCACGGGGGTCTAGGCTTAGACGATCAAAAGATTCTTAGTAAAGTTTTAGGAGCCAATCTTTCGTGGCGATGGGTTCAAGAGCCAAAAGCTCAATGGGCAAGTATCTAGAAAGAAAAATATGCCAGTTCATGGCACAATAGTGATCTCATAGTAATTTTTGGAAACATAAAGGGCTCATACATCTGGAATAAAGCCTGGGAAAACAGAAGCCTAGTACAAAAAAATATTTTCTGGGAAATTAGAGCAGGAGATCTAACACTCTTCTGGGAGGAAAAATGGAAACAAGAACCAATGCTGTTAAAAGAGGACTTTTTGAGCCTCAAGTAGGAAACAAATTCCCAAGGATTAAACAAAGTAAATGATTTCTGGGATTTTTATCATATCTTGGGAAAGTGGAGAAGCTGGAGAAACATTGATTGTAGATATGACAACCCCATGAAAATAAAAGTAGAGGCACTTATGAGCATGTTAAAACAAAGGATGATGTTAGTAACAGAGGGGCAGGACCAATTAAGATGGGGAAACAATAAAGAAGCCACATTTAATCTTAAGGAAGCAAAAGGTATTCTCCTTGAGCTAGATTCCCGAGTTCCAGATAAGACTTGGCAACACCTTTGGAGGAACCAAGGGTGGATGAAGATCAAACTTTTCATGTGGTTGGTACATCACAATAAAATCTTGACTTGGGACAATATTAGGAAGAGGGGTGTTATGGGGCCTTCTAGATGCCAGGTATGTGAAGCTCAAGTGGAGACAATGGAGCATATTCTCAACAACTACACTTACACCTCCTGGTTGTGGGATTATTTCACTACAATTTTTCAACAGACAAATAGGGATAGAGGAAGTATCATTAATACCCTAAACAAGTGGAGAAGAAAATTTATAGAGCATGAGTTCCTTAATTTGGCCTGCGCCTTTACGCCAAGCTTCATTATCTGGAACGTTTGGAAAGAAAGGAACAAAAGAATTTTCAAGGATGAAAAGACTATCCCTCATCACCTATTTGAGCTAATCTTGAAACATCTTAAGGAGAAAATTAGCACCACAATTCGTAATCACCCCAAGAATCCCCTCTCAGAGTCTGAGTTGAGAACTCTCAGGCAACTGGGAATGCAAGGGATTATTCCCAAAGGCCTAAACAGGAAGGAAACCACAATGGAAACGGTGAAGGATTTTTGGCGTCCTCCACCGAAAGGCTATTTTAAATACAACATTAATGGGGCTTCAAAAGGCAACCCAGGAACAATCAGTTTTGGAGGGGTGTTAAGAGATGAAGAAGGAGGCATTATCTTTATCTTCCACTACCATGTAGGAAGAGCCACCAACAATATGGCTGAATTAATGGCTTTGAAGCAATGCCTAGAGTTTCTGAAGCAGGACCATGGCTCTAATGTCATTATAAAAGCGGATTCAGAGATAACCATAAACTCGGTGAAAAGAATCAGTTGTGGAACTGGGCCGGAGAGGGTCTCAAATCACTAGAGACTAATCTAGGTTTACCAAAGAATTCAAAGACATCTCTAGGGACTTCGAACTATTAGTTTCAACCATGTTCGACAAAAAGCCAATAAACTAGCAGATATCCTGGCCAACCAAGGTGTGAACAATTCAGAATGCAGGATTGTGATGAAGTGGCAGGAGATGCCTCAAAGCAGATTAAAATCTCTCTATGACGAGCAAGCGGTAGAGGAAAGAGAAGTATTTTGAAACCATTCCAGTGTGATAGGCACGACATGAATTTTTCTCAGCAAGATTGACCACAGACTTTCAGTATGTACTTTGGAGGAGGGCAAGCAAAGATCAGCCTCAAAACACCCTGGTGTAAGTTGAGCGGTTTCCTCAGTTTTTCAGATGGTAACATGGTGGGTCGAATCACAGTCAGCCACAGTCTCTGGTTAAGGTTTCAAAGAAATAATACGCGGAAAGGAGGATTGTTTTTACTGGCAGCGGTAACATCCTCTCATTCCACTTTTGGTTAGGAAAACCGTGCCCTAGATGGTTTTCAGGTGATCGCATGGCTCTTGAGTGGAATATGGTTTTGGGATTTGGAAGCGATTCCATTTGGCTTCCAGCACATGGCAGGGGGGTGGATTCGAATACCACCCCCCATCACACACTAACATTCGGTCTTCTTAGGCAGTGTGCTTTTTCTCCTGGCCGTTGGATCCTACTGCTCGGATCTACAATCAAGAATGATCGTGTTGTTTTGTGGGACCTAGTCGCTTTTCTCCATAGTTTGTTGGCACGAAAAGCAAGGAGGGTGGTGATTGCTGAAGTTTTTCCAAGAAGTAGGTGAGTGGGAGTTTCCAGAGTTTTCCCTATTGTTGGGGGATCTTTTAAGCCAACATAGTCTGTATTTCGAAGGTTTGGTGACAACTGGTGTAGGGTTGGGGGTCAAGTCTTCAGCAGGAAGACCTTTTTTTCCTGAGTCCATGAAGATGGACGTTTTTTTGTATATTATGTAACATATATTTTGGATTATTGAAATAGAAGGAACGTCTCTTGCTTTAGTAAAAAAAAAATTCTTTGATTTTTATTATAAAAAATACTTATAATTTATGAGAGGATGAATTGTTACAAAGAGTGATTTATATTTAAATTTATATACTTGTTGGGCCTCGGAAAAGTTCTTGATCCTCTTAGTGATTTACTCAGTGTGCATTTTTCCATTTGAGTTTGGGTTCATGGAGCAACAAAAAGGGTGGTTTCACCATTTGAGTTTGGGTTTATTAAGGAGACAATAGGAACCTTATTTGTTGTAGACATGATTGAGGACATTTTCTTTGCATTTGACATTATTATGACCTTGTTTGTACCTTACCTTGACATTAAAACATAGTTGTTAGTAGGCAGACGCTAGAGCACTGCTATTAGGATATTTGAATTTGTAATTTTGAATGCCATGAAGAAAATTATGAGTGCCTCTTTTCATAGATAAATTTTGAAACCTGCAACTAATAGAATTCCACTCATTATAAAACATTATCTCATCATATTCTAAATCATTATATAACATTCTAAAACCCGATCATGGCATGGTTCAATATTACCTTATACCATTGTCATTGAAATAATTGGTTCAAGTCATGTTGGATGCACAACTTCACCCAATGACATGTGATTAAGTTGGAGTAAATTCTCTCACACCATCACTTTTGTTAAAATAAATTCTTGAAAACTTATGGTTATTTTGCATCTAGCATACCCTAATCACCCTAGTACTTTGGCCATTGGTAGGCAACCTTCTTATTTATTTTCCATCGAGATAATGGGAGACATAGGCTCCCTTTGGCTTTTGTAACTTCCCATTTATGAATTTAATATGGCATTTGTAACCTCTCATTTATGACTTTAGTATGTCATGTACCTAGTTCAGTATCCTCACACTTTCATCACGATTAAAATCCAAATGTAGCTCCACAAACAACAACATAATAATTGTCTTCAAGAAGTAGTTTTAGGACCACCCAAGGTTACCCCAGAAGATTTTTGGTAACATATGGCTCCAACTTGGATACAAATTTTCGTCTTGGGAGCACTTGACAACCCCAAAATCTCATCCATACCACATAATTTGTGATCCAGTGTAGCCACTTGAAGGTCTTAAGGAGGAAAAATACATTTACTGTGTTAGATTATCACATAAAATAAGGAAATGTCAAAGTTTGCATGCTTATAGGCTATAAATTTGTTTAATATTGTCTTAAAAAACTAACTAAAACACCTTTTCACCAAAAATATTTTCAAGTTTGTATTTTCTTAAGTTGCCACAAATATTTTCTCCAACAAGCCTTACATACCCTTTTTATAGCACATATTTTACATTATATTTATACTTATGATTTCTTCCTTTTGATGAATCAAAGAAAATAAGACCTACATATTCCCACAAAATAATTTATCTTTTGTTGACTATACAAGGCTTATGTGTACATTAGTATCTATCTTTCTTCATGTTTGGTTCATTGATATGAAATTCACACATATATATAGAGTAGGTTCCTCTTTTCTTTGGAGTAGACTCATCAACCTCGATGGTTATTCTTGAGACTATGCAAATAGGAACACCATTTATGCTTCTCTTCTTATCTTCTAGTGTGTGTTGTTGGCTTGCATCAAGGTGGCAATGGTTGGGGCTTCATAATCATTTTGGTTCCTATCAGATATACTCTAGGTTATTCCATGGCAACTCTATTGGTGGCCTTGTGCCATTCTATTCATGGTTATATGTTGGGGTTTTGACCTATTTTGTAATGGTTTGATGCCTAACTTTGCGCATTTGAGAGATGCACCCTTTCTTAAGGGATCTTTTATGGAAGCCTACATGCTTAGTTTGCTAGATTGCAGGTAAAAAAAATTACCAATGGATGAAGGGTGTTTAAGGCTATTATAGTAGTTTTAGGCCCTATATTTTGAATCTCGACTCTCATACCATGTGTGATTCCTAAGACAAGGCATCAAGAATTTTGAACTACCATGTGCCCATGTTACATTTTGTATATTCATTTGACTTAACAACATTTTGCAAGCATGTAAATATTTATATGGAGATATATGTACACACACACATAATATTAATAAACTAATTTAGATAACATCAACAGTAAGAAGAGTACATGGATTTTTTGAGGTCCATGAAGTCACTTTCCTTCCCATGACCTTCAAGCCCATCTGATTGAATTTGTGACCCAACCAACTTGGAAAAACCTTTCGGACATCCTAGCCCTAGGATACGTCCACAAATTCCCTTATCCCCTATGCCGAAGCCCTAATTTCCACCCATAGTGTTTTGAAACCATGTGCTCAAATAATCAAGCTCATATCACCTCCTTAGAGAACCCTTGGTATCCAAACTCTTTCAACTTTATTCCTCTCCTCTCTCCCTAAAACTTTAACAAACCCAAATATGACAAAATGACTAGAGTTCTTTCTCACCATCCTCTCCTTCCAAGACTTATTCCCTCTCCTTCCCCAAAATATTTATTCCCCATTAATGGTTCACCTACCCATTATTTAAGTCCCATAACTCTCATTCCCCCCCACCAAATAATAAGAATTAATACATGATAAATAATCAAACAATTTTAGTTATCTAATGAAAGTCAAGGAGTCATGAGAGGATAAAAATTAATTTAATATTAAATTATTCATAAGATTTTACTTAAAATCATAATCAATCTTAGTCAATCTTAACTCTAATCATAAGCTTAATCATTAATCAATCATTTAGGATAATAGACCATAGGATACTAGCGTATGCATGTGAGTTATGGGTATATAGATAGAATACACATACCTTATATATATACTAATAATGCCAACAAGAAATTACCAAGAAATCAATCTTTTAGTAGGTATGATAATAACTAATCATAACATAAACTAGTTGGGGATTGAGTGTTACAAATGGCTCCATTATATTTTATCATATATATCTTATATATTATTAATATTTGGTTGTTACTTAGTAAATGAACTATTGTTCATTTATTTTTTCAAAAAATGTTTTCCCTCACTCACCAATGTATTAAAAGTGCTAAGGGAGGATGGTGGTACATTGTCAATCACCATAGATTTACTAAAATACCAACTAGTAACCCTAAGGGAATTAATAATATTTACCCCCTTTCTTGGTCTTCAAATGGAGCACAATAGTAAATGGAAACTAAAATACCAACTAGTAACCCTAAAGGAATTAATAAGATTTTGTATTGAGGTCTCTATGAACTCATTTGCAAGAGAATTTACCAATTGAACTAGTATTTATTGCTACTAGCTCTTAACTGAACCTTTGCCACTTTATTATTAAAAAAATTGCAATAAAAAACATGTATTATTAGTGGTTGATATATTCCAATTGATCAAATAACTTAATAATCACAATCTCAATTAGTTAATAAGGGAAAAAATTTATCAATGGCATAAACATAAGTATTATTGGAATAGCTTAATTCTATGGCGTGGATGGAAATTATTTTATAATCAATGCATTTTGTTTTTCCATTTAATCCTATAGGTTCCTTTTCTTGAGAAACATACTAAGCACTAACATTTATTAAGGTGGGTTATTATCATATTTGCAATGAAATTATACATTTATTTTTTGGTTAAGTCGGGTTAGTTTAGAGAAAGAAATGGGAAAATGGGCAAACAAAAAGTTACTTTGTTTATCAAGGAGATTAAAAATATATTTGGAAGTGCATGTCGAGACTCTGGCGAACTTAGGCTCCTTGTTTAGGTCTATGGGATCTGTGAATCCATGGACGTGCTAATGTTGGGTGGGGACAAAGGGGATAAGGAAAACACATTGGCTATCTTGGTGGAGGGTCGTGACAAGACTGTGGCAAAGCTATAATATTTGTTTCAGGCTATGGCATGATCAATTTATAGGGTTTGAATACGTGGATGTGTCGGTGTTGAGTAGGGACAAAGGGGTTCAGGACAACACTAGTTGTCTTGGTGGGGAGCCATGCCAAGGTTGTAGCGAATATCGAGTTCTTTTTTAGGGCTATGCGATTAGCAACTTATCTGGGCCTTCAGGCTTAGGCCAGAGCTACAAGATATTGAATCAAATTATCATTGCAGCAAACCTAGGAGGTCTGAGCGAAGGCCTTGTATTTACTTGTTTCTTCCCCAGGTAGCAGCATGGTCGAAGGTGATGGAACATCTATTTGGAGAGAGGGCTATCAGACAAGATTTTCTGTGTGGGGTGTTTTCATATTATATGCATAACAATATGCATATGCCATTGTTGGGCACTAAGAAAATGGGATTTATCTCCCCGGGACTACATTGTATCACTAGCTTTATCTATTTATGAAGGCTAATGGAGATGGGCGGTTGGGTTTTCATGCATACTTCCACTGAGAGGCTTGGTAACCATTCTCTACTAGCCACACCACTCTCTCAATATGACACTGTAACTATCATACCATGCATTGCAAAATGGAGGGTTCCCATAGCCCTTGCTCCATCCAACGTCTCCATGATTTTCAACAACCACGACAAGGGTTAATATTTTCACAATATGGCAAGAACTGAAATTATGACTATTTGTTGCATGTTGAGGTATGGAACCTAAAATAAAATTAGGGTTTTATTTCTTAATTATACTTCTTTCTTGAATATTAATGATTTTTTGTTCTTTGCTAAAACCCTGGGAGATGACATTGACAAAAATTTCCCTTTGTGGGAACCTGTCTCTCTAGTTTTGGTTTATTTTAGGGAAGTCTGAACTAGATTTCTTATAGTGTGATTAAAATACATTATATATAAATTAGAAGGATCTAGAGCTCATTTAGTTGTGTATTTTCTGTGAATATTTACCTCTATTTTTCATGTCACGGGCAGAGTCACAAATTAGAGACCTTGGGTGGCATGCTTGCTCTTAGAACTCCGTGGTGTTGTCTTTGTTTGAAATGAAAGAGGCCTCATATTTTTTTTGTAATGTCATTCTAGTTGGGCACACCATAGTGAGAATTGGGGCCAGAGGAGCTCACGTGTTAGCCAATTTTCATTACAATTTTGGGAATAAATGAGGTTTCTATTGAAACTGAGCATATTTTCCTATGTCTTCTTTCATCTAGTGAGTGTAGAAATGTATCCCTAACATTCATTGTCAATTGTTAGGCTCAACAACTAGATAGAGTGGCAATACAGGGTATGGTCTATTCCTAGTTTTTTTTGTCTCAACAATTCCTTCTAAAAGTTCTTTAAGAAATATGCCCTAAAAAATGCATTGCATAGAGAAAACTATGCAGAAACAAGTTGTCTCACTTCATCACTTGTCATTGATAATAATATTTTAAATTGTTAATAATGTTAGCAGAGGTGGCTCTCACATCAACCAATCAATGAAATGAAATGTAATGCTGAGTCCCTTATAATCAAGATAGAACAAGAAACGTCCAAATGCTAATAGGAATACAACAAACTAATGAAAGTAATTCCCTTAGAATGAACTATTATTGATTGGAAGTAATCCTCAAAATTAGGAGGCATAACTAATACAATGGATTGGGGGATGTCTTTACATATACAACAAGTAGGATTGGAGATGTTGAATAGTTGACCAGGCCAACAAATATTCAAAAATCAAACCATGTAAAACACTAAAAACTTTATTCCAAAGTTTTGATAGGCTGGTTAGTCAGTTTTTTTAGACTAGAACAATTCCTTAAACTTTTCACTTGGTCTAATTCCTTAAATTCATAGTTGGCTCCATCTTTTTATTTCTTTCATTAATTTATTTCATTAGCTACTGGAGGATTCATCAAAAACCTTATTCACTGTACCAATTTTATTGTTTCAATTTGACTTGATTATTTGAGATTGGGTGCCTTCTTTCATTAATTTATCATTTGGGATTAACAACAATTGCTAAGGTTTACAATAATTACAGAAAGACGAATAGTAAATTTTTTAAATTTTAGAGGAGAATCTACAACATGTCCTATCCTTGGTTGTAGTTTTGAATTTATCATTTGGGATTGGTGACAATTGCTAAGGTTTACAATAATTATAGAAAGGGGGATAATAAATTTTTTAAATTTTAGAGGAGAATATCCAACATGTCCTATCCTTGGTTGTTGTTTTGAATAAGTGAAATTTTGTCTTTCTCGTGCCAAGAAATAGAGGGCATTCAATTGTTCAAGGATTGTTTAATAGTCACACAAACATACAATCACAAATTCCTTCAACTGAGATGCTAGGTTTGATGGTGAGCTATTTCACCAAAATTGCCTACGACTTGCTCTAGGCCTCATTCCCCAAGAGATCATGCTATTTGGGTGGGATATTCCATAGTGACACTAAATCCCTAGTGTACAAATTAACAAGGCATCAACCTCATTAATGAACTAACGATAGATTTGCCACATTTTGATGGATATGTTATATTGACTAAGCACGATGCCATTTTCTTGAGCATTGGAATTGAGATTAGGGTTTTGATGGCTTCCATAATTAACCCTCCAATCTCATTTATCACTGTACAAAGATGCTGAAGGAGAGTTTTCTACTGCTACCACTCTAAGAGAAAAGTGCCATTATTAGAACATAGTCATAGCTACACATAGGATAAAGATTAACAAAAATAAGGTTAACCTCTGATCATAGAATGAAGTGTCAAGTTGTCAACATCTTACCATCACTGATTTGTTCCCCTATAAATGTAGTCCATCAATTTTTGGACGTATTCGAAACATAAATTAGACAACCAAAGAGAAGGCAACTAGTTATTGCTAGATCTTGCAAATTCCACAAATAATATCATCTAGTGGCTAGTTTACATCCTCCAATGCTCCTTTGTTTCAATAAAACTTATCCTGCACATCATTAAGTAATAAGGCTATCTTTGGTGCCTCTAAGATAACTATGAAAACAAGATGTGCCTTTTTACACTATCAAAAAAACATGTAAGGATTAAGGGCAAAGAAAAACTAGATCTAAAACTAGGTAACAAACTCCATTTTAAGGTGTGTTGTGCTTCTTTTAATTTTCTGAAATTTGCTACCATACACTGAAAAATCATTATGCTGCAACATTATGATTGTGGATGCTTCCAAGATCATTGTCTTTCATGACCATCATAAGTAGATTCTGCACTCAAATATTGACCCTAAATCCTAGGTAAATTTAAATCTGTAATTAAAACAATAGTCTTCAAATACCAAAATCTACGAATCTGTAGACACATATTGTAGAAAAATAACAATAGCCATTGCATAGATCTAAGCTTTGAATCACATATATCTTCTATTGAAAATAGAAAGAAAAAACTACATGGCAATAACTCAAAAGAAAAGATTTGCTAATCTTAAGTGAAGCCCTAACATAGTCTAATCACCCAGTGTCCTCCAAGTGCATGAATAAAGTGTGCCATGTAAGTGCATCTAAACTGGAAGATGAATTGGAGCACGTATGAATGCATCCCATTCCCTGAGAAATGCACCCTATACGTAAGATTGAACTTTATTACGCACAAGCCCTTTGGTTAACTAGGGATCTACTTTCGCTGAAGTGAATTAAACTGAATCTGATTTTGAAATTGTACTGAAGCAAAATTGGAATGAGATAATTTTGAAACAATGTGCAAACTATAATTCACTAAAGGGAAAAAAGCTAGAAATATATGAAGATATGTGCATGGATTAGGTCACATAGCTAGAAATATATGAATATATGTGCATGGATAAAACATATTATTATTATATGGATCTGTAATAGGTGTACCCTTATTGTTGTTATGTGAATTTGCTTACTATGTGTGCCTTCGTACCGTGGAGAAAACGATTAGAGCTAAACAAGGTAGAAAAATTTAACACTCCCATTAGTGTGGAAATTTTTCTCCACCAAACCTAGTGTCTTGTTGAACATGTTGAACTTCCTCTTTGTGAAGGTCTCAGTGAAGATGCGTGCAACGTACGAACTTGTTTGATAATACTCTAGAGCCACTACTATCTTTTCAACTATGTTTGTGAAGAAAATGGTATTTAATATCAAACTTGTCAGCTCCATTCATTATCTTCCCTACCCTATACTATATTTTATTGGTCAACTATTCAATGAATTTTTCACACATCTGATCCTGATGATGAACCATAGTCGATACAATAAAATCATGAATGCGATGACTACAGAAAATAACACTACACAAAATGAAGATCGCAGAAGCCTCAAATCTACAGTCTTGGAGTAGTCATGGAATGGTGGATTTTAAGAGTATGATATGGCACTAATTGTCTCATAGACCATAGTAGGCTTCAAGATGTCATCTTCCCACTATATTATCAACTTTTGAAGCCATATTTCTTCATAAGTAGAAATTTTTGTTGCCATGCACTCTGCCTTAGATGAACTTGATGTGACCGATGCTTTCTTCTTTATAGAATCTAAACCAAGATATCACTCATGAATCCAAACCAAAGCAACAACTTGAAGAACTTTTCATGTCACTAGAATCCATTTCCCATTTGGAATCAACAACCCCATATGGCATCAACTTACCATAATGTATTGTGCCCTTTAAGTAGCATAACACATGTTTTGTGGCTACCTAGTGACTATGCCATAACTTAACGATATATTGGCTCAAAGTGATTACTGAAAAACATATGTTAGTAGTAGTATTAACCATATACATGAAAGGTCCAATCCATTTTCTATGCATTGAAGGATTTACCAAATTTGAATCTAAATTCGGATTCAATATCATATTAGGAATCATAGGAGTAGCTAATCGTTTATAGTGCATTCTCTGAAACCTCTTCAGAATATCAACTACACACTTACTTAGGTATCATAGGAGTAGCTAATGGTTTATAGTGCATCATCTAAAACCTCTTTAGAATCTCAACTACACACTTACTTGGGCTCTGCCAACTTTTCCTTGCATCTTACTACGAGCATCTTGGGACCAAAACAAGCAGATCATATCTATCAATTAAATAATAAATAATGGGATATGAAGAGGTTATTAAGCCCAAATGTAACATGTACTCATAAATATTGTAATATAAATCACAAAGTGCTTGCTTCAGCCCATAATGGGTTTTATTTAACATGTAGACATGGGTCTCTTTTCCATGCACCTCAAATCCTCTCAATTTATTAATGTATATTTCTCACACCGTTGAGGAAGATTGTATTTAGATCCATATGATATAATTTCCAACCAAAAACTAATGCCAAAGACATGATAGTCCCGAGAGAAGAATGCCTGACAGGTGAGGTGTTTTGCGGTACTGCAATCTTTTGCAGCTAGAGACTTGCTTTCATGGAAAAGCTAGAGAGATTGGACTCTACAGAGCTTGCATGGAAAATTAGAGAATATATTGAGGTTCCTTCAAGGTATAGAGTTTGATGATGGATGACATGCCAGGTGGTGCTATTTTAGCAACATTTATTTTATAGTAAGTGTTGCCATGGGAGATATTTTGGCATTTTGAGGTTCCTATATTTTAGGAGGCTCAACTCGACTTTTTGAGACTCTGTTTTTTAGAAGGGGTCACTACTATTTTTAGTACACCTATTTTTAGGAAATTACATGGTCTTAACTAAATACCCCTTCATATAGGGAATAGTGTTAGGCTACTTTATGAAAATTGAGACTAGATCTTGGTGATGGTATTGGTGAGTGATTCGTCCATAGAAGCCTCATTGCTCCACTCAGCAGTATATAGATGTATGTATGAAGGCACACAACTTAGCAAATATATTTGAAGCAATCCTTAGACTTCTGCATATTTAGGATTCCAAATCTTGATAAAGAAAATACTTAACTGATCTTACTCCCTCTTTACTCAGGGAGACCACAATCCTAAGCTTGAATTTCCATAGATGGTTCTTCAATATTTCATATGATTAGACTTCCCTCAAAGTATCCATCTAGAAATATTCTTAGCATGAGATCCATTATGTTTGAAGATAATTTGTTAATTCAATTAAGAATTCCATGATTTTGGCAATGCATTTCCATAAACAACAATGTATTTTGTTATACTTGCGAGGAGGGTTCAACAAGAAACTCCCTCTGAGACTGAAGAGATGTTAGAGGTGAGCTGCTCATAAAATGTCATAGACATAATTAGTAACCAAAAATGCATGAGAGGATCCTATCATGGACCAGGGAATCTTCAAATCTTACTCTTGTTGTTATGTATTCTCTATGCTATCTTTAACACAATGATTCAATCAATTATCCGGGCTATGCTATAGTTGTACCAACATCTGAGTATTGTAATGAATATAAGGATTTGGTATAAGATTTTCATGCTATAAATTATATATATATATATATATATATATATATATATATATATATATATATATATATATATATATATATATATATATATATATATATATATATATATATGTATATATATATATATATATATATATATATATCTATATATATATATATATATATATATATATATATATATATATATATATATAGATATATATATATATATATATATATATATATAAACATCCTCGGACTTGTCACCTCCATACAAGTTTTAATATGAACACTCTTAGAAAGACATATTTTTAATGAGGAATGTCATACTCATTATAATTGTAGTATATATTATATACTTCATCTAGTGAAGGGTCTTGGTGAGGTGATTCATACATACCCTTAATTTAGTTATCACTCTTTATTCAAACATTAGCCATCACATCATTTAACTTATAACTATAACTTCAGGATGTTTTATTCCTTTCGATTTAGTCAAATTATGAACAACCTTAACAAAATAGATTCTGATCTCCTGTAGCATTTCGATGACATAACCTCATATGTATGTTGTAACTTAGTATGACACGTATTATTGTAATTCAATCACCTGTAAACTGAGTAATATGTAGAGTAGCTCTTGGACTTCTTAGATCACAATCATCAACCAGTTGATGTAGACTTTGTATCCTTTAAACCTCATCATCTGACAACTAGTGTAGACATACGTTAGCTAACCTATTCATTGAAATCTTGATTAGAAAGCCTTAGAATGGTGCCATAACATGTCTCCTTAGATCCCACAAAGATATTATTTGGATATGACTCTCAGTTCAACTTTTATAGGTGACACACCACTCCTTAATCAAGATCTAGATATGAATGTCATAAGCAATATTCTTCAACAAAGAACTGTACATGATAATAGAGGAGGGTCTAGAAAATTTATAATACTCTCTTCAAGGACATCCTCACTGAGACAAAAAATCCCTTTCTTTGCTGAGGCTTGATCAAACCAAGGCACCATCTCCCTCTTGGTTAGATGATCCTTCTTACTACATAAGATATGGAATTGTAAAGAGGATATTGGTCTCTATATCTCAAATCATGATCCTTCTTATTGCATAAGATATGGAATTGTAAGGAGGATCTCGGTCTTTATATCTCAGATTTGCACTGTATAAAGAAAAATTATAAGTTTATACCAACTAAGCTCCATGTGCAATAATTTGTAATAGGAGTTTTCTCATTGTATGATTTCATACAAGGATGAACCGTCTGAGGATTTTTCAACGCATCCTCTTGGCCTTATTACCCAATCAACACAGTCAAGACTTGGTCTTCAAGGAGAAACAAGAATATTGAACTATTCAACCAACCTTGATAGGTCGGCTTCTTTAGAATACACGGATGGGATATATATATGGGACCAGGTCATAACAGCTCAACTTTTTTGCCAGTGGCTTCTACTTCTAACTGTTCTTCATGAACGAAAACTTCAAGAGTGTTATAACCCTCATTCAAGATTCCAAATTAAAAAATAGTTGTATTTTATTTTACTGACAGATCAAAAACTGTCAAAAGAGAACAATTATGTTATTTTCTTTAGACTGTTCCTCGAGATAGGACTTTGATTTTCTCATAAAAGTTTCACTGGTCAGGGCCTTCAATTATTCCGGAAGTAGCTTTGCATAGTCTTAGAGAATAACCCTCATTAAACACTCCATTGAGGTTGATCTGTGGTCCTTGGTAGCTTCATAAATTTCATTTTTGAGACTTGTCATTCCTATTATTATAGTTACCTCAGAGCGTTTCATAGGACCCCACAAACTAGGGCACAGTTCTTCAATATATAGGGACATCATATATATCAATTTCTCCATAGGATCGACATCACTATGTTTCTAAAATGATATCTCAACTAGACCTTAAATGCAAGAGATATAGCTTTGAAATGGAGGGATGAAAGAAAAGTAATCAAACCTTTGATCTAAGGAAGACCACGTGACCCTTAAATCATCATGAACAAATCCATTTGAAGAGTATAGAACCAGATTTTATTCAGGTACACCATCTATTGTTGATGTGATAGAAGCTAAGGCCGAGTAACCTTCATTTAGATGTAATTTCCATCGCATAGATATCCTTGACATGTGATACAAAATTTCTCGTGCTTAAGTTCAAGGGAGGTTGAATAAGCTTAGTTATCAATGAACCAATTCTAGAATATTTGGAAGTGTTAAATAAATTTTCAGAAAATGATCTTAGAAGGAAACATCAATCATCTTGGAATGGGTTACAATTATTAGGGCATGTCAAAGACCACAGAAGGATGCCTTCATATTTGAGTTATAAACCTACAAATATTCCTTCAAAAATCCTACACGCACAAGGACGATATGCCTCAAATAGGATATAAGATGTGTCACAAAGAACTTAAATTTTGTAGATATTGTGCCTCGGTACCATAGTTTGCAAAGCCTTTAAATCACAGAGAGAATACCCAACAAAATCACATATATTACATCCTTCTAGCTATAGGGAAATACATTGATGTAGGGCTTGTTCTCACTTGGCTCTGATAACATGTTAATTTTTTGTTAACATGATATTTTCTTAAGACAATTACTTCAATGTTCCACATAAGCCCAAGTTTACTTCTATCTCTTTCATTAGAAATCATATAAATCTTTATCACATTGATAGTAATTGAGGAAAGATCATAAATAACATACATTGAAGACAAGTCGAGACAGAAGACACAAAAAGTGGCTCAAGCTAGGGAAAAACCCCAAGATAGGAAAAGGAGCTTAGTTCTAGATCAAGTAATTCAACCTCCTTTGCTGAATAGAATAAGCCCAAAATACTTTAAGAATGACCAGTAAAAACCAAGTTGATGAGATGGGAGATCCCGTGGTCAAAAGTCTTCTATTAGGGATGTAGATATAGAGCCCATAGTAGCCCAAATTTGATCTCAAGATATATGAACCTTCTTCCTTTGCAAGATGCTTCCATTTGTTGCAATATGTCCTCCTTCTAGGCCTATAAACAACCTTATGTATTTTTTTATTACGCTCTTTAGACTAGAAACTTCCTGGTGAATGATATCACCCATCAAACATGAGGAATGAGGCCTTCAACCTAGCTAGATTAATATCCTAGGGCTGCGGCCTACCAAAAGAAGAGAAGAGGGATTCTATACAGAGGAACCCCAACTTATCTCCTTAACTGAACTGATCCCTATGACTACCTTCCTATAGCATCTCGATCTTACAAGAGACTAATAAACAAACCCAAAATAGATCTAAAACCCACATCTTGCCTCCTTTACTACTCGGTTGCCTCAGGGATGAATATAACTAACCCAAAAATATGCTTTTCATCCTCCTGCTTGATCTCCTAGGGAATGACCAATTTGAGAGTGAAGAATATGAGATGTAAATGTGTACAATGAGGAAGGAGGACACTTCCTTTTATAGGAGTGGAAGAGGGGTTTAACTTGGTTAGATTAACCCCAATCTGACCTTGATGAGTTACACATGAGTGGGCTTTCTTCAAAAATATATTTTCCTTTATCCAATTTTAGTTATCTTTAGGTCATTTTTGGTCCTCTCAGAAACATGAAATCATTGCCACAACTATCTTCTTCAAAAGAGCCGTCCAAAGTGAAATTTGGCCCTAGTTTCCAATTCTAACATTTGTTGATAAAGTCACAACCACTTAGAATAATAATTATCTATTCATTTAGTTTTTAGAGAAGGGGAAAGTGGTTGAATCATGGGGCTTCACTCCCCCATGTTTTGTAATTTGTTCTTGGGCTTTGATCTCAATAAAATGAGTAGTTTAGCCCTATTTTTTGTTTCTCCTAACATGTTGATTTATCTTGTTGCTAGAATGTTTTTCCTATTTGGTTAAGTTTCCCTTTTTTGTATTCTATGTGGATTCGTTCTTTGCTTAGTTGTATGAGGATTTGTGACTAACTTTGTGATTCAATCCCTAGATGCAATAATGTTAGGGTAAGGTTCAATTATTTTGTTAATCAGACTTTGATACTTGTAGCTTTGAATTTAGTACTTACTTTTCCCCTATGCTTGACTTGGTCATGAAGTGGCCAAGATAGAATTGCAATGGGTCTCTTGTCCATGCATCTAAAATCCTCTCAAATGATTAATGTATACTTCTCTTACCATTGAGGAAGATTGTATTTACATCCATCTGATATAATTTCCAACCAAAAAATAATGCCAAAGACATGATAGTCTTGAGAGAAGAATGTCTGACACGTGAGGTGTTTTGTGGTACTGCAATCTTTTGCAGCTAGAGACTTGATTTCATGGCAAAGCTGGATAGTCGAGACTCTACAGAGCTTTCATGGAAAATTAGAGGACACATTGAGGTTCCTTGGAGGTATGAAGTTTGATGATGGATGACATGCGAGGTGGTGTTATTTTAACAACATTTATTTGTAGAAATTTATTTTATAGTAAGTGTTTCCATGGCAGATATTTTGGAATTTTGATGTTCCTATATTTTAGAAGGCTCAACTCGACTTTTTGATTCTTTGTTTTTTAGAAGGGGTCACTACTATTTTTAGTACACCTAATTTAAGGAAATGACGTGGTTCTTACATGGATATGATGGGTTAAAGGATGGTGCCATGTGTTGAAGTGTGCGTAAAACATCATCCCATAATTATAATTTGATAAGCATGAATATATTGACCCGTGTCTTCTTGTGGATAAAGTTAGAAATAATTTATAATTCTTACAATATCTCTTTCCCAAGATATATTTGGAAAAGATTTCATCTTGACCTTGCAAGGGGTAGTGTAAGTTAAGATTATTTATAGTAAAGAAATAGACCCTTTTCCACAAGGAGGGTGCATTATGTTATCACTTAATAATTCTAATGCCAAAAAATTTCTCTATCAGATTGATGATAAAGGTCAGTGTTAGTTTAAACCTGTTTTTACATAGAGTCTCAGTTCAGAAGGCCTTGAGTCAAAAATGTATTGTTATCTATCATTGGGCACCCTCATTCATCATCCATCTCATAGCCATGTTTTAGTTTGATTCCAAAATCATTATGTACCAAATAGCCATTTTAGGTGATTGCGTTGTGCATGTAACCACTCTCAAGCATTTGCGCAGCACATTAATCCTTTTAACAGTTTCGCAGCGCAAAATCCTTTTAAGTGTTTTCCCAGTGTAAAGGTCCTTTCGGTGATTGTGTAGCGCGATAGGTTTTAGGTGATTTCGCAGCGCATTATTCAAAATTTACACTGAGTGCGCTGCGAAATCGGAGATTCGTGCATTCCGCAGCGAATCTTTCCTCAACTATCAAATCTGTCAAATTAACCTATGGCTACGTCACTCATTGTCAGTTTATGTACTCCATACCTCATCTCCAACCGCTTATCTCCATCATTGCAATCACTAGGGGCATTGATACACACGAAATCCAAGTTCCAAGAAAGGCCAAGTATGCTCGGTTTTAATGATGTTTGTAGGCCTTGCATGCGAAATAAATCTACTAGATTTCAATTTGAAAACATCACCATTCAAGCGAGCCAGCCATTCAAGCGAGGCAGAGTTTGGAGTTTGAGCAACGCTAGCATTTCTAGTTCACAGGTCACTGAATCTCCATGGAGGAATCGGTGGAAAGGAAAGACCACCGATCAGGTAAATGTCTCAGAAACGAGCTTGTAGGCTTGGATATAACCTTGAAGAATAAAGAGGTCGAACAGGCGTTCAAACAAGCTGGATGTTGGAATTTTTGCAAGAAGCTCCAGGGAGGTCATGCACAGGTGACAAAAGAATCTGCGCTGAATTTCACAGGGCTAAATTCAAAGGTTGGCATGTTGGAATTGCAGGTCTCACCAGACATGATATCCACAATGACAAAAATTCCACGAGGGCAAGAAAATTGGTTCAAAAATTTAAAATTTGACATGAACCCATGCAAGGATTTTCTAAAGAAGGAATTCGTTGATTCAGATCTAAATAAATCCATTCCTAGAAGTTATGTCAAAGAATCTTATGCCCATTTACTCACTTGTATACAGAAGTATCTGACCTGTGAAGGGAGATATAACAAAGTGTACTGATACCATTTTAAACTGCTACTGCATTTCACAGGGAAAACATCTATTGATATACCTTATTGCTTGTTCCACAGTTTAAGTAAAATGTGTGATAAGGTACAACTGAGAAAAGAAGCCTGTGAGACTCCACTTTTCCATCATGGCTTGCTTAAGTTAATGGTTTTGCATGAGCTCCAGAGGTGTTAACGGGAAAAGTGTCTACTCAGAATGCCCCTATCCCACTAAGGTGTGACAGTACCTTAGAAACAAATAGAGAAAACTATTTTCGTATTCTTCTTTATGAACTATAAACGAAGAGGAATAGGATGAACCAACCTATGTCTTGCGCTAGTCCTTTGATCCAATCTCTCTCCTCTTTGACAGCTTCCAGCTACCTTCTCCCTTACTTGCCCAGCTTCACCAAGTTCCTACAAGATCACAGAAGAAGAAAACTACACAAAGACATGGGTTTATATTCATAAATAGCTTAGGATCAGATTTAAGCTAAACATGCAAATATAACAAAACATCATTGATGCACAAGCATGTAGGAGAAACTCAAATAGTTTTATTGATATAACAAGAAGGTCCAGGAGGAGTTACAACCGATGATTCCTGATCCAGCATCAACCCCCCAGCAAAGGAATCCCCTCTTCACCTACAACAAAGCATAAATCACGCAATACACTGATCTATATCTCAAAACCAACAGCAATTCTCTGCAATTTACAAAATTCCAACCTTTGGATCTCTGAGATGAGGGATCCATTTATAGATGTATGCAAAGAGGATGAGTCAGCTTATGATTTGACTAGTGGCTTCTCTCTGTCAGTTCTTGCTTCCACTTGGAGACTGATAGCCTGTTACTCATCCTTGGTCGAACTCAGTGAGGCAAGTGTCATTGGGGAAGATTCTGGAAGTTTCCATTGTTTGTCCAACTCGCGGAATGACACTGCCATTTGTCATTTCCCACTCAACACACCCTGGTATTGCATTTAGGTGCGTTGCAACGCACCTAGATAGTGTATTGGGGTGCTATGCAATGCAGCTAGCTAGTGGAGCAGCTGAAATGATCCTGATTTGACTGATTCTGAGTAGTTTCTGGTGGAGAACTTCTGGGAGAAGCTGTAATTGGTTGACCTTGTTCCTCTAGGGGTAGGAACAACACTTTTAGGGACTTAGGATCCCTTGGTTTATGGAAATTTCATGCTTAGAGCTGTAAGGCACAAAAATGTCTATAACAATTGCCCCCTAAAGTATGAGGTCGTTTATCGGGTGAAATGCTTTATTAGGAGGATTCAAAGTTCTTTCAATGATGGGATGAGACCTGTAATAAGATACAATACAATACATTATCTTCATACTATTTTCATGATCTAGCTGAGGCGGGCATTCCCATGCTCAGCTTTATAAATTCATTTTTATGTACACAGGAAAAACAATCGTCTAATGGTAGACTGATGATTCTGATGAAGTCATCATCCTTTTGGTAGGATGATTATCTGTGCTGCAATGTTGTACATGTCAATGTCTTTATTTTTCCTGAATATATATCGCAGCCCGGATGGATGAAACTAGATCCGGGGTCTTGAATCTCGTTCGATCTTCACTCGAAGTACAAGTCGATTGTTGGGTACATATAATACTAGTGATTACCCCGTTACTATTGTAGTTATACCCCTTATTTATATTTTTGTGCCCCTATTTCCCCCATATTATTATTTCTGTGCCCCATAGAATCCCTCTATTGTTATTTTTGTGGCTTTATATTATTATTGTTAGGTCGGCTGGATTATATTGTGACTCCTTAGACTCCTATATATAGAAAGGAGGTTGTGTCATTTGTATCATCCAAGAATTGTTCATTTATGTAATGTAAAGGAGGTTTCCCCCTTGAAGAGGCTGAATTCTAAGGCGTTGATCTATCTTTTCTATATTTTCTTGAGCTGGTTTCATAACATTTGGTATCAGAGCTTTGGATTTTAGGGTTTCGCTGCTCCAAACAGGTCATCGTGGCATTTTCGCTATAACATTTTTTTGGTGATGTTTCAGAAGTCGCAAAAAAAACCCATTTGAGACGCATTGGCGCTGAACCTTGGGTCCAAATTTCAGAGATTTTCGGAGATATGATCTGAGGAAGTTGGTCTTTTTGCAGACTCCTGAATTACATTCAAAACAGGTGACCTGGGGAAAATCATCATAACGTTCTCTCTAAGGATCGGATTGAAATTTAGTAAAAAGGTACAGAAAGAGGACTGACTGCAGTTTCTTTTGGGTGTCTTTTTGATCGAAATGTCGAAACAGTGACTCGCGGCACGTCGTACAAGTTAGCTCTACTGAACTAGTCTATAATCAAGTCACTGTGGGAGATTCGCATAACTCTTCCTTGGAGAATCCAATTTGGGTCAGACTTGTGGCATTGGAAAGAGGACATAGAGAGCTACTACAAGTCACAAGTTCAGAACTAGATGACTGGAAAGTACAGAGATACATCAGAGGCAATATCGAGCTCCTACAAAGTGAAAAAAGGTGTGTAGATTTTTTAAATTTTTGCTTAAGCTTGGTTTGAAAATTTATTTTGAAGGAATTCAAAGGGCATAGTAGAGCATTATTATCGATAATTGATGCCTCAAGAAAAGAAAATGCAAAAACCTAGTAAGGAACCTGAAAGCTCTAGCATGACTCATGAAGAAGAGGAAGAAATGCTACATGATATATCCAAATTACAAGAACAAGTGCAACAAATGTCACGCTCACAAAAGTTAACAGATGCTAAGATAAATGGCGTGGAAGCTAAGATGAATGGAATGGAAGCTAAGATGGACAATTTGAAGATAGATTTGAACACAAATTTGAAGACAGGCATGGCAGACTTGAAGACATATTTGACTAATTTTCTACAAGAAATACTTACTAATGGTGAAAAGGTAGTAAAGGAAACTCATGATGAGAACAAAAGAAATGTTAATCATGATTTCATAGATGCTAATGTTGGATCGAAGAATCACCACATTCCCAAAATCGATATGAGGAAGTTTGATGGCAAAGATCCTGCCACATGGATATTACAAATGGAGCAATTCTTCGATCTCAATAATGTGCAAAACACACAAAAGGTACGTATGGCAACTTTATATTTGGAACCAAATCAGTTTGTATGGTATCAATGGCTTTCTTCTCGTAAACAATTTATCACTTAGGCAATTTTTACGGAAGAATTGATAGCACATTATGAGGATACAAAAAGCAACACTTGTTTTAGCCAATTGATAAGTCTCAAACAAAAGGGTTCAATAATGGAGCACATTGAGGAGTTCCAAAAATTGAACATAAGGGTAAAAGATATTCCAGAGGAGAATAGGATTGATGTGTTCATAGGGTCTTTAAAGGATAATATCCAACATGATGTGCGCCTTTGGGAACCTGATTCATTAGAGAAGGCATTCAGGTTAGCAAGAAAAATGGAAAGCAAAATTATGGCAACTAGGAAGCATACCATTCACAACTATAAAGACGGAAGTGTTGTTGCCCATAGTCTTCCACAACCTACAAGGTTGACACCACAACAATTGGAAGAAAAAAGAGCAAAAGGGCTTTGTTACAATTGTGATAGCAAATACACAAAAGGTCATAAGTGTGCTGAGAAGAAATTATTCTACATAGATTGTGAAGAGGAAGAAGAAAAGGAGCAAGAAAGGTCAAAAGAAGAATATATTCCAGGAACAAAGCCTAGATGAAGAACAAATAAATCCGACCATATCTTGTAATGCATTGGTGGGAATTACCACTCCTCAAACCATCAAGATAGAAGGACAAATCAAGAAGAAAAAGGTAATAGTGTTGATTGATTCAGGAAGCACCCACAATTTTATTCATTGTAGGGTAGCAAAAGAATTGAATTGCTTCCTATATCCAGCACCAGAGTGTCAAGTGATGATTGCAAATGGAGGAACAATAAATTGTTCTGGAAAGTGCCATAATATCAAGCTATCCATGGGAGAATATGTATTGACTAGCCCAATGCTTTCCATTCCAATGGGAGGTGCTGATGTTGTACTAGGAGTCCAATGGCTACAATCCTTGGGTACAATAGCTTTTAATTTTCAAGAGATTTTCATGAAATTTTCTGCGGAAGGAAAGGAAGTTGAATTAAGGGGTATTGCAGGGAAACCAGGAAAGATAATCAGCTCTAATGGCATGACAAAGCTTCTAAAAAAGGAGCAAAGAGGTGTAATTGCACAATTATGTTCGCTAGATGTTTCCACATTGGAATCATCTATTTCTCCAGATCTCCAAAATGTCCTGGACAATCATTCCAAGGTATTTGAGACTCCCAAAGGTCTCCCACCTATGCGTGATCATGATCATGCTATTCATTTGATTCCAGGAAGTTTTCCTCCAAACATCAGGCCGTACAGATATCCATATGTCCAAAAAAGTGAAATTGAACGTATGGTTGCAGAAATGCTAGAGGCTGGTATAATTCAACCGAGTCAAAGTTCTTTCTCAGCTCCAGTAGTATTGGTGCACAAGAAGGATGGATCATGGCGCATGTGTCTAGATTATAGGGAGCTCAACAAGCTCACTATTAAAGATAAGTTCCCCATTCCTGTCATTGATGAATTACTGGATGAATTGCATGGATCAATTTACTTCACCAAGTTGGATCTTCGTTCGGGATATCATCAAATCAGAATGAAGATTGAAGACATTCCGAAAACGGCATTTAGAACTCATGAGGGTCATTATGAATTTTTGGTCATGCCTTTTGGCCTTACCAATGCACCTTCAACATTTCAAGGTTTGATGAATTCAATTTTCAAACCATTCCTTAGAAAATTTGTGTTGGTATTTTTTGATGATATACTAATCTACAACAAGTCTTGGAAGGATCATGTTGAACATGTTGACAAGGTGCTACAACTATTGGAGGAGAAACAATTATATGCAAAAAGATCCAAATGTTTCTTTGGAGTCCAGGAGGTGGAATATTTGGGTCATATTGTATCTCATGAAGGAGTTAAGGTAGACCCTAGCAAAATTAAAGCCATTAAGGAATGGAAAATCCCCACATCCATAAAGCATCTGCGAGGATTTCTTGGGTTGACAGGGTATTATCGCAAGTTTGTTAAGAATTATGGGAGAATAGCAGCACCTCTAACAACATTATTGAAGAAAGATTCATTTTCATGGACTCCGGAAGCAACAAAGGCCTTTAAACATCTTAAAGAGGCAATGTGCCAAGCACCGGTCTTAGCTACACCGGACTTCACAAAAACCTTTATTGTGGAATGTGATGCTTCAGGAAATGGAATTGGTGCTGTTCTAATGCAAGATGAAAGACCCATTGCTTTTGAAAGTCGTCCAATCAAGGGAAAGTTTTTAAGCAAAGCTATTTATGAGAAGGAAATGTTGGCAATACTCCATGCACTTAAGAAATGGCGACCCTACCTAATGGGAAGACACTTCAAGGTAAAAACGGATCATGATAGCCTTAAATACTTTTTAGAACAAAGATTATCCTCTGAAGAGCAACAAAAGTGGGTCACAAAGATGTTGGGTTATGACTTTGAAATCATCTACAAAAAAGGGAAGCAAAATGTGGTGGCAGATGCACTCTCAAGAAAGGATGAGGATATGGAAGCATTGTTGTGTGCCATTTCTATTATCCAACCAGATTGGATAAACGAAGCAAAGGAGGAATGGAAGAATGACGAAGAAGTGTGGGCACTTATTCAAAAGCTACAACAAGATTCCAGTACTTCTGATACATTTAGCTGGCAAAATGATTCGTTATGGTACAAAGATCGCTTATACCTCTGTAAGAATTCCCAGCTAAAACAAAAGATTCTTATGGAATTGCACACTTCTCCCTTAGGAGGGCACTCAGGATTTTTAAAAACTTACCACAGGGTTAAGAAGGAATTTTTTTGGGATGGCCTTAAATCAGATATTCAAAAGTTTGTGGTGGAATGTTTGGTTTGCCAACAAAATAAAGTTGAAACAATTAAGACACCGGGTCTATTACAACCTTTATCCATTCCAAGCCAACGTTGGGAGGAGGTTTCAATGGATTTTATCACAGGTTTACCCAAGTCTGAGGGAAAGAGTGTCATCATGGTGGTAGTTGACAGACTTACCAAGTATGCACACTTTTGTGCATTATCACATCCATTTAAAGCCAGTACAGTTTCTACTGCATTTATGGAAACAGTTCAAAAGCTACATGGAAACCCAAAGATTATTGTAAGTGACAGAGATCCCATTTTCACTGGAAATTTTTGGACAGAATTATTTTCTTGTCTTGGTACTCAGTTAGCTCATAGCTCATCTTATCATCCTCAATCTGATGGGCAAACTGAGATAGTAAACAAATGTTTGGAAGGATATCTTCGTTGCTTTGTATCTGATAAACAGACACAATGGGTCAAATGGTTGCCTCTGGCTGAATGGTGGTATAACACTTCCTTCCATACAGCAACAAAAATGACCCCATTTATGGCACTTTATGGGTATCAACCACCATCAATCACATCATATTTAAGAGAAAATTCTAAGGTTCAAGCAGTGGAACATCACATCGAACATCAACAACAAGTCCTCCAACTCTTAAAGGATAACCTCGTGTTGGCACAAAATAGAATGAAACAACAGGCAGATCAACATCGCAGTGAAAGAAGTTTTGATGTAGGTGATTGGGTATTCCTACGGCTACAACCATATAAGCAAATGTCCCTAAAGCAAGCTAAGAAGGATAATAAATTATCACCAAAGTATTATGGTCCGTACAAGGTGTTGCAAAAGATTGGTACTATGGCATACAAATTGGAGCTTCCTGCAGCTTCTCGATTGCACCCAGTTTTCCATGTTTCATGTTTAAAGAAGGTTATAGGTGACAAGCTCCCAGTTCAAACAATATTGCCAGAACTTGACGAGGAAGGAAAAATTATATTGGAACCGGAAGCAGTCACAGAAACAAGAACTCGACAGCTACGAAATCGATCAATTTCAGAGTATCTTATCAAGTGGAAGAACTTATCCGCTGAAGATTCCACATGGGAGGATGAGAATTTTATGCAGAAGTATCCAGAACTACTCAAGCGTTGAGGACAACACTTTTTTGAAGGAGAGGGGCATGTTGGGTCCCTATAATACTAGTGATTACCCCATTACTATTGTAGTTATACCCCTTATTTATATTGTTGTGCCCCTATTACCCCCATATTATTATTTCTGTGCCCCATAGAATCCCTCTATTGTTATTTTTGTGGCTTTATATTATTATTGTTAGGTTGGCTGGATTATATTGTGACTCCTTAGACTCCTATATATAGAAAGGAGGTTTTGTCATTTGTATCATCCAAGAATTGTTCATTTATGTAATGTAAATGAGGTTGCCCCCTCGAAGAGGCAGAATTCTAAGGCGTTGATCTATCTTTTCTATCTTTTCTTGAGCTAGTTTCATAACATCGATCCATGTGAAAAATATTTTGAAGTCGAACATGGAAAGACATCGCTTGATTACCAGTCGATGATGTAAACTATTAACAAGCGTGAGAGGAATCACCGATAATGATGATGACCCTCAAGGTACTGCAGTACAATTCACGTGGTGTGAATAAAGGACTTGGCGTCGAACACCACGCAAAATCTTTCGGTCGAAGGTCATTGCTGTATACCTGTCACTGGAAGTGAGAAACTTGCCATTGAGGCATGCAAGCTTCAAAGTACAGAATGGGGTGTTCCTAGATCAAATTCTTGGATAATGAGCTGATGTCGACAAGAAGAGATCCATCAAAGGAGGGCCTTGATGAATCCCACATCAATGACATGGAACGAAGCAAATGATTTTGATGGAGGTGAAAATGATCCGATGATATATGGTTCAGGATGGCGGTCATGAAAGAATGAAGTGTAAATTATGGTAGTGGATGGGACACAGATGACTTCTCTGGATGACTTCTCTTGAACATGTCGATGACACTTATGTGATGGATTGGTAGCATTTACCCCAAATGTGGATGGTATCGCTTGACCATGGCGATGTGACCGGTGAATGAAACAACCCAACCCGACTTAGGCATGGAGTGGAAGTGTCATGTTCAAGAGCGACTTGCTACAAATAAAGATTCTTTGAGTTTCTTCCCAATTTTTCCCTAGTCATTGCTGACCAGTACCTCTTTATTTTTGTCAAGCTTGAGGAGGATAACATATGCTTGTTCTATAATTTGCCCTTCGGGCAAACCCATCGCTATGTTTTAACGAGTCTAGTGATAGTGAAACTCGTTCTCGTCTAAAGACAAGTTTGTCTCCATTAATATTTTTAACGAGTTTAACGACAAAGATAACTCGGTCCTTTTCATCTTTAGAGAGTCTGAAAAGGTACATAAAGGTAACTCCAAAATTCATTTTTCGTCATCTAATCCCTTAAGTCCGAAAAAGTATAAAACAATATAGAAGGGATGAATTTTTGATAGTTTTAACGAGTAGAAAAAAACAAGCGCTCGATCTTTTTGTGCAATAATCCCTCAGGTTCAAAAGATTAAAATCTAGAGGAGGGATAGCACTTCCGGTCACTTTAACGAGCTGGAATGCCAAAACTCGGCAATCTTTTCATATTTTACGAGTCAGTTGAAAAGAGCTTAAAGAAGACTCGTCTTTCGAGGAACGAGTGATAAAATGGGTAGCAGCTGATTCTAGGTAAGGGTTGGAATTTTCCAATCACGACAGTGTCACAAGGATGGCTAGTGAAATCACTCTTCGCAGCTATTCCTCAAAATGGGTAAACAATCAAATGGAGGTGAATGATCGGGCAAATGAAAAGTGGAGGTGACGGTGCAAACACGACCAAGGCTTTAATGGCTGAGATGCTTCATTCACGGTGGTTATTTACCGGGGAATAGTTCATTTTTTAATGAGCTTAAATGCGGGTGGAAACATTTGCTCATGTCTTATGTTTATTTTTTAACGAGCTTAAACTATGCACTAAAACTGCTCGATTAGATGGTATTGTTTTGATTTTTACCATAAATAGCTTCGTCTTTCTAAAGATAGTACTGTATTTTCAACTGCTTCATCAAACTAGTTAAAAATGAACAATATTTGCTTGAAAATGAGATTAAAACGCTAATATTTTACTTTGAACTACGTAAAAGCAATAAAAAAGTGTTTTTTACCTCTCATTTTACCATTTCATTTGAACGTGGTTTGTTGGAGCTTTGGAGGTGCCTTTTCCCCCTCGATTTTCATCAGCTGATTTTGGGAGATTCTGTGGACGATTCTCGGCGTCGTCTGGACCAGGTAGGAGCTAAAACCGAGCTCTTTCATTTCATGGTTTCCTTTTTGCATTATGTGCTTCATTCCCTGCTTTTCTGAGCCCCTAGGGTTTGATGGGTTCGTTCTGCCATCAACGCACCCTTAGTACATCGAAACCTGTGCTGAATGTTGGCCTTAATGAAGGCAGTTTGACATTCAACGCAGCTGGAACACTGCTGCAGGTGCGTTGGTGCAGAAAGGGAATTTGTTGCATAGTTTTTGATGAAAATTTTTGCCTGTTTCTCATCAAAATCGGGATCTAACTCCTCTCTTGTTTTTTTTTCAGAGATCTCGGAGCAAGATGACCCTTACATGGTGAGAACGAGAACATGAAGAATAGGACATGATTGCCTTACATGATCTAGTTACAGTGAACGCGCTGCGGAATTGTGGCTTGCTGAAGTTCTTCCGCATCTCTAGCATGAGATAGCAGATCAACTTACTGCAACATTTGCTCGATGCTTGGGATCCTATCAATCAAGTTTTCCAGATTAGGGAAAAATCTATCCCCTTCACTGCAATAGACATCTACTTCTTGACTGGCTTGTCGAGGCGGGGTGCCCCCATCTCTTTGTCAGGTTCGGCCCGAGGAGGTGACTTTGTGAGAGATTATGTCCGCCAGTATTGCAAGGAAGGATCTCAACCGGGTAAAGACGGCAAGATCATCATCCGTGATGTCACTGACAGGTCCCTTAGGTCTATCCTGTTTACTTTTGGTAGGATGGCCGGTAGTGCATCTCTTCATGTAGCCAACAGATCCTATATGCAGAATGCCTTGGAATGCCTCCAACCGAAAGTATTCAACTGGTGCGACGCAGTACTTCTTGTGATGAAAGATTAGTTGACCAAGATAAAGAACGAGAGGTTGAAGAACTTTGGGTTCGGTTCTATTTTGACCGCCTTTGCCTTGGAGAAGATACCACTGATGCAGCCACAGTACATTGCACTCGACTTACCTTCTCCTACTGAACCACGTATGCAGAGATGGGTTGACCATATGTCTAGGCATGCTGGCCAGTCTCAGATTTCGTTTTCTGATACCTTCTTCAGGTGGTTTGATTGTCAGGAGATGGTTTATGCCGAGTATCCATATGCTGGCATGGACTTCCGGGGTGATCCAGATTTAGTACTATCGGAGGGCGAGCAGTGGGGTGATATTGGTAAAATCTCTGACCATATTGTTGTTTATTGTTTTTGTTTATAATGTCCTTGTGCTTTATTCTGTCAAGACTTTAATCAAACTCATGTGTACATGTAGATGTTGGTCCTGTTCATCTAGTAGTTCGCCTGAGAGTGCCAGCTATTGCCCCAGCAGGAGAGGCCGCCGGGAGGGTTATTCTTCATGACCTTGATGTGGCCGAGACTCTCACAGCTGTGCAGGAGCAGGTTGAGAGCCTTACTCTTGGTATTCTAGATGTGAGGATCGACGAGCTACCTTTGCAGTTATAGCGGCATACTACTGGTGTGCCTAGACGATGGACTCGTCTCTTACGCATGATCGCACAGGCTGTGACTTGCTATCACGAGCATCATTAGACTAGGGTGCCCCCTAGCATTTTTATTTTTTGGGTCATGTGACCAATTTTGTCTTGGTTATAGAACATTATATGTAAACCATAAACAGCTATATATATATTTTGATTTTCAGGGTTTTATTCTGGTTGAGCTATATGATCCACATGTAAAACATTGATGATGTGTTTCTTTTTATAAATGTTGCAAATGTCTATCTAACACATAGTTTGCTAATGAGTCGGTTAATGTGTTTACGTTTCTGGAAATATGTTGGTATTGAATAAGATCAAATTGTCTTTCAGAAATCTTAACCCTTAGGAACATGCGATAAATAGCTGGGTTTCGGACGGAATATATACCATTGAGTTGTAGTATTACGAGTTGTGAGTCTAGCCTGACAATTAGTCGGCATATACCATGGGTTATGGCATCAGAGAGAAGTTCTATCAACGCGCTATACTCAGCGATGTTATTCGTTGATTGACCAATACATACACCTCTAAAACTTACCAACTCGCCACTTGGATGAAAATGGCCCAGGCTGTGGAGGACAGGTTCCGCGAACTACGACTCGCTCCGTCGGCATATCCAACACATGTCTCCAAAAGGTTTGACATCTACAATAAATGTAAAAAGGCGGATTACTTGACCAAAAAAAACACTTTAGCGAAAACAAAATATAACAAAAGCATATTGGTTACTATTTAAACATAGTAACGCTTGAGGTACAACCCATTACGAGGTTGCGCCAGTGGAATTCCGTCATAATCCATTAACTCATAGGCTCCTTTTGCTAACACCTGTTTAACAATATAGGGGCCCATCCATAAAGACTTAAATTTACCTGCTCCCAATTTATCAGATTCTTGGTCGTAGAGCAAGACCAAGTCACCTTCTGAGAAGACACGGGGTTTGACATTTTTGTCGAATTGCGCCTTGACTCGTTCCTTATGGGCTTCGTTAGCCAAAGCGGCATCACGACATGTTTCATCCAATTGGATTAATTCCAAGAAACGAGCCTCTTCTTCTGAAGTTCCGGGGAGGAGATCGATTGTGAGTTTAAGAGACAAGATTTTGCACTGGACTGGTAAGACTGCTTCCAGGCCATATACCAGTTGTAAGGTTGTGAACCTCGTTGCATTCCTTACCGATGTTCGGTAAGCCCACAAGGCTGAGTACAGGATTAGGTGCCACCTTCTTTTGTCAACTCCGATCATCCTTTGCAACATGCGCTTCAGGACCTTGTTGATCGCTTCAACTTGTCCGTTGGCTTGCGGATAATACAGAGTAGAGTTGTCATGAGACAATCCTAGTTTGGCAGCTAATTCGAGCATCATGTGATTGCGAAAATGCGATCCATGATCTGTGACTATAGCCTGTGGTACGCCGAATCTAGCGACTACATGATTGAAAAAGAAAAGGGTAGTTGTTTCACCAGTATTATCTAATGTAGGCATCGCCTCGGCCCATTTGGTAAAATAGTCAACTGCGACTATGATGTACCCATGCCCCACGGTCGAGGTGGGGTTACATGTGATGAAATCGATGCCCCATTTGGCGAATGGCCCAACATCAACTATTGGCTGTAGAGGCGCGGGTGGTCTTCTGGTTTTGCTATCAAAAATTTGACAAGCATGGCAACTTCTGACTGCGGTTATGCAATCTTTGAACATTGTTGGCCAGAAGTATCTTGCTCGTAATATTTTTTGTGCTGTAGCATATCCAGATTGATGCCCCCCACAGGCTCCTGAATGACACTCATTCAGGGCTTTTCCGGCCTCCTCATGGGTGAGGCACCTTCTCAGAACTGTATCGATACCACGACAGTAAAGTGTATCACCGACGATAATGTAGTCCTTTGCTTGGTATCGAATACGTTTTTGTTCAGAGTGTGAGGTGTTAGGCCTAAACTTTTGGGTTTGGAGATAAATTATTATATCTCCATACTGCTCATTGTTTGTGGATATCAGAAACAAATTTTCATCCACGATTGATTCTTCGGATGTTTCATCGTTGGATGACGATGGGAGACCGCATAATAATTCTGCAAAAACTAGAGCTTTCTTTGATTTGGATTTTACAAATTACAGATCAAACTCTTGAAGGATCGCTATCCATTTTGAATATTTCCCCCCTAGCAACTGTCGTGACAATATATAAGTCATGGGGTTGCAATCGGACAGAATGGTAGTTTTCCGACAGAGGACATAGTGTCGACATCTTTGTTTCGCTTGAACATCTACAAGCACTAGTTTTTCAACATAAGAATATTTGCTTTCTGTATCATTTAAGTTCTTACTTAAATAATATATTGGATGTTCAATTCCATCAACTTCTTGAACTAAAACCATTGCGATGGTTGTATCTGCTGCAGCCAGATACAGGTTAAAATCTCTTTGATAATCGGGGGCGTACATTAAAGATGCTTTCATTAGGGAAACTTTTAAAGCATCAAAGGAAGCTTGCGCGACCTAATCCCAGACAAAGGGTACCTCCTTTTTCAAAAGACGTGTATAACCTTTAGCAAGTTCGGTGTAATTTGGAATGAACCTCCTTAGAAAGTTTTCTTTCCCTTGGAGTTTCTGAATCTGAAGCAAATTTGAAGGGGGAGGCAAATTTATGATTGCCTAGACCTTGCACGGGTCGAGACGAATTCCATCCTTGGAGACTACAAAGCCAAGTAAACGACCAGAATTGACGCAAAATACACATTTGTGTGGATTGATTCGTATCTTGTAGTGTCGGCAACGTAGAAATATCGCTCTTAAATGTTTTGGATGATCAGTCCGCTTTCACGAATGAGCTGGAAGGTCGTCGAGGTATGGTTGAGCGATGTTTTTGATGTCATGGAAGGCATAATTCATTGCCCTCTGAAACGTCGCCCTTGCGTTCTTTAAACCAAAGGGTAATTTCCGATACGCGAATGTGCCCCATGGACAAATGAATGATGTCTTTGACTAGTCCTGCGGGCGGATATTTATTTGATTATACCTGGAAAATCCATCCATGAATGAAAATATTTCGCATCCGGCGCATTCATCAATTATCTGGTCGATGAAGGGTGTAGGGTAGTTGTCTTTTGGACAAGCTTGATTTACATCCCTATAATCGACACACACTCTAATTGTCCCTTGTTTCTTCATAACGGGGACAATATTCGATACCCAATCGGTTAGAGGAACCGGGTAGATGAAACCAGCATGGAGAAGTTTTTCAACTTCTGCTTTAATGGCAGCGGCTTTCTTGGGGTGCACCTGCCTTAGCCGTTGTCGTACCGGTTTAACATCTGGATACATCTTAATTTCGTGTTCAACGATACTCGAGTCGATGCCTGGCATTTCACTGTATGACCAAGCAAAGACATCTCTGAATTCACGAAAAAGAGCGTTATATATTTCCATTTCTGAAGGAGAACAACATTTGCCAACATAAATATTCTCTACAACATCTGTTTTAGTCGAGATATTTATGGCTATAGTCTCTTCAATGTTGGATAAGTTTTGCTCATAATCCACCGTATTTACAGTATTTGAAAGAAAATCAAATACTGAGGGATGATAAAGGTCATGTTGAGTCTCTTCTTCACAATCCGGAAGAAGGGAATGATGGTGGGAATCATTCCATGGTGCTCCTTCAACTACCATAGCTTGGAGAATTCCTTCGTCGGTGACATGCACTTGCGACCAAGGATATGAAGGAGTACCATATTCTCTAGACCTATCTATCCAAACGCTTGATGAGCGTTGATTTGGGTTTGCCTCCCATGCTAGAAACATTTATTGCTATAATATTTCTATTTGGCTTGGGGGTAAAACCATTGCATGATCCATATCGATATTGTTTTCTGAGATCTTTGTAGAAGATATCATATTGCAGGTTCCTATCGACGCTACTTTCGCCAGATTGATTGGAGGTGGAAGAGCGAAAGTTCCCATTAGTATAGGATCTTTTAGTAGGCCTACTCCGATATTCTGAAGCGAATGGGGGCTTCCATGGATCATGGGAATGCTTCCTGTAACTTGAGAACCATTGGGGAGGAAGTTTTGTTGATCGAAGATTGTAATCCCTCCTTGAAAGGGAAATGCAATATTTCTAAAATAGGTCGACACAATAGCTACCATGGCATATATACATGGTCTTCCTAGTAGGATGTTGTAATCAAGATTCCCATCGATGACTTCAACATCTATTTCTACCGTTTTTCCCCCTAGTTCAACTTTCAAGTTATTTAGGATACCATATGGGGTATATGTCCTTCCATCGAATGCTTTTAATGTTGTCAAGGATCGCGACAAGGTTGGAGATCCTAAAGTTTTCCAGCAACTCATCGACATAATGCATGTAGATGCCCCCTCATCAATAATTGTTCGATGAATAGTTTTGTTGAGGAAAGCTAGTTCAGCCGGTAACTGAGGATCGTATCCTTTGTGGTCGAAGGATACAAGATTGGAATCCTTGGGGTCAATCCCACCAATGGCCGATAACGAAGCCTGCCTTTGGGATGGGAAATTTTGTAGTACTTCAAGAGTCGACATAGCGGATGGCGATTGGGCCAAATCTTCCACTATGTTATAATGCTGCACTGCTCTAGCGCGGGGATTAAATTTCGACTTGTGTAGTACTCCCTTCGGCGGTTTTATTGTTAATTCAGGAATGATAGGTGGTACAACTTCTGTCGAGGTTGTTGTCGAACTACTTGGTTGATCTTTATCCTTGTCGTTCGACAGCTGTGGATTCTCGTAATCTTTGTTCCTTGTCGAAATCAAAGCATCATTCTGCTGTTTCGAAATCGACAACATTAGCACTTGAGACAGGGAAGCATTTCCACTCTCAACCAGATTTTCTCCTGGATTTGGAAACGGATCTGTTAACACAGCTGAGGTTTTTTAACTTTTAAAGAATTTCTTAAGCTCAGCTTTGTATGGAAAATCTCTTGTCCAATGATCCTCATCGCATATATGACACCCTGCAAGGGGTTTCCTATTTCCAGGAGGGTTTGAAGAAGATTTTTCAGGTGATGATTCATCCTGTTTCTTCTTCTTCCCTTTGCCTTTCTTCTTGCTTCCTGGTTGTTTGGTTTCTTTGCCCTTATCTGTCGAAACGGCATTTACTTCCGAAGCAAGAAGTTCATCTTTTGCTTTTTGATCTGAAATATTACGGGCCTCCTTAGATGTAGCCTTTGTCGATTTCGTGTCTGTTGTGCCAATCACGCCATCGTCGGTGTGAGAGTCATTGTTCGATTTAGGAGGAGGAGGAATTGAGAATTCCGGTCTAGGAGCATCATGTATTTTGTCGTAGAGCGTGCCAGACTGAGTATAGATCAAGTCTAGATATTGCGCATGAGTGATAACTTGCTCTTCCGTTACAACTCTCCCCTTTGCCACATCTTCCGTAATGGAATGTAGTAATGGCTTGATAAACCATTCAGTTAATAGCTGATCGGGAACGTACATTTTTACCATCCTACGACGACGGCGCCACTCATGTATATGATCAGAAATGTGAGTGGCTGTTGTTTGTTTGAAGTTGGTAAGGATTTCTGTTCCCGTTTCATACCTTATCGGTAATTGAAAATGGGTTAAAAAGGTTGTGGCTAAGGTACTGAAGTTGTCGAACAAAGCTCTAGGCAATTCAATGTACCATTTTGCTGCTGGACCCGTTAATGTCCTCTGAAAGAGGCGAAGCCTTATCGAATCATCATTTAGGGTGTTTGATGAATACGATAGATGAAATGTCATCACGTGATTCGATGGGTCTTCACCCAGATTTCCATTAAATTTAGGAATATCTGATGGAAGTTTATGAGGAATCGCTAGCCACCAAGGGGCGTAAGCAATTGGATCGTTTGTTAACCAACTTAAATCAGGTAACTCTAAAGTTGCCACGAATGGTAACTGCTGATTCAGATTAGGTGAAGCATACCCAGGGTAAGATGGGATTGCCTGAGCAGTTGGTCTTTGCATGCTAGCATAATGCATTTGATGCTGATATGACTGATAAGGTTGGTGGACATGACCATTGTAAAATGGTTGATTTTGACCGTTTTGAATGTACGGCTGTCCACTGTTAGCAAAGATTTGCTGCTTAGAACCTTGGTATACTTGTTGGAATTGTGGTTGTTGGTATTGCACCAGCCATGGTTGAGAAGCCATGTCTTTTTGCAATATACTAACCGTTGGACCAAGGTGTGGGGTAATTGTACCCGTCTGGACCTGTGTCGCCCCACCAATTGGTGATTGTGGTTGAGTCACAGGGTCAAGGGGCTGTTGCATTACAACCTGAGAAATCTGAGGTTGACATACAATAGGCAGCGTTTGAACTTGTGACACCGTCACAATAGCTGATGTAGTCGGGATATTCGACATAGGTACACATTGTTGCATCGAATACACAACCCTTGGTTGTTGAGGTAGTATAGGTACCCAACCACTTGAGGTAATTCTAGTATAACCTGAATATTGTTGTGAACTCCCGTATGGATATCCTCCCGGAGGGGGTAATGAAAGGGCATACTTCCCCCCATATGATGGTAATCCAGAACTCAAGGGGATCCTTTGCCCTAGGGGACCAGACTGCCCAAATTGACCTCCAAATGGATCAATTTGTTGAGACTCAACACAAGAGTTTCCGGATATTATTCCGGATGACAGGAACGGACCAGACTGTTGAAATAGCCCCTGAGTGGGCTCCTTGTAGCGGTTGAGAGCTAGTTGGGACATATGGTATGCCGGCGAACATTGTTGGAGTGACAACAGGGAGTTCTGTTGTCGCTGTGTCAGACGACAAAGTCCTAGATGTTGACGGTTGTTCAGACATTTGGAGTCTATCTAAAAGGTTACCTAGCGATTCTACAGGAACTTCCACTGGTGGTAGACTAACTTCTGATGAAGAAGGATATAGAGTGATCCCGACTCCAAAGTGCGTTGGAGTACTTGTTTGAGGATCTTCTACAATTTCTTCAATTGCAATCAGACCAGGTGGAAGGGGAAGACCGTCAGGTCCGTAAAATATTTCTGGTGCCGAAGAAGGGTTGGAATCGACAGCGACAGATGTTTAAATTGCAAGACTCTCCGAACCGGTTGTAGATGGAATTGGTTCGGTAACACAAGTGTTTACTCTCATACCTGGATCAATATCACTGTCCCTCTGTGGTTGTTGAACTTCTTCTGTAGAGGCAGGGTTTCCAGAAATGTTTGGAGTAACCAGAATCTCGGATGTTGTTGGAACACTTGTTCTAACTTTAATAGGAGATTTTGAACCAGTTAAACGAGTTTGGTTTGTCCATACTGGCTTCGATTCCGGAGACAAAGACGGTTGACTCGTAAGCCTCCGCGAACGACGGGGTTTCAATTGACTTTCTTCCATGATTGTGGATTACTCGATCAACTAAAATAAAAAGGGGAAGTATGTTTCCGAATTAAATGAATTTTAGATGCTTTTGACACAACTTGTTTTTTCAGTTTTTAAGAGTCGAGAAAAAACAAAAGATGACTCTAGTCTCCTTCGATTTTTAATGAGCCTGAAGTGACAAGTGCTCAAATGGACCTTTTCCGTTAAGGAGTCTGAAAAGGAACGAAAGGGACTGCTCTGGAGATCTAGGTAGAGGGAGTACCAAACCAATCGCAAATCTGCAGAATACTTTTTACGGTACGACATTCAATCTTCCCGAATGTTGTGTTCGGTGCATTGCGATCAGTAGGGCGGTCGACACGGCTTCCTATGGATAAAAGGTTTTAAGCCTATAGGGGTCTCCCAATATATACTCGACGGTACATGGGAGCACAAGTCCGTACTGGCACTTATTGTCTCAAAGTGGAGGAATCACCCAACCATCAGTGAGGACAACAGTTACCAGGCTTTACGATGCCGGAATACGTCTCTAGCCTAGACCTCTAAATGTTGTGCGTTAAGTTCCAAAGCGTTGTTAGATTCATTCAATTTATTTTAAGTTGATCTTTCTTAGAAGTTTTCCTTTTGGGATCACCATGAGATGTAGATGTAATTCCTAAAATGCAATCTAAAGATGATAAGCAAGCTTTTATCTCTTTTCAGCAATGAAAATCCTAGCTACAAAGGGGAAAAGAAAGACAAAATCTGTTCTCAAAGAGCAAAGAGCACACTGTAAATGCACCTTTTCCTAAATTAAGCCAAACAGACTATCAATACGCAAATGCACATATGCATGTATTTGTTTTCACTTTCTTAATACTGATGCCTAAAAAGAAAGTTGATGTACAAATCTGAATTTGCTTTCAAGTGACAAACACAAACAAGCTTCTTTTCGAAATCAAAAGGTAGAGAAGATTACGACACTTTATGATTTTGAAATAAACACTCGTTTCGACACTAGAAAGTGACAAATTCAAACCAAAGGAAAAAGTAAAAGCATAATCGACTGTCAACAACAAATAAACTTTCTCCTAAGATCAAAATCGACACTTACGACAGATCTAAATCCAAGGACGACAATATGACTATTCTACTCTTTCAATGGAAAATTGTAAATGATGTAACAAACACACAAAGAACATCTACAATCTTTTTGTACAAAGGAGGCGGAATTAAGGAAAAGAAAAGGGGTTTTTAAAAAGACACACACTGATTACAAGCTGCAAAAATCAGAGACAAAACTGAAAAAATGAAGCAAAGAACCTCAGCTGCACAGGGCTAGGCTGATCAACGCACCTGTTACACAGAGAAACTGGATTGCAGCGCAGGTAGCCCTCTCGGGAACTACGTTGAAATGCAGAATCTCTTCATAGAGCCTGCACTGGGGCAGAGACGAGAATTCCTTCCAGGTTCTGGGTCACGGTTTGCAGTTTAATATATGGTTTTTGGCCGAGTAAAAGCAATCAGTAATGCACAATCAGAGGGTGGATTTAAAGGAGGTCTAAGAGCTATCACAAAGGGTAATCAGATCATTTGTGAATCAGCTGTTCAAATCATAAACAAATCGAGTGAATGGATCGAAGTAGCAGGTGTCTACTTTGCATTTGAGAATGGCAAATGCAGTTCGATTGCTACTTCTGTGTTTATGAAACAAACAACAAGAGAAACACAAACAAACTAACTAGACATGATCCCCAGTGGAGTCGCCATTTTGTTAACGGGAAAGTGTCTACTCAGAACGCCCCTATCCCACTAAGGTGTGACAGTACCTTAGAAACAAACAGAGAAAACTATTTTTGTATTCTTCTTTATGAACTATAAACGAATAGGAATAGGATGAACCAACCTGTGTCTTGCGCTAGTCCTTTGATCCAATCTCTCTCCTCTTTGACAGCTTCCAGCTACCTGCTCCCTTACTTGCCCAGCTTCACCAAGTTTCTGCAAGATCACAGAAGAAGAATTCTACACAAAGACATGGGTATATATTCATAAATAGCTTAGGATCAGATTTAAGCTAAACATGCAAATATAGCAAAACATCATTGATACACAAGCATGTAGGAGAAACTCAAATAGTTTTATTGATATAACAAGAAGGTCCAGGAGGAGTTACAACCGATGATTCCTGATCCAGCATCAACCCCCCAGCAAAGGAATCCCTTCTTCACCTCCAACAAAGCACAAATCACCCAATACACTGATCTCTATCTCAAAACCAACAACAATTCTCTGCAATGTACAAAATTCCAGCCTTTGGATCTCTGAGATGAGGGATCCATTTATAGACGTAACAATGTAAAATTTGAAACGGGAACTGATACTGTTACCCGTTTTGTAGAGGTGGCAAAAAAATGACCCGATTTCCAAAAGTGTTGATGCAGAATACACATGTTTTTTTAAGAACATGGTTTTTGGAACTTTAATTTTTTTCATGTGCATTAAGTTTTAGAATGGTAGTGAATGGTAGTGATTTTCATCCTGATTTTAAAAAGTGGGTATTCTGCATCACACCCTTTTTTTAAAAGACCTATTTTTTTACTTTATATTTTCTAGTGTGTGAAATGTAAAAAATTATTTTCTAAATTTGATAGTTTTTGAAGTCGTCATTGTATTCATCTTTTCTTGTTCTCTATCTTAATTGTTTTTTTTAGTGGGGTTTTATTGTTTTCAGGAAAATTTTTAAGAACCCCCCCTAAATTTATAAATATAATAAATGGGCGAATCTCCATGGTATATAGGAAAAATGGAAGGCGATTTTATCAATAATATAATATGTATATATAATTTTTTGGCGAATCTCTCACTAGGCATGGCGAATATTTTACTCAATTATAAAATCTTGTAAGATCTTGGCGAGTCTTTCACTAAATAATAAAAGTTTGTAAAGTCCTAGTGAATCTTAGCATAGGCTACATGCCGGTTTAATTCCCCCATTTAAATAGGCTACATTCCAGGTGAATACCATGGGTCAATACCATGTGCCATTTTGGTGAATACCATGGGTCAATACCATGTGCCATTTTTATTTTTATTAATTCTAATATTAGGGTTAATAATGGTTTTCTGCATGGTATTAATAACAATCTAGTCCATGGTATTTGTCCCATAGTATTTTGGCCATAGGTTTCACCTAAATATAACCCATTTTTGAGTGTTCGTAAATATAAGGTGACTTATAAGGTGACTTATGGAGTAAATATAAAAAATGTTTTATTTGTTTACCATACCTCTCGTTTATTTATATTTTTATTAATTTACCATACCTCTTTTACAAATATGGTATTTGGCCCATAGGATTCACTTAAATAAAACCTCTTTCTTGAGCCTTCATAAATAGAACGAGGGTTATGGACTAAATATAAAAAGAGGTTTTATTTATTTACGATACGTCTGGTTTATTTATATTTTTATTTATTTACCATACCTTTTGAGTAAGTATAAAAAGACGTTTTATTTATTTACCATACCTCCACTTTACTTATAATTTTATTTGTTTACACCTTACATGTATATAAGGTGACTTATGGAGTAAATATAAAAAATGTTTTATTTATTTACCATACCTCTCATTTATTTATATTTTTATTAATTTACCATACCTCTTTTATAAATATGGTATTTGGCCCATAGGATTCACTTAAATAAAACCTATTCTTGAAAATGGGCGAATGGATTCACTTAAATAAAACCTATTCTTGAAAATGGGCGAATGGAAGGTTGTAAGTTCTAATTTCAAGGGCTAAATTTACCTTTTTTACCCTCTCCCTTAAAATAAGGTGGGCTATTTGAGGTGATTTGTAAAAATGTACTATGATACAAAATATTCGCCCACTAAAAATTTAAAACCCCTTAATTTCCCCAAAGGGCGAACATTCACCCCTAAAATTATCCTTGATTGTTTTGCATTTTTAAATTAGAAAGTCGATAGTTTGAATTTTAGATAATCTACATATTTAGACATCCTTAATTAATTTTTCAATCCACATGAAATAATTGTTTCTAAAAAACAACATTTTTTAACAACGGACATAAAAAATAACCATTTTTAACATAAATATAACAAAAAAACTAAACGTTTTGATAATTTTTCGCTAGAATTAACATGTCAAAATCACAATTTTTATACAAAATATTAACTAAAAATGGTCAAATAATAGTTTTTTTATGAATATCATGTCAAAAAGATAATAATAACTACTTTTTTTTTCAAAAAATAATGATTAACTTTAAAATCAATACAAAAATCACATATTACCAATATTGAACGTATAACAACCCTAATTGAGTGTTTATTCTTCTCATAAAATGTCAAAGTCAAAACATTGAAAAGCTTGAGTTACAAGCATAACTTAAATTTAATCAACAATGTCACGTAATCCAAACTCTTCATCCTCTAGAGTTTCATGATTGTCCTCTTCCACAATATTTTCTATTTCATTTTGCTCATTTTTCTCATTTTCCTCTTCTAATGGATCTTTCATGTCTGCAAATCCCCCAATATATGTCTTTCCATACATTCCATGTAATGGTGGTTGGGGTTCCTTTGCCTTTTTTGCCACACGTGATTCACTAAAGTCCCCTTTCTTCAACCCAATTTCTTGCAGTGCATCTGGAAGAAATTGAAGAGCATTAATTCTTTGCTGAATAAAATTGCATTGTAATGGATCTTTCTCAATTGCAATGCAATTTCTTCCTTTTTGAAGGAAACATGCTAGTGTTGTACCTAATTATCAAGCACAAAAAAATAATGAAGTAAATTAGTACAATGACATATTAATTAAAAAAAAGAACATATTGAAATTCAATTCCATGTGGCAAAATGTACTTGTGCCAGAAAATAAATCCAGAACCCAATCTCCTTCATTTGAACATATGTTTATAAGATAGTTAATCAATAATTGTGGTTTCTGATAAATGTTAGCTATCTCTCCTTTCATTTCTTTGTCTTCATATGTTAGTTTTCTCACAACAGCATCATAAGTCAGTATTTGGCTATGACTCTTTTTGTCCACCCGATTAAAAATCATAGACATATGGTTCTCATCTTTTGCCTAACTATCAATATGAATGAACTCACAGTCATTTATAAATTGTTGATCTTCATTGTCAAGAAGATTTTACTTTTGCCTGTAACATAAAATAGTAAAAGTTCAATTAACTTGTACATAAATTAATTTTTCAACATTAATCAAATATACCTTTAAACATCTTACCATGTAAGCTGCATCCTTGAATTTGTTTTCCCCTTGAAGCTTGACAATAACATTGCCAATTGTGTGTCTGAATGAAATGTCACAAATCTCCATAATGGTGATGACGTCACTTCCTTAAATCCCGCCACCACTTTATTAAAAGCTTGATAAGTATAAGGGTCAATAGCATAGCAAATGTTTGGAATATTGAAACCATGGGGAATATCTGCAATAACCAGGGCATAATCCCTTTTTGGTACGAGTTTCGCAATGTCTTCACAGTCGCCTTGTATTACTTGATATTGAATAGTGTCTAGCCCATTCCAAATGAAATGATTAAGAGTTGGATCAAGTTCAAAATTCTTAATAAATTGCTTTCTCAATCTTTCAATCTTTATTTTTTCAATAAAAGTCTTGAAACTGTCTGGTGCTCCATTATCTTCTTTCTTCATCTTTTACCAAACAAACAAATGTATGTGTAAGTTTTAAATTAAAAATAATACACAGAAGATTAAAACTAAATGTATAAATCAAGTTACCTTTTTAAATGCAAGATAAAAAGCTTTCAATGTTGATGTAGAACTTGAATCTGGATAGTTGCGTACAACCTCATCCCAACTATCTTCATTCAACAATTTAACCATTTGTTCCTGAATTTTCATGTAAACTTTGTGACTGCATAGATAAAGTAAGAAAAAGTTAATATAATGATATGTATAACAAATACTACCAATAACAACATGTTTTATTTAAAAGATAACTATAATCCTGGAAATAAGTAAAAATAATTCAGCAAACTTACTTTTGAAATTCTTCAGACATTTCTTCCAATGATAATTCCCCCAACTTCACACGAGATAATATTGTTTTGACAATCTTTTCATCTTTCACTCCTTGCATCGCCCTCCAAGGCGTGATGGCCATATCGTCTGGAAGTTGCTTCAGTTCACGCGCTGATTCATTGTTGCTACATATCAATGGCTTAGACTTTCTGACCCTCTGGTCTTTAATGCGAATGTCTTCCCACATGCTAAAAATGTCATCAATGAAATTCCAAATATCTCTAGTTTTAAATGCCAATTGGAAAATGTTATCAACACCTCTGAATAAATTGCTAGATCTGATGTCTTTTCCACTTTTTGAACTGCCTTTATCTTCAATTTGATAGCCTATTTCCATACAACATTCCTTTCGGAAATCTGTAGTAATATTGATCTTATCCCCACCACATTTTTCTAGGAATTCACTATGAATAAATCTAACCTTTTGGATCAAAGTCATAGACATCCTATATTCATTATCTGAATTATGATCCCATGCCACTAACTTTTCTTCTGTTTCATTTAAACCAGCATAAATGATACATTTCATTGTTTCAAAACGTGGGTTATTAGGATATTCCTCCATCAATTGTCTTTGAGCTTCAACAGAATGGTTCCCCCCAAGCACATAATAATTGTATTCAAAACATTTTGACTTATCAAATGCTTCTTTGTTGGGAACTTGAAGTGGATCAACAAGAAGCACATAACTAACCACATGGGCATATGGATTGTACCTCATCAATGTCTTCAAGTTGTGAACATGCAGATGATGTGGCTTTCTGACTTGATATTGGCATTGTCCTTCACTTGCCTTATAGGTTTGTCTGACATTTAACTAAAATGTACGACCACCATCAATTAAGTTTCTGTTTGTCAAATTCTGTTGAATGGCATTTTGTTTTGTTTTGATAATGCCATCACCTAAATCAGCTCCTGGTGTAATGATTTCTCTTCTTTCTTTTGAAGTTTCACTAGGTTCTTGACTGCTGGTAATGACTACTTCAAGATCTTCAACTCTACTTTTTTTCGTCTTAACATTCTCAAGAGATCTATTCTTGGGCATTGTTACTTTTGGTCTTTTACGACCTTCCGCAATTTCAATGTCATCTTCAGTAATGGCAACATATGCTTCATTGTCAATTTCAACTTCATCGTCCTCAAAAATAACTTGTTTACCCTTGCTAGATTTATCCACCAGAGGCCTTTTTTTCTGATTCTTTGGATGTAGTTTTGTAGCATCATCAATTACTACATTTTCCATGTTTTGCATATCTTCTTCTGACACTGAGTAAAAATGGCTGACAACTTTCATGATATCATGCTCTATGAAATGAATGCCTCCCAACATAATTGAATAGCTTTCAACAAAATTCTGCCAAACAAAATATCATATGTTAATATAAACAAAGTTAAAAAATATAGCGAGACATTTTCAAAACGCAAAATAAAAATACAAATAACAATACTTACCATGTTTTGTGTCATATCATTTACGATTTGTTTACACAACTTTGTAGATACCTCTCTCCTGTCATATAATGAATATGATAGCCGGTATTTAATCCTTTCATGTGACTTGGTAGATTTTGTAAGTACGTAAACAACTTTAGTGTTTGGTACCGAACACATATATATGACTTTTCCCATCACCTCCAAATTTTCATTATTATTGGGCGTATCAATGTATAGATGTATATTCACAGTTGTGCTCTCTCTTTCTTTCACATACCAGGCTCTTGATGCAAACCTCTTTTGAACTTTTCCAATCTGAGATTAGCTTCTTATCACTTAAAGCACTTGAAATATTTGTAGGTATGAGCTCAGGTGGAGTTCATTCACCAATGTTTTTTGAAGATACACCTTTAACACTCCTTGGTCCAGAAAGATTCACAGAAATTTTCCTTGATGCCATTTTCCTAAAAAAAACACATAAATTAGTAAATAAAAAAACATATTAACTTAAATTAACAACAAAAATATACCATAAAATTTTTATTTATATAATCAAAATTGCCCTCCTCCTCCGCCGACCCGCCCCCTAGCCCACCCCTGGGCCCCCCGCCCGGGCCGCCCCACCCCCTCCCCCTCCGGCCCCTCGGGCTGCCCCGGCCCCCTCCCCCTTCCCCTCCCTCCCCCGGCTGGGCTCCCCCAACCGCCGCCTCCTCCCCCTCCCGGGCCACCGCACTCCCCTCCCCCTCTGGACCCCCGGGCCGCCCCGCCCCCTTCCCCCTCCCTCCCCCCCCGCCGAGCCACCCCAACCCCCCACCCCCAGCCACCCCTCCCTCCCCCTTCCCCTCCCTCCCCCGGCGGGGCCCCCCCACCCCCACCAGCCAACCCCGCTCGGGCCGCCCCACCCTCCTCCCCCTCCCCCTCCCTCCCCCGGCCGGGCCGCCCCACACCTCCCCGACCACCCCCGCCCGGGCCGCCCCACCCCCCTCCCCCTCCCCGTCCCTCCCCCGGCTGGGCCGGCTACCTCCACACCCCCCCCCCCTGCCACCCCCGCCCGGGCCGCCCCACCCCCCTCCCCCTCCCCCTCCCCCTCCCCAGCCGGGCCGGCCCCCACACCCGGCCACCCCTGCCCAGGCCGCCCCACCCCCTCCCCCTCCCTCCCCTGCCCGGGCCGTCCCACCCCGGCCACCCCCCGCCCTGGCCGCCCCACCACCCTCCCCCTCTCCCTCCCTCCCCCGCCCGAGCCTCCCCCTCCCTCCCCCGCCCGGGCCTCCCCCCCCCCCCCCCTCCCCCCGCCCGGGCCGCCCCACCCCCCTCCCCCGCCCGGCCTCTCCCGCCCGCACCACCCCACCCCCCTCCCGCCCCTCCCCCTCCCGCGCCCCCTCCTCGGCCCCGCCGCCCACCCCGCCCGCACAGGGCCACCCCCGGGCCGCCCCGCTCCGCCCCTCGGGCGGGACGGGGCGGCCCGGCGGTGGCGCTACGCAGGCGGTGACCCTGTGCAGGCGGGAGGGGGTGGGCGGAATGGGCGGCAGGGCAGGGGAGGGGCGGGGGATGCGGAGGGGACAGGCGGGGTGGGCGGCGGGGCCGGGGAGGGGGAGGGGCGGGAGGGGTGGGGTGGGGCCGGGGAGGTGGGGAGGGGGCGCGGGAGGTGGAGGGGCGGGAGGGGTGGGGCGGCCCGGGTGGGGTTGGCCGGGTGGGGGAGGGAGGGGGCCGAGGGCCGGGGGGGTTAGGGGGCCGGCCGGGGGAGGGAGGGGGAGGGGGAAGGGGGTGGGACGGCCTAGGCGGGGGGGCCGAGGGGGGGAGGGGGCGGCCCGGGCAGGCCCGGCCGGGGGAGGGAGGGGGAGGGAGGTGGGGCGGCCCAGTCGGGGGAGGGAGGGGGCGGGGGGTGGGGCTGCCCGGTGGGCCGGGGCGGGGGCAAGGCGCCGAGTGGGCCGTGTACCAGGTGGAGGGCGGGCGGGGTAGGCGGGGGTGCCGGGGAGGGGGAGGGCGGGCGGGGTAGGCGGGGGTGCCGGGGTGCGGGCGGGCGCCGGGTGGGCCCGGGGTGCGGGCGAGTGCCGAAAATTTTTTAATTTAAAAAAAAAATATTGGGGGGCAGGCAGTTAGGGGGGCAGGGGTTGGAGAAGGGGGGAGGTGTGGCGGGCGGGGTGGGGTAGATAGCAATATTAAAATTTGGCTTGGAAAATTTTTTAATTTAAAAAAAATATATATATTCTTCATTAAAATAATTTAATATGAAAATTTCGAAAAAATAATTGTACTTACCTTTCAATTGCGACAATTCTTCATTGTATATATTGTTGATAGCAATATCGCTGCTCCACAGATTCACGAATCTTTCAAGGGACTTCAGAAAACCTAGATGTGAGGCGAGTAATATTGATAGCGAAATTTATTATATAAGTGAAATTACGAAGATGTTTTTCCATACGATTAATGTGGGATAGTTTGTTTTACATTATTATAGAGTGAATATTGTAGAGTTTTTTTACAACGGATTGAATGTGGGATTAATTTGTTTGAGAATATATTATAGAAAATAAAATAAAAAATAATTGTTAAGTAAATATTATATACTTTAACTATTAGAATAATTAATGTACAAGTTGTGATTTACAATTTGAATTTTAGTGATTTATTTCATAAAAAAAAATTAGTTTACATTTTTCAATCAATTGTAGAATAAAATAATAAAGGTAAATAAATATAACAAACTTTTGGAGGGAAATATTTTCGCGAAAATTTTTGGAGGGAATATTTCATTCTTTAAGCTATATAATATTCTTAGGAGACTCCATTTGTATTATTCAACATTTTCTATTTGAAAGTGATGGATTGCTCTGATGGTGAAGTTTCGGTTTATACACCATCAACATCTTCATCGCGTAACAACTCTATTCATATTGATGAATATAGCGGGAATTCTTCCACTATGAATAGAAAGTCAATTCTTCCACTTAGTCCCGATTCTAAAGACTACGAGAGCAGCACTGATGAAAGAGGGGATGGAGAATTTCAAATTAATAAAGAGTCACAGATTCCACTTAGTCCAAATTCTAAGGACTATGAAAGCAGCGGTGATGAGGAGCATGATGGTGAAGTTCAAAAGAATGGGGTGTCACAATGTCCACTTAGTCCTAATTCTGAGGACTATGAGAGTAGCAGTTTTGAAGAGTGTGATGGTGAAGTTCAAAAGAATGGAGGGTCACGATGTCCACTTAGTCCTAATTCTCAAGACTATGAGAGCAGCAGTTTTGACGTGCATGATGGCGAATTTCAAAATAATGGAGTGTCAAAGTGTCCACTTAGTCCTAATTCTAAGGACTATGAGAGCAGCAATGATGATGAATGTGATAATGCATTTCAAAAAAATGGAGTGTCAAAGTGTCCACTTAGTCCTAATTCTAAGGACTATGAGAGCAGCAGTGATGAAGAGCATGATGATGAATTTCAAAAGTATGGAGTGCCACAGTGTCCAGTTAGTCCTGATTCTAAGGACTATGAGAGCAGCGGTGATGAAGCGCGGGATGATGATTTTCAAAAGATTGGAGTATCACAATGTCCTCTTAGTCTTGATTCTAAAGACTATGAGAGTAGCGGTGATGAAGCGCGGGATGATGATTTTCAAAAGATTGGAGTATCACAATGTCCTCTTAGTCCTGATTCTAAGGACTATGAGAGCAGCGGTGATGAAGCGCGGGATGATGATTTTCAAAACATTGGAGTATCACAATGTCCTCTTAGTTCTGATTCTAAGGACTATGAGAGCAGCGGTGATGAAGCGCGGGACGATGATTTTCAAAACATTGGAGTATCACAATGTCCTCTTAGTCCTGATTCTAAGGACTATGAGAGCAGCGGTGATGAAGCGCGGGATGATGATTTTCAAAACATTGGAGTATCACAATGTCCTCTTAGTCTTGATTCTAAGGACTATGAGAGCGGCAGTGATGAGAGCAGCAGTGATGATGATCATAGTGTGGATAACATTCCTCTTAATGATGATGAAAATCCTTATAAAAATGATGATCCAATGATGGAGATGTTGCCAAGAAATATTGTATCAAGGAGTAGGAGCAGACCTTTTCGTATCAATGCAAGCTATTCTAGTTATACAAGGGGTAGAGAAGAATATCTGATGAGAAGAAGTTCTATCAGCGCTCTCATTTCAAGTGAATGTTGCCAAAAAAATTGCTTGAAACGTACGGATTTCACATTTGCATTAGAAAGCAGGAAGAGATATTTGTCAATGAATAAAAGCATGCAAAACTCATATTTAGTTGGCTGCATGCAATCTACATTGTCAGGTTATGATTATCATATTAGGAATTTTTTATTGTGTAGAAAAGCTTTCAAAATGTTTCATTCAATTGGGAATTTTCATCTCTCGAGAATTCAAGAAAATTTGGAAAAGGATCCCACATTTTATTCAGAAGTACGTTATAAAAGACAGTTTGGGCCATTATCAAATACTGCAATGTCATGGATGAAAGGTTTCTTTTCAAAGCATGGAGAGTGTATGCCAAATAGAGAGACAATACATATTCCAGATAATTTTTCAAGACGAGAAATCTACAACTTATACAAAGAATATGCAGAAAGTGCTGAGGGACAGGGCCACTTTATTACATATCAATATTTTGTGAAGATATGGAAGAAAGAATTCAATAATGTTCATATTCCTAAGAAGACAAGGATGGGGATTTGCAGTACATGTGCTTCTCTTAAATAAAAAATGGACAAATGTGAAGGCTCAGAAAGAGGTAAGTGTTCATAACTTTTACTTTTAAAATTGTATAGTCATCAACTATGTAAACATATTTCTTAATGAATTTCTTTTATGTTGTCTAGATTTAATTGTCAAAGGACTTCAGGAGCATCGCGAACAACAAACAAATGAAAGGAAGAAGTTGTACAATCATCGAAAGAAGTGTTATGATAATCCAAATAAATATTTGGGTTTGATAATTGATGGTATGGACCAGAAGAAAACACTTTTACCACATTTTGTTCGGACACCCAAAAATCTACAAGAGGAAAATTTTATTCAGTTTCACTTGGTCGGTTGTATGGTCTTCAATGGGAAAATGTTGCCAAGGTTGTACTTCACAGCTCCAAATATTCATAATGATGCAAATCTGACCATAACCATAATTCATGATGTGATTTCTCATTGGTCTGGTAATCTTCCTGAAGTTTTGTATCTACAATTGGACAACACTTTCCGTGAAAACAAAAATCAGGTTGTTTTTGGGTATCTGAACATGCTTGTTGAATTGAGAATTTTTCAAAAGGTGAAGGTTGGTTTCCTTCTTGTTGGGCACACTCATGACCATATTGATCAGATGTTCAATTGTTTTTCAGTCACATTGAGGAGGAAGGAAGTTGGGAGCTTGCCATCACTAATTGAATGTATTAAGAAATCATACATGCCAGAGCCTGCTTTTGAAGTGTTGGAAGAAACTGTTGACATGCGAAGGTTTATTCTGGGATCATATGGTGAGGGGAAATGCATTGAACAACTTAATGACATTAGCTTCCAACATCAATTTCGTATCAAAAAAATTGATTGGAAAACACTAATATGGGGCAAGAAGTATTCAACTACTACAGAGTGGGCACCGTCATCAGGATTGCAATTTTTGAAGTTCATTCCAGATCATCCAATATTTGCATCAAAAATATTGTTATTACAATCAGTTGGTGAAGTTCAGAATGCACGTAGACAGAACATGCCTATAAATTATTCTGATTGCCTGGAAGAAATTAAAAAATGTATTAGATATACATATGAGTACTTTGACATTGCTGATTCAGTTTGGTGGGAGTCGTTTTTCAATAATCAAAGTGATCTCATTTCGACAACAATAAATGAATATATACCTTTGAAAAATCCATTTATTTGGCCACAAAATGTGTCGAATGAACATGAGGAAGTAAACATTGTTGAACAACAACAATCTCAAGGTATTATTAATTCTTCACAGTCAGAGGAAAGAGAGATGTATATAGGTTCCATAAGATCTCGTGCACAACATGAAGCCATGGAAGACCCTTATAGGGGTTCAGTACAGGATATTAAGGAGGGTTGCATGATTGCAGTGCTAGTAGATGGAGATCCCAATGGCTATCCATTTTGGGTTGCTAAAGTTATAAAGGTCTTTACAAAAAATGAGGATGTTACAGGTGTTGAAGTACATTGGTATGCCACAAATACACACCCATTCAATGGTGTGTATAAGCCAGATATGGTAGTTGACAAAAAAAATGGTGGAAAAAGAAAAAGAAAGGGTACAAATATAAATCATCGCCGCACATACATATTACAATTGAAGGATGTTGACATACTTGTTTATGACTTCAATTTAACAAAGAGAGGAACTCTTCGCTTCAAGACGACAGAGATTCTGAAAAGGTTGTTACCAGAAGGAACAGTGTTGACATGGGACTCTGCTAAACCAGTCGTAGATCTAGAAGACTTTTGAAACCTGGAATCTTGGGCATGCATGTGGACTCAGATGGGGCACTAGTTGATGACAGAGAAGAATATGGAACATCTTTGTTAGCATCCAATCACTCATCTGAAGATGTGAATTCTGATGGTGTGCAAGAAAATATGAGTGATTTTGAATAATTGTTTAAGACAATTTATATAACTGATGTATGCATCGTATCTTCAAATAAAATTAATGTTTTCCATATTTTGTTAAATGAGAAGTTATGAAGCATTTTTATGTTGTTGGATTATGTCTTAAGTATGACAAATTTTATTGTTTAAATATCTACAATGCAATATCAAATTAGAGATATAATGTCTGTTTTAATCAGTGTACAAATAAAGACTTTTGAATTCATTCAGTGATATAATTTGTTCATAATGTCAAGTTTTTTTAGTTTTGTGGTTGAAAACATGTTAAATTTATACTTAGGAAAGAAAAATGATATTCTACCAGAAACATTAATGTGTTTTTCCTTAAAATTTAACTTTGTTTGAGACAAAAAATTGGTTTTATTAGCATTGTTTAAAAAGTATGAAAATTGACCCTAAAAAAATAAATCATTATTCCAGTATCAACACTTTCGTTCTGAAGCTATATTTTGCAGGAAAATTTCGTAGTCACTGCCATTTTTAAAATAGCCGCAAAATTGACACCTAAAAAAAAAAACATCGTTCCAGTATACACACTTTCTGTTTTGAGCACTGTTTTTGTGGTTTTTTTGGGGTTTTTGGGCCAGAGTTCCCGTTTTGAGTTTATAGTTCCCGTTTCAAAGTTTCCATTGTTATGTATGCAAAGAGGATGAGTCAGCTTATGATTTGACTAGTGGCTTCTCTCTGTCAGTTCTTGCTTCCACTTGGAGACTAAGAGCCTCTTACTCATCCTTGGTCGAACTCAGTGAGGCAAGTGTCATTGGGGAAGATTCTAGAAGTTTCCATTGTCTGTCCACCTCACGGAATGACACTGCCATTTGTCATTTCCCGCTCAGCGCACCCTGGTAGTGCATTTAGGTGCGTTGCAACACACCTAGCTAGTGTACTGGGGTGCTATGCAACACAACTAGCTAGTGGAGCAGCTGAAATGATCCTGATTTGACTGATTCTGAGTAGTTTCTGGTGTAGAACTTCTGGGAGAAGCTGTAATTGGTTGACCTTGTTCCTCTAGGGGTAGGAACAACACTTTTAGGGACTTAGGATCCCTTGGTTTATGGACATTTCATGCTTAGAGCTGTAAGGCACAAAAATGTCTATAACAAGAGGGTAGGCAGAGACTGGGACACATTCATATTCATGTTCGGTTTCAAGAGTATGACCGGTCTCAGCCCTCTAGTGGCAAAAGAACCTTCAACAACAACTAGTCCTCAAGTAGAAATAAGAGCCAAAGGGGTTTCAAAGTTAAAAGAAAGGAAACAAGTTGGAGAGTCTGCAAAGCCACTGATTATTCAGGATACACCTCAACGGTCAATTAAAGAAAAAGCTCAGGGCAGAGAGACTACACATGAATCAAGCACTGGTGGAGGAGCTCAAAGAAGAAGAACGAGGAGCCAGGTGGCTAAAGAAAAGGGTAAGTCGATAGCTATTGAAGAAAGTCCTATTTTGAAGGGTGATTTAAATGATTTATTACAGGCAATTGACATTAAAGAGTCTCCACTAGTTCAAGATGATTTGATGCAATCAAGAAAAGAGAAGACAAAGAAAGTTAAAGCCTCAAAGAAACTAAATTTTGATGAGCAAGTTGAACAATTTGTGTTCAAGCCCAGGAGACCCATAACTAGGAAGTTCAAGCAAGTACAGGAGGTACCGCCAAGGGTAGAGAAAGAAGGGGAGGAGACTCAGCCTCGTGAAAGAAAGGATAAAGACAAAGCAGTTGTCACCCAAGAAGAAGACAATATAGAAGACTTGAAAAAGAAATTGGGATTGGCCAACCTTGAAATCGCTAGATTAAAGAAGGCTGCCAGAAAATTTTCACTTAAAGAAGCCTATTTTAATCAGATGCAAGCTCGGTGGGAGGATCAAAATTTTCAAATTCCTGAAGTGGTGGATTTTAGTGTTCAGTTCCATAGCTGGACTACTCCTGCAATAAAGGAAGCTCAGTTCATTAGAAAAGTCAATACAAACCTCAGGTCTGGGATCAAAGTCATGAAGAAACAAGTTGAAGACTTAAAGATACAGTTGAGTTAGCTACAAGAATCTCCATGAAGAAGTCTCATCACAAGTAAGGCTATATCCCAAAGTTTTGATGATTTCACTTGGTATAATCCTTTTTGAAGAACCAAACATCCATGTCAGTTTTGAAAAAACTTGAAACAGTTTAAGGAATATTTTAACAGCAAAGTGCTCAAATAAGTAAAGCTTGGGGCTAAAACTGTGATTTTTGAAACAACTCAGCAGTTTCGTAGCGCACTACGAAACTGCTGAAGCTAAACAGTCCAATTTCAATTAACCGGTTTTGAATATGAGCGGGAATTTTGAAAGGTGAATATCTATAAGGTATGCGAGATATCAGTTGAAGCTATTAAGATTCAACCAGGTCAAGACAGGTGGAGATCATATGCATACGAATCTTACTTTAGATTTTTATCATAAAGTAAGCATATTTATCACACTTCAGGATATCTGGAACAGTTTGCAAGAATTGTGGCTTCCACGCATGAAAACGGTGGACAACACATCAAGGATGTGGCAGTCAGCTCCATTTTGGGTAATTAAAGGATAAAGGATGAACTTCGTTGGATCCGAACAGCTTGAGGCAAACTAAAGACCGGTACACAAGGGGTAGTTTCCTATGTTTCAGGGCATTGGAAAATATGTGATATTGAAGAGCAACATGAAGCATAGAAGTTCCATCACAGCCACCACTCGAAGGGATCAGATGTCAGAGAACGAAGATGATTGTAGACCAAGGCTGTTATGGAGTTAGAGTCCTATTTGATTTAGATGTCTAGAAGGTCTAGTGGAAGTTTGTTATATTTAATAGGAAGTTAAAAGCTAAATAGGTGTCATTAGAAGTAGTTCTCGAATTCCTTTAATGTAGAAAGAAGAACTCTATATATAGAAGGATGTGAAATGTAATAAGGGTTGGAAGTTTATGTAAAAAAGCCTGTTGTGAAGCTTATGTAAAGACTCTGTTCTTTTGGTAATACAGTAATGGTTTTTGCTGCTCAAGAATCATAGTGACTTCAGTATATGCATTCCTCTTGTTGTCTTTCATGTTATTTACAGTTTGATGAGTACTTGATTACTTAGAAATCACATGTTGTGTTCTAATTTCCTTCATGTACTCATATGCTGCCTCTATTGTGTCTATTATACCTTATATATATTGAAGTCTGAATGCCTTGATTTCATTGCAAAACCAATTCATTGTTGATGCTAAATGATATATGACTCCATGAGCCCAATGGATGCTTGCTAATTTAGATTTTACCAACCTCATTTTTATTTGTTTTATAAAAGAGTTAGCCATCTCAATCACAATCACAAATCTTAAACCCTTTGAGAGAGCCCTCTCAGGCTAAGGAGGCTAAGACTTAGCTAAAAGATTGGTCTGAAACAGTTACTTGAAGTCTTCCTGGTCTCCAGCCTTCCAGGGCCTGATTATGAGATAACACATTACATGAGGTGGATGCACACACTTTATGTGAAACTCAACCTTATGTATTCAAATGTGGTTCCAATTCAACTCATGATTTAGTTAGAGTTCACATGCATGACTATTTTTGTCTGACGAAGTCACAACCACTTAGAATAAGAAATATCTATTTATTTAATTTTTAGAGAAGCAGAAAGTGGTTGAATCATGAGGCTTCACTCCCCTGTGTTTTGTAAATTGTTCTTGGGCATTGATGCCAATAAAATGAGTAGTTTGGCCCTATTTTTCATTTCTCCTAGCATGTTGATTTATCTTGTTGTTGGAATGATTTTCCTATTTGATTAAGTTTCTCTTTTTTGTATGCTATGTGGATTCTTTTTTTCCTTAGTTGTATGAGCATTTGTGATTAACATTATGATTCAATCCCTAGATGTAATAGTGTTAGGCTAAGGTTCAATTATTTTAACACAGAATTTGCTACTTGTAGCTTTGAATTTAGTACTTACTTTTCCCCTATGCTTGACTTGGTCATGAAGTGGCCAAGATAGAATTGCATGCATGGTTCTTTCCCCTATGGGTCACACTTGGCCATTAGTGATAAGGAGGTTGTTTGGCCCCTATCCATTTGGATTCATTTGAACAAGATGTTATATTGGATTTCCTCACTGAAATCTATTTTTATTTTGACTTAAGAGCCTAGGGAGCAAGGATTTGTCTTCCTAGATTCATCCTTCCCTCGTTGATATATCCTTCATTGAATTTTCTTTGTTTCTTCATATAATTTACTTGTTTTGAGCTTGATTTGCATATTGGAAGCAAGGATTTGCTCCCCCCCCCCTGAGGTTAGAAAATCACTAGCCTGAATCAAGAGACATGAATGCTAAGGTGATATTGGGCATTGTGTCTAAATTTGCATCATGTCTACATTGATCACTCTAGTGTGGTTTGGAAGAAAACAATTCTAAACTAGTAACATAGTGCATATGATCCTTCTTTGAGTTTTCTCTATTTCTTGATTTAATTTACTCCTTTTGAGCATGATTCCAAGTAAGAAGTAGTGCTTAAATCCACTCATTGAAGTTGGAAAAACACCAGCCTGAAGCAGACATGATCACTAAGGTGATAGTGTGTGATGAGTCTAAATTTTCTTTGAGACTCTAATGGCCACTGTAATGAGGTTTGGGTGTAAACAATTCCAAACCAGTAAATTGTGCATTGTACCTCATTTCCCTTGACGTCTTGGAGAGTGCCAAAGGGGTTTTCCATAGTTGCTGAGGGTCGAAGCAGCCAATCCCATAAGGTAATCTTGATTCTCAATTGATCATTTCCTTTAATCATCAAGTTTAGTTGTTAGTTCATTTCCTAGAACGTGAAGGGGCAATGGAGGAGAGTGATCACTATGACTACCACTCCCTTGTTCAACCAATCTATTCGAACTTTTTTGCAATACTGGTTTTAAGTGGATACATTTTTTTTTCACTGCTATTATGTGATTCTCATGCATAAATAATTTTCACTGTAGAAATGTGTGTAAATTCAATAAATAGATTGATTTCTATAACCAGCTACCACGCTTAAATATTTATTTATTTCTTAATATATATCCTTCTCATATAATATGGTTAATTATATAGTACCAGGATATGGGAACAATTGTACAATGTCTAACGATATCATATTTTCTGCCCTACTTACATTCCCTAGAATTGAGCTTTACGAGGCGTTGTCTTCCCAGCTGCTTCAGAAAAATATTTTATGTTTCACTCTCTACCTTTTCCTTCATTTCATGGTAGTGATGAAAATGTATGTCCTTTGTAGGCTTCCCTTGCAGTGATATCTCCAGGTTGGGCTTCTTCATTCTTCTCCAACTGCAATGACATTAGCAATGGCAGTTGCTGGGGCAGGTGGTGGTGATGTTGCATCTTCCAAAAATACATCCTTGAGACATGAGATGTCAGTTCTGGAAAGAAGAGCATGAAGGCTGTGTAGCTTTACAAGATTTCAAAAGGAACTTAATTTATCAGGAAGTCCTCATCTTGTACCATAGGACAAGGCAACTGCAAAGGAGGCAGTTGAACGAGATCTTGAGCAGAGTGCCAAAATTGGTTCTGGTAGGGGTCTAAGTACTATTGCAATGGCAAAATCAATAGAGAGGAGGAGTCTTGGTGATCAAGAAAGAGTAAAGAGATGGAGTAAGTTTTAGGCAATGGGAATTGCATGGTTGGAATGCTCTGAATTAGCTAATCTTGTTATGGCTTCAAAAAAGGATTTTTCTACGATTGTGTTGAAATATATTCAAGCATTGTCTATGATGGTTGATAAAGCAAGAAACATGAGGCAAGAAGAGGTATATATATTTCTTTATGACTAAGGCATAAAGTTTTCTGGTATAATCTGAATTATAATTTATAATTTTGATTTCTTATCTCTTATTATTATATGCAGATTGATAGGCGTGCATTAGTTGTTGCTGCTGATGGATTTCAGGAAAAAGTGGGAGCACATGCATGGAATAGACTTATCTGTTGCTTGATTGAACATGAAGCTCTCTTTGGGCCACTAGGATACCAACTCGGTCATCCAGAATGAGTTAGTTTTGAATCATTTTACTATATTTTTCCATGTCTTTGAAAGTAGATAATAATAATTCAAGGCCTTTATATGACCTTTATTTAAATAAGAATTGTCTTAGCCTATACAATGTTTCACAAGCTACTCATTTCAAACATATGTATAATTTTTAATTGAATGTGTACAATATATACATAGGTATACTAGAAGCTGGATTTTGTGGAAAACTCTCTTCGTATGTGAAGACTTCTTAAGAGGAACTACAATGGAACAACCGATAAAGAAGCAGCTACAAAGTATGATAATTTTCAACCTATGGGTCAACATAACATCAAAGGGAGCAGGGATTCTGGAAATGAGGCTGAAAGTTCACTGGGAAATTCTCTTCCTACAAATGCTTCTTTGTTATTACCAAAGGAAAGTTTGCTTGAAGAAGGACATGAAGATGAAGGAACTAGAAGTGATTTTGAAATCACTGAAGATAAAAAGGATGATTTAGAGAATGGCTTTGTATATTCAGAGGATATATCTGAACCATCAGATGAATCAACACTGGATTGAGTTAAATCTAGTAATATTAAGGAGATTACCAACAATGCCAAAATATGATATGGATCTACAACAATTGGGGTGGATGAGAGGATGCTTTTGGAAATTCCAGAAATGATGCTCCAACCATTGAGATTAATGTAGGGAAGACTTTAGGTGAGCTTTTTTCCATTGAAGTTCTTTGTAAGGAACCTCTTGATAAATTGCTTCAATGTGCACCTTGTTGATTCTTTGATCTATCTGCAATGCCTTCTGATTTGGCAGAGTATTTTTGTTATTATTTATTTCTTTGGTTGTTCAGCAAAAGCTTTGTATGTATTATTTAGGATTGCTTTTTCTGTATATGTGCTTGCTAATCCAATTACTTTTCTATTTTTTATTAGAATTTTGGTTAAAACTTTGCAGTTTTCAGCTAGTTTTCATATATTGTAATTCTTGTAAACTGGATCTTAATTTCATTGAAGGTATGACTATCACTAACTAGCTGGATGATGGATTTTACCAAGGTTGTGGGCATTTTAAGCATTGAAAATATGCCAAAAGCAACGTGTTAAATATTATTTCACATATTGTTCCATGGGAGAAAAGTCATAAAGAAACTATTAGGCTATTTACCCAAAAGGGTGATTTTTGGACCCTGTACAGAGAGTGGAATTCTACTTGGAATGAAGACACCCCTCCAGAAGTAAAATGTAAGTATGAAATGGTAGAAATTGCAAATGACTTGTGGAAGAGATTGGAGTGAGTGTGGTTCCTCTTGTCAGGATTGATGGTTTCAAGTCTATGTATCAGAGGAAGTAGGTGGCTAACTTGGTTCCTAGGAAGAAGCTTCTTAGATTTTCTCATCAAGTTCTAGCAAAGAGACGTTTGGGCAAAGAATCCCAAAATTTACCCCAAAATTGTTGTGAGTTGGACCCTGCTGCAACTCCTAAAGATGAATTAAACTCAACTTGATCACTTCACTTTTTAATTAGGACTTCAATGTTTATGGTTTCAGGGTGTAATTTGGATATGTATTAAATTAAAATATATCATACTCTTTTGATTTCCATGCAGTAGGACTAAATAAAGCTTTCAAAGCTACACATGAATTCTTTGGAAGTGTAATTGCAGAGTAGGCTATTAGCTTTGGTTATATTGAATGAACAAACATATGTTGTTTGTGCACTAACCTTCTCTTCGAGGGTGCAAGTTAAATATGATGACATGGTTGACTCTCTTTTTTTATCATTACTAACAAGTAATGATAACTGTGTTGGATTATCTAATTTGCTGCAAAACATTTAGGGATAGATAGGTAGGGATAGATAGGAGGATGGCTATGCCAATTTCTCTGTACCTTATCTTTAGTTAATGTGAAAATTTTCTTGAAAAAAAATCATATTTTTGGAATATATGAAGAGTGGAAACATGCTAAACATAAGCCATTCAATAGTTGTGGCAAGATATTGAAGGCTTGTGATAATTCTAGTTACTTTTTTTGTATGACTAGATTAAATAGTTTGTAAATTATTAATAATAGTAGCTTTTTGTGTGAGATGTTGGTTGTGCACTAACCTTCTCTTCAAGGGTGAAAGTTAAATATGAGGACATGGTTGACTCTCTTTTTTTATCATTACTAACAGGTAATGATAACTGTGTTGGATTATCTAATTTGTTGCAAAAAGTTTAGGGATAGATAGGAGGATGGCTATGCCAATTTCTCTGTACCTTATCTTTAGTTGATGTGAAAAATTCCTTGAAAAAATTCATATTTCTAGAATATATGAAGAGTGGAAACATGCTAAACATAAACCATTCAATAGTTGTGGCAAGATATTGAAGGCTTGTGATAATTCTAGTTACTTTTTTCTATATGACTAGATTAAATAGTTTGTAAATTATTTATAATAGTAGCTTGTTGTGTGAGTCATGCTACATGGGTGTGACATTGAGCTAACTCAATTGAGTTATTTTTATCAAGTTAAAAATAGGGGATGCATGATTTTATATTTTACAAAGATTACGTGATTATGTGTCCAGCATTTTTTTAAAATCAATGCCTATATATGAAATTTCATGGACAACCATAACTCTCACATACTCCTTTAAAGGGTTCTATCACAATGGAAGAGCACCTGCGTTATAATAAGGAGGGAAGTGGTTCGATTCCATTATGCCTTAATATGAACTAGTAAATCATATTGCGGTCTATTTTTAATTAAATAATTTTAATATTGGTTTATTTCAATGGTGAGATATTTTTCTAGGTTCATTATTCTATATTGTCTCTAAAGTGACAAAAGTGATGTTGTATTATCTTTGAATGCAATTTTTTTATTGTCTCTAGAGAGACAATAGTTAGGATGAAGACATTGTCTCTTTAAAGACAATGTGTCTTTAATCTCAATTATTGTCTCTAGAGAGACAAAAATGAAATTGTCTTTGGAGAGACAAAAGTGCTTGTGTTATATATTGTTTTTATAGAGACAATATTTTAAGACAATCTAATTTGAGACACCCACTTAAAGAAAATATTTAAGACAATAAATGAGTTTCCTTTTGTCTCAAGTTAAGACAATTTGCCAAAAAATGTCTTAAATATTGTCTTAAAACACTCCTTTGTGTTGTAGTGATACATTATCGAATGGAATATATACCATACAATACATGGAAATATAGTTCTTTTTATATAAGAAATTATAACCATTAAAAACACTTAACAACAAAAAGGAATTATGTAGTAGTACTCACACATAACAGTAGAAATCGAAAAAAATGAAATCGTAGGCAACTAGCCAAATATGTCTAAATATAGTTATCAAAATGAAATTACAAAGCATATTATTAATTGGCTAGTCATTACAAATTCTAGTAGTAACCTATACAAGTATTAAAACAAAATATGCTACCGATATGAAAGGATAAATAACAACACACGATGTTTAGGCAAAGACTAAACAAAATAAGTAAATTACGCGTCTTTATATATGCATAAATTACTAACCCAACTAATATTGCGAATGTAGAAATGTGTAAATCTTCCCAATTTCCGAAGGAAAGTGCCATATATAATTATAAGCATGTCTACAGATGCTAATAAATAGTCTAGTCAACATAAATTACACTAATATTATGGACGTAACATAAATTTAATTATTAAAAAAGACATTGGAGTGGAAAAAGTAGCAGAGAAACTACCCTATATAACACAAAAGGGGTATTGGAATATTTAAAGATAAGTTTATATATGGTAGACCATAGAGATAAAATTACACCATTGTTATATGGAATAAGTAAACATCAGATGGTGTGGAACAGTACATAAATATTTAGTGTTATGAAATGTATAGGAAATTGCAATGTATTAATTAAAGATTCCACACTATGCCTTCATAATGCTCATAAAAGAACTCCGCATGGTGAAAAAGAAAACCATTCCATGGGGTATATTAATACAAATACTGTGGCCATATTAGGATAGGTTCACCCAGTACAATCTTGGAAAAAGAAAACAAACCAGATTCAAGTATAACTCAGACTTGACAAGTAGTTCCCTCAAGAGCAGCAGATGAGAACATAGGAATATCATGGGCAACTAGAAAAAGAAACACATATCGAAGGGACACATTCCAATTCATTTCTACATAGAAAATCCAGTGATAATAGAACCACTGAGAGGGGAATTCAAACCAGCCTGGTAGTGAAAGGGATTTCTATTGGGAATACTGAGAGGGGGGTGAATTAATATTTATTTTCAATTGTTAAATTTACCAGTTATGTCTCTTCAAAATTACACACAAAGAAGTAAATAATAAGGATTTTATTATAAATAATTGAGGACACGAATCCTCTTTTACAAAAAATTGTGTATAATCATAATTGTTGGCTTCAACCATTTTATCTCTCAAGATCCAACTTGTTGCGAAGCACCAACTTGGACTTTTGTGAGGCTCTGAACTCTAGGGCTCCAGCCCTATATTTTTTGTTTTAGAGTGTAACAACCTCCTTCCACATCTGCCCAAGAAACCGGCCAGTCGGGGTAAACATGTTACGAGAGGCCACTATGATATGATTCGACCTCCTAAGTCACATTAAGGAAGTGGAACCGACGGAAACACACTGTACAGACATCCACTATTATCAACAGAACCATCAGAGAAGTCGTCCATAGAGACAGCCAATCCTTGTGTCCCACTATTGTTTTAGGTCTCTTGAGCCATAGTTGGTATCATGTTATGGGCAAGGAAGAGGTCAAAAACCTAAAGTCACTCTCACAAGCCTTCTGGCCAGTGACTGTGGACTGGTATTGTCAGTGTTATGCGAGGGACCCCAAGATTTAATCCACATTTTCAGACTTAGAGCCCTGGTCACTACCCAGAATTGATCCATCTCTTCGAATCAATAAGAAAAAATGGAAATGATAGTACTAAAGAAAATACTTGTTAAAGACCTTGATTGGACCCCTACTAGCCATCACAAGCATTTCATCCAACATATTGCAAATGTGTAATCTACAGGTGTAAGTCACAGTTCTGAGCATAGGGGTGTCATACTTAGTTGAGAATTTCTAAGAACCATCAATGCCTTAAAGCATAAAATTCAATTCCATCCATTAGGTCAAAGATACATTGTTCATTCAATTATAAGTAAATACATGATGAGAGCCACATGTGGTTGGTGTCATAAAACACACATAACCAAAATAATAGCAATAGAAAATACTCATGAAAGTATAGTCATATAGACCACATATAATCCATCAAAATGCTCATATAAATAGGAGGATAAATAACCATTCATTGATGATGCCAAATCCAAACCTGACATAATGCTTCCATGTTCCACCTGACTATAGAATGGGTGAGCTGAATCTCTCTTTAGCCATGCACCCCTATGCCATATTCCAAGCATGAATGTGGGATCTCATAGAGCACATCAATAAAAACTGATTGAGGGTTTCCAGAGGCCATCCACCTCAACCCATCAAACAGTGATTCCAACTCACTATCAGAAATCACAAAACCATCATCATATTGGTCTCCATACAAGCCTTCCAGAGCTTTTAGAGCATTTGTTCGAACAAAGGTTTCCAGGACTAGTAACTCAACCCACAACTATCATCGAGCTTCCATATTGTTTTTCAAACCAAGGCTTCCAAGACTAGTAAATCAACCAACCAATGGCTTCCAGTGTGTTTTTCCAACCAATGCTTTTGGTACTAGTAACTCAACCGAAGACATTACAAGGCATCCAAAGCATTTGTCCAACTAAGGCCTTCAGGAACTAATAACTCAACCCAAGCTAAGGAAATATGAGAACGAACCGAAAGAAACAATGAAAATAAACCCACAATCACCATGGCTATCAAGAAAATGGAAAGTATAGACAATCCATTTCCAATCCAGGTAATCATCCATGCCAATAATAGATCACAACCAAGAAACCACATGCATGTGCCATGCATGCCAAAACTAGTGAACGAAACGTACATTAAACTCGGTACCTACAAGAAAATTAGATGTAGTTGTTGATCCCTATGCCTCCTTACACTTTCCTGCTTTTCCTTTTCCTTTTTCTCCAAGAATCCAAGTATGCCACACCCTCCAAGAGTACTCCAAGAAAACTCTAAGTGTCCAAGGGTATGAGAGAGAGAATAATGAGAGAGAGCTCCAAACCTTACTTGAAAGAAGGTTACCAACTGATCCTCTGAAGCCTTTTTATATATGAGGCCTCTATTTTCTTCATTGTCCATTATTTTCCTTCATTTTCCTCCTCACATGCAACATGTGACCTTTCACCTCCCTTTTCTCCTAATTTCCATTATTTTCATAAATAAATGTGCCAAAAAAGCCATTTTGCCTTTCCAAAGCCTTAAAAAATTCTTTTTCCAATTTACTTAGCTCTAAACAACCAAATGAACACCCCCTAGAATGTATTGCTCAACATTCAACTTGGAATAAGTGTCCCCTCATCTATGGTTATTGTTTTAACTTTTATTACATGGAATTTTCACCAGGGCTGTTACCGAACCCTCCCCTTTGGGGGACACTGTTCTCAGTCTTCAATGACACATATACCTCAAAAACCGATTAAAGAAGACATAATAATCATGGAGCTTTATAACACATCTCATTATGGTATTTATAATGATCATGCTGATAAGTTCCAACACATATAACATCATAACATCATGATAACATAACCATATGATAGCATAATAGCATGACACCCATACCACATAGTGGAGCTTTATAACATAGCTCATTATGGTATTTACATCCATTCATGGATGTACATTTAGAAAATCATCAAAATATAGACACCAAAACATATGCCAAACCATACACCAAAGCATATATCAAAACATATACTAAACACCATGTCTAAGCATATATTAAAACCTCATAGAGCATATATCAAACCATCATAAAGCATATATCAACCACCATAAAGAAAATACGAAACCATCATAAACCATGTACCAAACCACCATAAAGCAACTACCAAACCACCATATCAAGCTTATTTTCCTCAACCAACAAGCAAGGAAGGATACATGGCCCACATCTTATTGACAATCTCCCATGTAGCTTTATTAGGCCCAAAGTTCTTCCACTATACTTTAAATTGCTCAATTGCCCTGTTTTGGAGCATGAGCACCTTTTTGTGTAATATACACTCAGGATCTTACTAGAATTCTCCATGTGGTTCCACCTACAATACAAACCGGTCAATTACATGATCAACATATTTAACATACTTCTTAAGCAATGAGACATGGAAAACATTATGAAATTTCACTATCAGAGGCAGTGCAAGTCATTAGGCTACTAGACCAATCCTCTCAATAATGTTGAAGGCTCCACAAAACCATGGTGCCAGCTTGACACATGAACCAATCTACGAGGAGCTCTTGTTCGGTTTGATGTGAAAGTACACATTGTACCCAACCTAAAAGTCCTTGAACAACCTGTTCCTATCTACATAACTCTTATACCTATCTTGTGCTTCCTTTAAATTATTCTTGATTACTTGCATTTCTTGTTCCATTTCAGCCAACATATTTGGTCCAATCGATACCCTACTAACCGGATCACTCGAACTAATAGGACAGTTGCAAATCCACCCATACAATGCCTCAGAAGGACTCATACTCAATGAATCTTGATAACTATTATTGTATGAAAACTCTACCAAGGGAATATACTCTTCCCACTTCCACTGTTGATGCATCACATACATCCTCAACATGTTCTCCAATATCCTATTGACCCTCTCTATCGGTCCATCTGTTTGCAGATGATAAGTTATGTTGAAGTCTAACTCTGTGCCCAAACCTGAAAATAACTCCTTCCAAAACGTGGAAGTGAACTTCACATCACTGTATCACACAACCTTCTTTAGAACATCATGTAGTCTAACCACATCTCTAATGAACGCCTATGCCACATCACTAGTTGAGTGTGTATAATTCACTAGAATGATGTGTGCAACCTTTGTTAATTTATCCACAATGACCATGATGGAATCATGTTGCTTCACTGTCTTCTGCAACTCTGTGATGAAGTCCATGGAAATGACCTCCCATTTCCACTGTGGAATCACGACCAGTTTTAGCATGCCACCTGCATGTTTATACTCTCATTTCACTCGCTCACAATCAAAACATATAGCCACAAAATCTACTAAATCCCTCTTCAAATTCGACCAATAGTAATATCTCTTCACTGTTGTCAGTGTCTTCTAGTAACCTGGGTGACCTAAATACGGTTTCACATGAAACTCCTTGAATATCACCTTCCTGATATCACTGTCATCTGACACATATATCCTGTCTCGGAAAATAACCAATCCATCTATCGTAAGATAGTAGTCCAAGTACTGTGCACTTACAACTGTACCATCACCTGTGTCAGTACATGTACCTATACAATCACCTGTACCTATACTATGTTGTAACCTATGCACAATCTCCATATATCTATCATCTTGATGTCTTACCTACAAGATAATGTCCTGTATATCTATCCCATAAGAGCTCATAGCCACTAAGTGATTCACCTGCACCTGTCTGCTAATAGAATCTGCCACTTTGTTCTCCTTGTCTTTTATGTATTTGATCTCAAAGTCGAACTCACTAATCATGGCCAACCATCGAGCTTGCTTACCATTCAAATTTGGTTTGTCAACTAGATTCCTTAGCCCATTATGATCACTCATCAATATGAACCTCCTTCCAAGAAGATAATGTCTCCACATATTCAGTGCATGTATAATTGTTGCAAACTCAAGATCATGCGTGGGATAGTTCTACTCATCCTCATTTAGTTTCTGTGACTCATAGCATACTACATATCCATCCTGCATAAGGACTCCACGAAGTCCTCTCTTGCATGCATCTCTACAAACAACAAGATCTTTGTCCGGGTCTGCAATCTTCAACACTAGTTTGTGCATTAACAACTACTTGAGTTGCTCAAAACTAGCCTCACATTCCTCTGTCCATTCACGCTTCTTACCCTTTCTTCACAAAAATGTGATAGGATAAGAAATCTGCGAGAAGTTTCTAATAAACCTCCTATAGTAGCCTATTAGACAGATGAAATATCTCACTTCATCCAAATTCTTATGATCTACCCACTCCATGATGGCCCTTATCTTCTTTGGATATACCGCAATGCCTTCCTTGGAAACAACATGCCCCAAGTAATGTACTTCCGTCTGAAAGAAACTGCATTTTCTAAGCTTAGCATAAAACGGATCCTCTCTCAACAACCTCAATACTATTACTAAGTGCTCAGCATGGTCTTTTTCATTTTTATAGTATACCAATATATCATCAATTAACACAATAAAAAACTTATCCAAATATGGTTGCAATACATTATTCATCAAGCACATGAATGTAGTTGAAGCATTAGCTAAGCCAAATGGAACTGAAAAAACACATAATTCCCATACCTAGTCTTGAATGTAGTCTTGTAAATGTCCTCTTCCTTGATGCATACCTCATGGTATCCAGATCTCAAATCAATCTTTGAGAACTCTGCTTCCCCCTTCAGTTGATCAAACAAGTCATCAATCATTCACAAAGGGTACCTATTCTTGATAGTCACTTTGTTCAACTGTCTGTAATCAGTGCATATTCTGAGAGTGATTTTTCTTCTTCACAAACATGACCGATGCACCCCATGGTGATACACTTGGCCTAATGTATCCTTTGTCCAACATCTCCTTCATTTATAACTTCGGTTCTACCAACTCAGGTGTGCTCAAACTATCAGTTTTTTTGGATGCTAGAGTTGCCCCTAGCACTAACTCAATAGAAAATTCTACCTCCCTATGAATTGAAAACTTTGTAATTCCCTCAGAAACAACATCCCCGAACTACTGTAAAATCAAGTACTTACTCAACACATCTGTGTAAATACAATCAATCCATACCCAATAATATTAATCGTTATTCAAATTAAATCAGATTAAAAATTATTTAAATTTTAAAATTAACTATCTACATTCAAAAATGAAAATGAAGGAAGGAAAATGCCATCGACTAAATAAATAAATAAATAAAGAAGGATATTTAGGTAAATATACAAGGACGAGATGTCATATTGTGCAGATTGAATTAATTAAAAGATATCCCATTGTTTCTGTACCGTTGAAATCGCTTTAAGACAATGATGTTCTCATTCAAAATAAATTAATTTAAAAATATAACATGAAAATAACAAGGACGTGAATATGAATATTGTGTTATTGCTCAAAGGATCGATGATCTAATGACGAGTCTATTGGCTCTAGTCTATGACTTGATATAGTGAATATGAAAATAAGAATCTGAATAAGAAAATTATATCTTATTGCTTAGAGGATCTAATGATGAGTCTATTGGCTCAGGTATATCACTTGAAATGGAAAATATAAAGGCTTAAGTATAGCACTTGAGATAGAAGGTATAAAAAGATTTCAACTTCTAAAAATTGCAATTGCAAATAAATTCTTATAAATAAAAAATTTAATTTTTAAACTCCTTTCAGATAAAATATATAAATTAAGGATTTAGGAAGGGATTACAAAGACTTTCAATTAAAAAATAATTTAATTTAGTTATCGAAGATAATTTAGGAGCTTTAGCAAGGATTTGTTACACTCTTTATGAAGAGAAATTTATATGAATTATTTAAGATGTTGGTCTAATTTAATCGTTTTCCACTATTTAATAAGGACCCCAACCCATTGTATTTATAATGAAGCAGTGGAAATATTTATATGAATCATTCAATATGTTTTAAGCAATTTTATATATATATATATATATATATATATATATATTAAATAAATGATACATAGAATTTAGCTAAGGGTGCTATGATTAGGTTTTGGTCTCCGCCAAGGTGGAAAGTTTTATCAATGATTGGTTTCTTTATGTTCAATTAGTCAAAGTAAAATGTAGGAATTTGTTTCTTTTTAATTTTAGTATCAGTTAGGGAATAGTCTAGTCAATTAGGGTCACTGTTTTGTTTGTTTTAAAGAAACAATAGTTTTATAATTGTTTCTTTCATTTTAGGGAAAAAAGACAAACATGCCAAATGTAAAATCTTGCAGTGCAAGCAGAACCGAATGCATAAACAATTGTGTAACTAATAGAATAGAAATTGAAAAGTAACTACGCATAGTTCAGATAATTGTGGAGAAAATGTACAAATGGAAAATTGTAAATCATTCGGGAGATTCAGCACACGAGTACAAAAATAGAAGACAGGGAATAATTTTATTTCATTTCAAATCCATCCATCTGTAATAGTCATTGACATGTCTATCTACGTTTCTAGTTATTGAACAACCATAATAAACAAATACAGTCTCTTCTAAATAATTGAAAGTAGACAAGAGAAATTACACGAGAACCCCAGCAAGAAGGCTCGCAAACCACAAGCAAAGTCCATGACCAAAAGAATTAGGCACGATTTGAACAAGTTCAACTCAAAACGAGAAAACAAATGCCGAGTAACCACATTCAAGACAGAGGTAACAAACGCAAACAAAAAAATTCACTCTAATTCTTTTCATTGTAAAAATGAAATGTCTGTTTATATATAACAGAGTCCAAGTATAACCTAGTGAACTGTTAAAGAGTCACACTAACCAGCAGAACCCTTGATAAAGGTTTCGGTTCCAGAGAAATAAATATATTTGTATACAATGAACTACTAAAAATACAAACCAGCCAATAGAACCCTAGACAAGGGTTTCAAACAACTTTCAAGCTATATTCTATAACCATTGTATCATTACAAAACTTTGATTAGTCAAGCAAGGGTTTGTGTCAAACAACCCAGGTCGCATAACGATGATAGGGTGAATGAGAAAACAACCACTGGGACTCAATCCCATCTAAATTGACAGAGAATAAGCACAAAAAGACAAATCGAGACAGTGGCAGAGCCTATTGAGAAATGACCACATCGTTCACACCCACTACACTAGAGAGCCAAACCCCCAACTTGCAAAGTCAAAAACGGAAACACTCTCAACCCTTTTGTTAACAGAGGAAAGCAAAGAAATCTTAGTGAACTGCTCATACAGTAAGGAAAATTTACCTGGAGGTCTAGTTGCACAGAATGAAGGCAAAATATAGTAAGCCACATTCCATAGTAATAGCCTGAGACGGAGGAGCGAAAGTTGTTAGCAACAGAGAAAGACGAAGAGTGAAAATGAATCATGGAGAGATGAATTACCTGGAATAAAACTGCGAGTAGAAGAAGGCCACCGTAGATGTGACCTGTAGCATGCACACAGTTAAACAAAGCTAACTAGCAGAATGTCCTCAAAAAAACAATAACAGTGGGACAAAATCAAAGCAAGCAACCAAACAGAACATACTCAGTTATCCTCTTACGCTAGATAGCAGAACCATCATTTAGTGTTCAAATAATTGAGCCCACAAGTTACCAAAACAAACGTAGGTGCCATACTCACAGGTAGCAGAGGCCACCATCAGCGTAGACATAGCCTATGGTTCATTTTCAACCACCCACAACCAAAACTCACTTACAGACCCAAACCCTCAGAGCGACGACGTTGCAATGTGAAAATGAACAAATGACATGGAGAACAGGGTTTTGGAGTAGACCAAGGAAGCGGGAGAACAAAACCCAAGGTAAGGACCGCCAGTACAGTAAAATTTAATTCCAGCCATAAATGCCACCAACCGAAGTCCAGAACCATCCAGCAATTAACCATTGATCAACATTTGCTAAACCAAAAAATATCTCTGATTAATTATTTATGTATTGATTAACTCATTATTGCATTGTTGATTAACATTGTTGCATGGAATGTTGGGTCGATCCCATCGTAGTGGTATCAGAGCAGGATTTAGTGTTTTCCTACGAGATGGAATTTGGAAGGCGAGGACATGGAAGAGGTGCTCGGAGAGCAGCAGATGAAGGATTGAGAGAGGACATCAGGGTCCTTATTACCCGTTTGGAGGTAGTTGAAGCAGGGAAAAGAAGGGATCCAAAGGTAGGAGATGATAGCGAAGAGGAAGCCATAGTGAAAATAGATGGATCAGATGAAGAAGGGGCTGAAATGGGACTGTTGAAGTCAGTCCTATTGGTGAGAAGCAAGCCTAAACTAGAAATTCCAAATTATGATGGCAGCTTGTCCACAAAGGTTCTGTTGGACTGGATCTGCGAGCTGGATAAGTATTTCGAGTGTGAAGAGGTCAGTGAAGACCATAGAGTTAAGTTCGTTGCGACAAAGTGGAAGGGACATGCAGCCCTTTGGTGGGACAGTGTCCAAAGAAAGAGAGGGAGATTGAACAAGTTGCCAATCAAGAAATGGTCAAGGAGGGTGGCCAAGTTGAAGGGCAGATTTCTGCCTAAGGACTACCAGATTGCACTACATTGGCAAGTGAAAAATCTAAAGCAGAAAGGAATGAAAGTAAGGGAGTACACTGAGGAATTTTACCAGGTGAATTTAACAGTAGGTTATACGGAGGACACCCCGGAGAAAATAGTCGGGTATGTAAATGCATTAAGGTTAGAAATATTAGATGAAATCAACATTCTTTCCCCAAAAAACATCGTAGAAGCATATCAGAGTGCTATGAAAGCAGAGGAGAATATCGCCACAAAACAAAATGCCAGGAGAGGACAGGCAACCACAGAGGAAGAGGACAGTCTTATGGTAGAGGGTGGATTGCTAGCAGTAATGAAGAAGGTAGCAGTTCCAAATCTTTTGGAATAGCAGAAAAAGGTGACAGCACGAGAGGTGGTAGGCCATATTAGCGAGGCAAGGGAAATGGCTGAGGTAGAGGAGCTAGTTATCAATGTTACAGGTGCCACAATTGGGGGCATAGATCATTTGAGTGTCCTGAGGCGAAACATGCTGGACAGAGGGGTGCGTATGTTGCATAGCCAGAAGAAGCAGAGGCACCTCCTCAAGAAACAGGAAATGTACCGGAAATAGGAAATGCCTTAGTTTTGAACAAGGTGTTGCTAAAACCAGCCAAGAAAAAAGCTGAACAAACTCAATGGAAAACTTTGTTTCAAACAGTATGTAAGTCACACGGTAAGTGTTGTAAGCTGATTATCGATAGTGGAAGTACAGATAATTTGGTTGCCATGGAAATGGTGGAAAAGTTGGGGTTGAAGCAGTGGAAACACCCCACTCTGTACAAAGTATCATGGCTACAAAAGGGCCATCAGTTGTTTGTAGATCATCAATGCGAAGTAGAGTTCCATATAAGTATATATAAGGATAAAGTCATTTGTGAAATAATGCCAATGGATGTATGTCACATACTGCTAGGCGGGCCATGGCAGTATGATAGCAAGGTGGTACATGACGGCAAGACAAACTACTATAAGTTTGTCAAAGATGGGATCAAGCACATGCTTGTACCCATCAAGGAGGAAGAGACAGCGGGAATAAGTGAGACAAGAGTGTTGTTAATGAGCGAAAAATAGTTTTTGAAGCAAGTTGAGGACAATGAGGTGAGCTATGCTGTTGTTAGAAGAGCAAAGACGGTGCTGCTACACACAGAGGTGTCAGATTTGCCCACAAAAATTCAACAGATGTTGCAGGAGTTTAGCGATATAGTGGTAGATGACTTGCCAGATAAACTGCCCCCTAAAAGAAGTATAAGTCATCATATTGACTTTATACTCGGAGTGATTTTTCTGAATAGGGCAGCATATCGGATGAGCCCCAAAGACAATGAAGAGATTAGAAAACAGGTGCAGGAATTGCTAGGTAAAGGGTTGATAAGGCAGAGTTTGAGCCCTTCCACAGTTCCAACAGTTCTCACTCCCAAGAAAGGAGGAGAATGGCGGATGTGCACAAGCCCGAGGGCCATCAACAAGATCACCATCCAATACAGATTTCCACTGCCACAGATGGATGACATGATGGATTGCCTAAGCGAGGCAACATATTTTTCCAAGATTGATTTAAAGAGTGGGTATCATAGATTCGAATTCGTGAAGGGAATGAGTGGAATAAAACCTTCAAGACTAACGAGGGACTGTATGAGTGGCTAGTAATGCCATTCGAACTGAGCAATGCACCCAGTACCTTTATGTGGTTACGGATTAAAATGCTGAAAGAATACATTGGGAAGTTCGTGATAGTGTACCTGGACGACATATTAATTTTCAACAAGATGAGAGAGGAACACCTTCGACATGTTCGAAAAGAGCTGGAAAAATTGCAGCAAAATAAGCTGCTGATAAATCTAAAAAAGTGTACCTTTCTACCAAAATAATTAGTTTATTTGGGCTTTGCAATTGCAGAAAATGAGTTAAAGATGGACCCAGAGAAGATTGGAGCGATAGTCAATTGGCCATCCCCAAAAAGCTTGTTTGAGGTACGTAGTTTTCATGGGCTGGCGAGTTTTTACTGAAAATTTACAAAAAAATTCAGTGAAATCTACGCACCTGTGTTGGACACTATCAAGAAGGCAACTCAGCTTTTTTGTTGGATTGAGGCAACAAAGAGGAGTTTTCAGCTACTGAAAAAGAAGATCACAGAGATACCGATCTTGAGATTTCCAGATTTCAAAAAAAAAATTCAGGTTTGCTATGATGTAAGCAGTATGGATATTGGAGCTGTACTTAGCTAAGAGGATAAACATGTTGCATTTTTCAATGAGAAATTAAATGGAAGCAAGTAGAAGTATTCATCCTATGATAAGGAATTCTATGCTGTCATCCAAGCGCTGAAGCATTGGAGACACTATTTGTTGGGAAATGAATTTTTTTTATTCTCAGATAATTCTACACTGTAGTATGTGATGCAACAGCACAAGCTGAATCATAAACACACTAAATGGGTCGAATATTTGTAGAGCTTCACCTTTGGGTTGAAACACATCAGTGGGCAGGCCAACAAGGTGACAGATGCGTTGAGTAGGAGAGCCTTACTCTTAGAGGAGAGTACTATACAAGTGCTGGGCTTTGAGCACCTAAAATATTTGTATCATACTAACACAGATTTTAAAGAGGCTTACGAAGCGTGCCAAAATCCTTTGGTTAGAGACAATAATCCATGGTTGGACTATAATTTGTAGGAGAAGCTATTGTTTAGAAAGAGGATAGCTATGCATTCCCAACTGCTGAATGAGAGAGAATATCATTCGGGAGAAGCACAGTGGAGGTCTAGCCAGACATTTCGGCATAGGTAAGACATTAGAGCAACTCAGCCATTTTTACTTTTGGCCAAAAATGTGAAGGGATGTGCAGAGATTTGTGAACAAATGTAAAGTGTGTCAGTTGGTGAAAGGACACAGCCAAAATACGGGACTTTACATGCCATTGCCCATTCCAAGCAGACCGTGGGACTCAAACATCTTGGACTTTGTCTTGGGTCTACCAATGACACATCTGGGTTATGATTTGGTGACGGTAGTAGTGGACTAGTTTTCGAAGATGGCGCATTTCATCCCTTGTAGAAATACCAGCGATGCCACTGATGTGGCCCACTTGTTCTTTACAGAGATTGTCAGGCTACACAATCTACCTAAGTCCATTGTCTCTGACAAGGACGTGAAGTTTACATGGCACTTTTGGCACACCTTGTGGAAGAAGATGGACACGCAATTGAGTTACAGCTCTGCTTATCACCCGCAGACCAATGGGCAAATAGAGGTGGTAAATAGGAGTCTGGGGAACCTACTATGGAGTTTGATTGGTGAAAATTCGTAGATGTGGAATCAAGTACTTTCCCAGGTAGAGTTTGCTTATAACGACTCGCCCAATCGCAACACGGGTTGTAGTCCTTTTCAGATCTTCTATGGCATGCATCCTCATGGAGTGCATGAGTTGCAAGATCTAGGACAGCAGGAAAGGAGAAGTGCTAATGGGGAAGATTTCACTAACGCGATGAAATATTTTCATGAGCTGGTGAAAATTAAATTGCAGGACAACAGTCAAAAATATAAGCAGCAAGAAAATTTGAAATGGAGAGAAGTGTAGTTTAATGTGGGGGATGAAGTTCTCGCGCATTTGCGCAAGGAACACTTCCCTAGAGGTACATACAACAAGCTGAAGTACAAGAAGATAGGTCCCTACAAAATCCTCTGGAAATTTTCAGCGAATGCCTACGAAATATAGCTACCACCAGGAATAGGCATTTCACCCATATTTAATGTAGCAGACCTGTTTCCATACACTACTGGTTCAGAGGAAGACAGTACCACACGACTTACATGGGACACCCAAGATGGAAGTGAAACTTGGATGAGACAAATGCCTTACATTCAGCCTCCCGAGATCGAGAGGATCCTCGACACTCAGGTGGCTAAGCGAACTCGATGGAAAGAGTATCTGCAATATCTGGTCAAGTGGAAGAACTGTCCTATTGAGGACAGTTCATGGCTTGACGCCAGGAAGATAGAGCAGGCAGGTTATTCAGTCGAGAAGCTCATGGACCAGAGTCATGATTTCTTTTTACCCCGGGAGCCTAATGCAGGAGCATCCAGCTAAGGACACGATGACCAGGTGTTGGTCTCTGCCAAGGCAGAAAGTTTTATCAATGATTGGTTTCTTTATGTTCAATTAGTCAAAGTAGAATGTAAGAATTTGTTTCTTTTTAATTTCAGTATCAGTTAGGGAACAATCTAGTCAGTTAGGGTCACTGTCTTGTTTGTTTAATAAACAATAGTTTTATAATTGTTTCTTTCATTTTAGGGGAAAAAGACAACTATGTCAAATGTAAAATCTTGCAGTGCAAGTAAAACCGAATGCATAAACAGTTATGTAACCAATAGAATAGAAATTGAAAAGTAACTACACAGTTCAAATAACTGTGGACAAAAAGTACAAATGGAAAATTGTAAATCATTCGAAAGGTTCAGCACACGAGTACAGAAATAGAAGACAGAGAATAATTTTATTTCATTTCAAATCCATCCATCTGTAACAATCATTGACATGTCTATCTACATTTCTAGTTATTGAACAACCATAATAAACAAATACAGTGCATGCACATTTCTTTCATTTTTCTCTTCTAAATAATTGAAAGCAGACAAGAGAAGTTACACGAGAACCCCAGCACGAAGGCTGGAAAACCACAAGCAGAGTCCACGACCGAAAGAATCAGGCGCGGTTTGAACAAGTTCAACTCAGAATGAGAAAAAAAACGCCGAGTAACCACATTCAAGCCAGAGGTAACAAACGCAAACAAAAAAATCACTTTAATTCTTTTCATTGTAAAAACGAAATGTCTGTATATAACAGAGTCCAAGTACAACCTAGTGAACTGTTAAAGAGTCGCTCTAAATAGCACAACAATTGATAAGGGTTTCGGTTCCAGTGAAATAAATATATTTGTATACAAGGAACAGATAAAAATCCAAACCAGCCAGTAGAACCCTAGACGAGGGTTTCAAACAACTTTCAAGCTATCTTCTATAACCATTGTATCATTACAAAACTTCACGAAGTCAAGCAAGGGTTTGTGTCGAACAACCCAGGTCACATAGCGACGATATGGTGAATGAGAAAACAAGCACTCAGACTCAATCCCATATAGATTTACAGAGACTAAGCACAAAAAGACAAATCGAGACAGTGGCAGAGCCTACCAGGAAAGGATAGCAGCATTCACACCTAGTACGCTAGAGAGCCAAACCCCTAACCTGCAATGCCGAAAACAACAACACTGTCAACCCTTTTATTAATAGAGGAAAGCAAATTAAGCTTAGTGAACTACTCATACAGTAAGGAAAAGTTAACTGGAGGTCCAGCCACATAGAAAGAAGGCAAAAACTAGTAAGCCACATTCCACAGTAATATCTTGAGACAAAGGAGCGAAAGTTGTTAGCAACAGAGAAAGACGAAGAGTGAAAATGAATCATGGAGAGATGAATTACCTGGAATAAAACCACGAGTAGAAGAAGGCCACCGTAGATGTGACCTATAGCATGCAGCTATTTAGACAAAGTTAACCAGCAGAATGTCCTCAAAAAAACAATAACATTGGGACAAAATCAAAGCAAGCAATCGAAAAAAACATACTTAGCCATCCTCTTACGCCAGAGAGCAGAACCATCATCCAGTGTTCAAAGAATCGAGCCCACAAGTTACCAAAAAAAATGCAGGTGCCATACTCATAGGTAGCAGAGGCCACCATCGGCGCAGATAGAGCCTGTGGTTCGTTTTCAACCACCCACAACCAAAACTCACTTACAGACCCAAACCCTCAGAGCAACGATGTTGCAACGTGAAAATGAAGAAATGACATGGAGAACCGGGTTTTGGAGTAAACCGAGGAAGCGGGAGAATGAAACCCAAGGTAAGGACCGCCAGTGCAGCAAAAGTTAATGCCAGCCATAAATTCCACCAACCAAAGTCCAGAACCATCCAGCAATTAACCACTGATCAGCATTTGTTAAACCAAAAAAAATCTCTGATTAATTATTTATGTATTGATTAACTCATTATTGCATTGTTGATTAACGTTGTTGCGCGGAACATTGGGCTGGTCCCATCAATAAATACTAGTACTTATTTTATATTTATAATGAAGTGGTGGAAATATTTATATGAATTATATAAATTACTTGGGAAGTTTAAGAAATTTATGTTTCATTCGACTATAAAATCAAGATCGCCACACATATTATATTTATGATAAAGTGAGGTTAATATATATTACATAAATATGTGAATAAATATATTTTTAATTAATGGTGTAGTAAGTAAGGAAACACTTGCATTTAAGTTTACCATGAATAAATCAATACATTATGGATGATTTTAGATTATCCAACACTGTGGTTTTAACTCAATTTATGTATCAATGTCTGGGTGTATAGTATTATAAATCATACTAATAACATATTGGATCAGAAATGAATTTATATTAATATTAAATTATGTTGACAAAAATTGATTTTTTTATTTTTATTTTTATTTTTTATAAAGGTGAAGCTCTCATTTATGAAATTGACATTGAGGTTGGGTGAAGCAATTAAATATTGAATTAAATATTCTTATATTTTGTTATTTTCATTTAATCATTAACTTGGAGTTTGTATGTATTTCTTAGATATTTCTAAGATGTATATACAACGTATATGAAAAATAGGTCACAAGTATCAATTAACTATTTGTTAGGTCTAATATAAGATAAATTTATAACTATACTATATGTGAGGGTTGTAGAGAATTGAAAAAAACTATGGATTATTTTCAAGTTACCATATATGGTTAGTCTAGTGTTATTAGAATTCTAATTAAGAATTATAAAATCCTTCAAAAGTTGAAGCATTAAACCTATCATAAATATATTTCATATATTTCCTAAATTATAAAAATTAAGAAGATATTCAAAAATCTAATTTTCATTTCTATAAGGCAATAATAAGATAGGAAGGGAGGACTATTTCATTAGTATGGTAAGGAAAAGTTATTAAAGAGTAGTAATTAACAATCACACTGATGCTAAAATCTACAAGTGACCAGGCTTCCACATTGAACATGTTTCACATTGTTGAGTATTCAATTAAAAAAAAAATTATAAATATTAGGGAAGATTGTGGATCTTGTGACAAGATTCAAAAATTTATGACTACATTATTGGTAGAGAACTACAAAAATTAGCATGTAACAAATTATAAATACCTATCAAAAGCTATAAAAACATGAAAAATTTTACTTTTGTTTTTGAACACAGTTTATTTTTGAAACGAAATTTTATTTAACTATTCTTTTAAAAGTTGTCATAATTGAATCTTAATTACTTTTATTAGTTATTACTTATTTTATTTTTTTGTTTTCACCCATACTTTGTTTCTATGCATTTTTTAACTTGATCCTTGACAATCACTGCTTCAAATTCTTACCATTATTATATTTTCCATTAGATATTAGTGAGACACCATAGAGTTGGATAATGTAATTAATAAAATGTTACAATAAAACATTAGTCATGGTTTTTTCTTAAAAGTTCCTTTTTTTTCTTCCAATAATTCAACATCTTAATTTGAGATTGATTGGTGATTCCTCCCATGATTCTAATTAAAACTAACAATGCATAGAAAATTTTTAGAGTTTTTCAAAATATATTATAATTTTAAGAAAATTTCTAAAAATATGAAATTTGATTAAAAGAAATAATAAGCAGAAACAAAATCAAACTATTTGAAATGGAGGATGAATGGAGATTATTAACATGCTTATACAACTAGACCTATATGGAAATTTATATTTGAGAAAATGGGATGCTGAACATATCTAAGTATTCATAAAACTAAACCTTTAAGATTAAATTTGAAAACATTTTCAAAATAATTGAAATTTGTATAACAATATCAAAGAGCTATCATATCTTTAGTGAGTTGATTTTGAACAAGTTTGATCTATTATCTAGAATCAACATTTTCTTATTCAAAATTAACTTTCCTCTTGATTAAAAATATTAGTCCTTATATGGCTAAGGACTATAACACTGGCCAAGTAGTCAATGTTCATTAGCTCTAGATTATCTTTCTATGGTTTTGCAATTTTAACTAAGGATTTGGGATGATGAATATCACTATATTCCCATAAATTCAATAATATATTTGTAATTTCTAGAAATCTTATTTCTAATTTTCATTTGGATAAGAAAGTTGTTATGGGACATAATTCCACTCGAAGAGGATGATTTATTTTTGGTCTTTTTTAGTTCCTCATAAATCACTTTAAAATAAAAATAAAATAAAAATTAATTTTATGAGTAGTTATTCCATCAGCGAGTGCTTTGACACTATTATGCCTGATAGTATTACTTCTCTATGAATGATACCATATATGATAAGCTTCCAAGTTTCTTATGCAAGCAAGGTAGAGGGGGGAGCTAGGGAGGTGGGGCACTTAACAACTATGTAGAGGTAGAAGAATGGGTGTGCAACAAGTGCGAGAGAAAGAGTATACAAAGAATTTATGTGCGGGTGACAAAATTAAAGAGCAATGTCTATATCGACAGAAGCTTCCTTCATTGGCACACGACTAATTTAATATGCAGAGTTAAGGCATGGCCAAAAAAGGTTAATTTTGAATGAAAGTTCTCTTCCCAATGATACTAGAACTCGAAAGAAATATCCAAATGAAGATTTTATATATTAATTTGTTATGAAATTCCTATTATTTTTCTTATGTAGATGAAGGGTGTATAGGAAAGGTCACCTACATAAGTGAGAGGGTGGGTGGCAACAAAACAAATATGTAGAGGAAGTAGAAATATTATGTGGGAAGTATGAAACAAATTGTGTGCAAAGAAATTGTTTGTAGATTAGTTCCTTAAAGATCAGGGACTATATTGAGTTAAGCTTTTATTCTCCACACAACGTTGATTTAATATGCTTAAGGATAATTAAATGATTAAGCTTTTGCACAAGTAAAGCTCCACTCAAGGATCACATATTTTGATAGCTATTGATATGATGATGTGATTAATGTAGCGTGGGACTCTACATTTTTTCAATGAGTGAGTGGCAAGAATGTGAAGGATTTGATGAGAAGAGAAGGTTGTCAACTTACTCTTTAAACATTGAAAATTATAAGACCTTTGAAATGCTAAGTCATTCAAAGGAAGTCTCGTTGAACTTTAAGTTGGTCCCAATAATTAAATTTCATGTATCTTCCTCATATGATCGTTGTGCATAGGTGTGGACAAAGCACAATGAAAACTTCCTCCATAATGTGCACATATGACACTCACCTTTAGACATGAAATATAAAGCCTAAACATTGATGCAATACTAATAAAAAAATTAAACTAAATTTCCCCTATATCTCAAGATGCTTCTAGAGAGCTCATAAGAAACAAACACATTGATCATAATATCTAGTCACACTTTTATCCTCACAACAAATAGAAACCAATCTATCTTAGTTTTTGATAAGCTTGTTCAGAACAATTGATATTTTCCTTCATTTATAAATTCTTCCAACATTGTCGAGTGTCTAAGGATTCCATTTTGTTGAACAAGTAGCATGAACTTTTCTGGTCCCGCATAATTGTATCGTACACCTATCTCTTTTACTGTGTGGAGTGTGGAACTGAAATGAATGGTAAGGTTAAAATGAATTAAAAATTAGCTGTATAAGGCAATGCGGGGTCAATTAATTATCATATCCATCAACAACATTTTTGTCTTAAGTAGTTAATGCAGTGGTGTGGAGGAAGCTTTAATGGTGCTCTTTGAATGTGAATAAATGAGAAAGGGTTTGAGAAAAGTGTGGGAGAAAGGGTGTGCAGAGAAATTTGTGCATGGGTAGATGATTGTTATGGCTAATAATGAAAAATTGAATTTCTTCACAAAAATTTCTCTCATCATGATGGAGTACATCATTCTCAAATTTGAAACTAGTCAAGTGCGTCAGAAATGCTGGAGAATGTTTGTGTGGAAAAATTGTGTGTGGGGGTTTTTCTTGAAGAGAAGGGACTATATTGAGCTAAGATTTTTTCCTCCTTACATGGCCTATTGTATATTTTAAAATTTTAATAAATTATTATAAAATTCAACCAAACAATATTTTTTAAATGACTAACGTGGAGGTATGAAAGAAGCTCTCATTTTGCTCCTTTCATAGCTCTACACACAACCACACCTCCACACTCAGAGCCACAAAACATAGTTTTCAAAGCCAGACATCAGAGTACCCACAAAAAAAATTCGACAAAGTTGGTATGTATTTTGATTTTAAATAAAATGTTGAGCATCACCAAATATGCAATGAACTAATATAATTCCTCGATGTAGTTTCTTGTTTTAAATTACAAGCACCTTTCTAACATTCCCATTTAAGCGAGCACAATTCCAGATCCTAATAGGGTCAATTCATTTACTTTTACATTTTAGGTATTAGGATTTTGAAAAGTATTTTATTCAAAAATGACTATTCTTTCAACAATGACTTTGTATTCAATTTTCATTTCAATTATGCTTGCTTTGTGTTCAAATTTTGAGTATGTTTACCGAATTTGAAACGAGTTCTGAGATTTTGTGGAAAAACATTAAATAAAGTATATTTTTTGAGAATTTGTTTTGGTTATTTATATGGTATCTAATGTTTTATAGATCAATTCAGGGAAGCATGTAGAGGAAATAATTTTTTTCTACTTGCTCCACACACCTTTGCTCCTACACAACACTTCATGTTCTTCATATGAATTACAAAGTCATTTGATTTACTATTGGAAGATAGCTATTTCATTAAAAATTTGGTAAAGTGTTTAAAATACGATATCAAGAATAACATATCATCTTTAGATAGTATCGAATACGTATGTTACAATTTTAAAAAGTAATATGATGATTGGAACCACTAGTTCTAATTATGTTGTCCATGGGAGCATTAACGAAGTGTCTATCATGCAATTTTTAGCATACACATTGCCAAAACATGTTCGAATACTTTTTGGGGAGTTATTCACAAAATGGTTTTATCTGCATGATGTGAGGGATTTTCTTTGCATGTTCATTTAGAACGCAATTCGGAAACATGTAGTATTTTTTTTAGGTAAGTTTTGAAATCTCTTCTTTTTTTTATCTATATATATTTGATCTAATTCATACCTTTGGAATAGGGAGGATGAACACAAGTAGAACAGATATAATTGAAAATAGTGATAACTTTTCTAAAAGGTTTGTTTCTATTCTATTTATTATCATTTGATTGTTACATTGTATAGATCTCTATTTTTTTGCTATATTTACTTATGTATTATAACTAAAACTTAAGTTTTTTAATTTTGAGTAAAAATGTAGCACCTAGAGATTCAGACGAAGGCGAAGAACTAAAATTATAATATATACCCTTTACCACATATTGAAGTCCACAATCAATTGAGAAAGTACAAAAAGTTATGAGTCAACCACATTTCCTAGAGGTGGACGCTTTTACTGTTTTTTGGACGCTTTTACTGTTTTTTCTACAAGAATGGAGGTCTTATTACTCCATTTATGTTTTACAAAATATCTTATAATAACTTTCAAGTGAGAAAAAAAGGTGTGAGAAGTATTTATAATTAAATTTTAAATATTATATGGATGCTTAATATTTTTTGACATCTCTCTCAGGCAAAATTTTCATTTCAGTGTCCGACAATCATTGTTGAACTTTTTAGTATGATAACTCAAAGGGTCTAAAATTAAATTTTAAATATTATATGGATTGTTAATATTTTTTGACATCTCTCTCAGGCAAAAATTTCATTTCAGTGTCCGACAATCATTGTTGAACTTTTTAGTATAACTCAAAGTGTCTAAAACCCCAAAAAAATTAGAGCTACCAATGTTACATTGTTATTTGGTTTTTGTTGCTACCCATGTTACATTGTTATTTGGTTTTTGTTTCCCAAAATTTTAAAATAAATACATGTAAATAAATTATTCAATCTCCCCACGCTACAATAAATAAATAAATAATGAATAAAAATTTTAAAATAGGAAGAATAAAATAATTCCCAATCTTCATTCATGTCAAGTTAACACAGATTATTTCTCTTTTTGAGAACGTTGCATAGTCTACAGAATTGTTAACATTGATACGTTGTGCAAAGGTACGGAGGAAGATTTGTTTTCACACACCTGATTGTTTTTTCTTGTGCACTTTCCACAATTGCTCCGGTCATGTGTTCCTGCCAATCAGCCATCCAACTACCATTTTGAGCAACATCGAAGAATTTTTTTTGGCTTTTTTTATTTTTATTTTTAGGAATTTTTAGGAATTTTTTTATTTTTAGGATCTGTTTTATCTTGCAGCTACATGATATGTAGCTATTAAAATGGTAGAAAAATATATTTCAATGAATTATTTTGTTTAATTTATGTGTTTTGTAATATGTTATTTACTATTTAGTATGTTTTGATTCTAGTTTGTTATTGTTCATTGTGTTATGTCATGTTTTTTTTTAATGCATTTTCTTACATTGTTTTATTGATTTATCATATTTTCAAATTCTATAAAAAAAAATTTCAATTGTGATTCACAGTAAGAGGTTGTAACATCCACACATAATAATTTGGCCAGATCCACTCGAAGGGATCTACCCACTGGCCTAATATGTCGGGCCTAACCCAAAGGATGTCAAGGATATTTGACCCTGTTACCTCCCAATTAGAAAGTTACTTAGCAATGGGAACTCGCCCAATTGAGCTATGCCTATCAAATTTGCAAATCCTATAATTAATCAAACAATATTAGAAAAATTATTTGCTTCATAGTTTATATTAGCATGTAAATTTTTATAAAGATAAAACAAGATCCATCAATTTTCAATTGTACAAGTGATTATGTTAGAAACCAAAATAAAACACTTTCATGCATAACATTTACATTATTTGCATCATCCAATTCAGTATAATTTGAAAAATTTATGTTCCATGAACATGGTTAGAGTATAGGTGATGACATGTTATTATACTTTTCTAATATATGTTTTAGAAAGGTATGTATCTTACTATGCTCAGAAAATCACAAGAGTTTTAAAATAGGTTGAACAAGTAGCAAAATTTGGTAATGATTCCTTTATTAATTAGCCATAGTTCCTAGAACTATTGATTGTGATGTGAGAATGGAGATACTATTGCTCCATTCATGTTGCCCAACAACTCTTCTACTAAATATCTTACAATCATGTTCATCTTCTAGTTGGCCAAACATTTGTTAAGGTTGTAATATGTTAATCATTAGCATTAAGGAATCTCGGTTAAGCATTAAGATATCTTGGCTAAGCATTAAGGTATCTTGGTTGACCTATAAACCTCTTCTTGTATGCCTCTACCATTACTTATTTTCACAATTTGTCTTATTGCTTGTATTGCATTAGTAATAGCTAAACTATGGTGTCTTGAGTCACAGAGAATTCCTCCCCATTCCTTCTTCTCCCTCTCCTTCAACAACGATGATACCAACAAGAATTACAAAATTAAAAAAAAACAATGGATAAATGATAAAGAAAATATTGATAACTCTTATCAGTTTTAGAACAAATGGAGCAAGTCGTTTGACTAGATATTTTAGAAGTGCTCTCAGTTCTAATGGGCCTACAACAAGATGAACATTGAAAAATCACTTTCTCAAAGCTATTAGAAAATAGTTGAGAGTCAGCATTCCTACATATAATGCGTGAGAGGAAATAAGACATATAAATCAAGAATTGACATCAAATTTCTTAAATGACATTTAAATACTATCGATTTTAATGGATTCATTAATTAGTGATCATCATCAATATTGCTAGTACTCATTTTCCTTATCTCTAATTCAAATAACAACAAAACATAGACCCTACACTACCTCAAGCAATTAATTAGTGTTAGACATAATAACTATATTCTATTGCAGTTATTAATCATAATGTATTATTTAGGGGTGATACAAAATAATTGTATAGCAAACATAATTTTTTTTTGTAGTAGATAAAGAGTCCTATAGAAAATTAGAATTGATAGCTAGCAACCAAGAATAGAAATTGGCTCATGTAAACATACCAAAAATGAAACTAGAAAGCAAGTTTATTGCTTCATTTTGTACATTTAGTTTCTTTCAAATGTAATCGACTATAAAGTTGGTTTTCAAAAGAATATGTGTTGAATCGTGCCCATAGGATTCTCAAAATGAAAGTTATTTTATCTTTAAGGAATACCCATTAGATAACGATTTTCAAGAAATCCACATTTGTGTGGAACATAAAATAGGTGTTCAAGATTATACTTTATTTTATATTCTTTCTACCATTCATGGAGAACATAAAATAGGCAAAAGGTTTAAAAGTGTAGGCGAGTTGTGTTACTTAATTTATAGGGTTAGTATTAGAATGAGTGTTAAGGTGGGTGGAGAAAGAAGTGGGTTGTGTTTTTGGATCCGTAGTAATAATAGGTTTAGGAAAGTCTGAGGAAACAAAGGAAAATTTATTTAGTACAAAGGAAAAAAGGAATGCATTGTCACATCAAAATTTTGTAGTGATAGAGAATAATAAGTGTTCTTGAAATATTCTTTGGTAGCAATGGAATTGTTCATGAATTAGGATGATATAGCATTACCTCTCTTGCTTATGTACAGTTATTTCTAGACATCTATAGTACTCATCTAAATTTTTGTACCATTTCCCTTGATTTTTTTTAGCACTTTCCTAGATTTATATAACATTACCACTTGAATATGTAACACTTACATTTGACCTTCTTTTGAAATAAAATTATTCATTTATTTCTTGCTCCATTTATCATATTTTTAGATATCTTGTTGATATTTATCATATTTTTTCACCAACAATGACTTTTCATATCCCATAGCTGCAATTTCCTTCACAAACCATTCTTAATTCATTGTCTCGTGCTTCTTGCAGGTGCATTCTATCCTCTTCATCCATATTCTTCTCCTTTATTCTAGACCCCACCAAAATATTCATTCCCCCCTCCCATCTTTATTTCGAACCTTTTTGGAACATAAAGCTTTTGTATGTAGTTGTCACCATGCTAGTGGCCAAGGTCCCTTCACACGGGTTGTAGACTCCATCATATCTAGGTTTCCATTGATAAAAGTGTCACAAGTGGCATGTTTTGTTTCTTGCCTATACCTCATCCCTATTTCCACCTCTCGAAACATCTGGCCTTAGCTTTAGTTCCTTACTCATCATATTACCACTTTTGTTACCATGGTGATCCAATGAGTTCATAAGCAAAGGAATGGTAATGTTGAGCATGGTCAGGATAGATCCAGAATAAGACTCTATGTTGAGGCTTTGGCATGGGAATAGGCAAAACTAATTTTCGATATGGTGAATAAATAACTTGGAGATCTTGATGTGGAGGTGGCCATTGAGCAAGCATGCACATTTGACTCCAAGGTTTTCACTAGTATTACAAATTGGGTCCCCAATTCTAGTCACGGTTAAGGATGATAGAGCCAACATCTATTGACTATTGACCTATTTTTACTAAAATCACTAAATTCATTATTCATAGGCAAGCTACTAAGGAGGAAATACTTCATATGCTAGAAAAGGTGACCCTGAACCAAAAATAGATCTGGTAGAGCAAATACCTATTGACTATTGACCTATTTTTACTGAAAATCACGAAATGCAATATCGATAAGCAAACTACTAAGGAGGAAATACTTCATATGCTAGTAAAGGCGACCGTGAACCAAAGTAGATCGGTCTACAGCTCAAACACATAGAGAAACAATTGTCGCCAAACAATTTTCGGCAAGCAATTGTCGCCAAGCCCTAGACGTAGTGAAAAACACATAAAGCATCCCAATCCCATTGATGTGGATGCTTCAAGATCCCCTTAGCTCTACAATTCCAAATTTTTTATTTTGAAACCATTTTGCTAACTAGCTTGGGTGGTAAGTCTTTCTTTTAGGCCTCTTTATATAAATGCCTTAAAGTAATTTTTTCTCTAAATATCTACTACTATTTAATTTCATTTCCTTATTTTGTGAGTGGTTTGGTTTTCCTTGATAAGTGACCTACCACGAAGAGGAAGATTTGCCCCTACCACGAAGAGGAAGATTTGAACCGTTAATCCTTTTTAATGGTAAATGTAATTTTACTTTCCCCGTTAAAGTTTGATATAACATCTTCCAACCACCACCTTGATGGTAACATGGAGAAAACCGATATTATAAAACAATTACGATAAGTTCACCAATATTCTTACAGCTAGACATATATATAGCTACAGCATTAAAATAGCAACACAGCAATACCATTTTTAGAAAATAACGGAACATACATTTTTTTTATTGAAGATAGCCGTTGAAATACCTTCAAATATCCGTCAAGTGGAGGACATGGTAGCATTCTCACAATTCAAAACTTCGTTTGGCTAAAGTTCCCACGCCAAACTGTCTTTAAAGAAAGAGTCGTGACAATTAAAGAGCCGTGTTATTGTGAGAAGTGATGTAAAGATCCAGACCTACGAACGAAGAAGTGAAAGACGTGAACAGATTCAATTTCATCCACCTGCACAGCAACTCTAATAAAAGGTTTCATTATACTTTGTTAGCATATCTGTTTTATTCACTTATATCATTAACTTCTACTTAATGTGTGCTCTAATTGTTGTAGGCAAAATGGAGGCGTGGCACATTGAAGCTATGGTAATCGTGGCTGTGATTGTTATATTATACGTAGCTTTTGTGCTGAGCTATTTTGATCCCCATTATGGGCGGGCGGCGGGGGATAATTCTCAGAATGGCGTTGATGGTACTTCCTCATCCCCCAGTGATGAAGGAAGGCAAGTATTCGCAAACAAGAAAAACAGGTCATCTGTGGAGCAGGCTCCAGGTCATTAGATTTAGCCCTTCCGTTGCTAACGATATTGACGATCAAGTTAAATATAACGATTTCTCCTTGTACTATCAATGCAGAAAATTAGTCTTTAAATATTTATAAGATGCTTTTGAGTACAGATTCCTATTGATCTTGGCCGGTTGATTTTAAGCGCCCCGTTCATTCATTAATAAATTCGATATTTAAATTGTGATTGATCTTTATGGAGTTTCATTTGTTAATTTCTTACATCATATTATATCTTAATGATATTATATTTATTGCTGCTGTTTCAATGATATTCTATTTGTGCGTTAACGTTTTTTGTTTGCATTTCATTCCACGGACGATATGATGTAATTATTGATTTCTTCCGCATTTGCATCTTAATTCATATGATATCTGTTATTGCCTCAATTTCTTCTGAATATATGTATTGGTGACGTATTTATTTAATATATAGAAAACTGTGGATGCAAAGAATAGAGTACATTATATCACAAATCAAATAAGACTTAATTCAAACTGCAGTGTTTCTTGGTTGGTAACCAATTGGCAAATCGATGAATAAATAGCAAGAATCAGGAGAAATCCTCAATTTGCATCTTAATTCATAGGATATGTTTTCTTTCCTAAATTTGTTCTGAATATACAGAAATTGTGTATGTGAAAAATACAGTACATCTTAATATACAGAAACGGTGTATGTGAAGAATACAGTACATTTTATCGCAAATCAAAGAAGTCATAAATTCAATTTGTATGGTTTCTTGGTTGGCAAATCGATTACCATACAATACAGAAAACTGTGTGCGAAAAGATTGCAGTACATCGTATGACAAGTCAAAAAAGCCACAATTCAAACTGCATGGTTTCTTGGTTGGCAACCAATCTGCAAATTCTTTGTATGGTTTTTTTTTGTTGGATCTTGTACTGTTGATAATGTCTTTGTTTACTATTAATTTTCTTGGAACAGCACTGGACTGAAGGACTACATTTTTTTAGTATAGAAGTTTTGATATTTTGTGGAGGAGATGATATGCTAAGTATGATATGCTCACCCAGATTGTTTGGTCTGAATATTGTAATGGCTTGGAATATGATAATATTATGATATAATACTATGCTTTTTTAGTCCTGACAAAAAACCAATAACCAATTGGCAAATTGATCAATAAGTCGCAAGAATCAGGAAATTTGAAGAATCGTTGTTTCATATGGTTAATAATAGACTTGCCTATGAATATATGGATATTTATAATCATAATTGATAATTTACTAATTGTAAAATACATTACCGATGGAATTTTTAAATTAAAGTGGAAAAGAACAGTATTAATATTAATCGTTACTAAAATTAAACCTGATTAAAAAATTATTTACATTGTAAAATTAACTATTTACAATACCAAATGAAGAAAAGCAAATTCCATTTCGTTTTTACAATCTTGGATTTACCTGTCGATTACGGTTAATTATGAATTTCTGTGAGGAGCGGTCCGGCTTTGTTATGTGTGGAATTTATTTTTAGGGTTTTGGTGGCCTAATATGGGTAAGATTTGATTTTATATATGGTGTGAAAGATTTCTTTATAGGCCTATAGAGCTTATATCAACTAAAGATGATTGTGCTATTTAAAAATATCACATTATTTCTCTGTCCCGTTAAAAAAATAATAATATTTTCCTATAATTCTATAAAAAAAAAAGAAAAATGTATTTTTTATCAGATAAATTACTTTAAAATATTATAGTTAAATAAAAAATAAAAATATTATCTTAAAATAAAAATAAAAATATTATAATATAGTAGTGAATGCGAAATTTGTGTGTTATTGCTTTAGATGATTTAATTTAAATTATATCGCTTGAACTTAGAAGATGTAAAAACATCCCATTTCTTATAAATTGTAATGGAAGATAAATCATTATAAAAAAATATTTAAATTTTAATTTCTTACTAATTATGAATCTGGTAGTTTTTTTCAACAAAAAAATATTCCCCTTCCTATAAATTGCAATGGCAAATAAATCATTATAAAAAATTATTTATAAGTTTTAATTTCTTTCCTATTGTGAATCTTGTAATCTTTTTTTAATAAAAAAACTACAAAACTTGAAGGATAAAGACATAGAGCAAACTGTAATATCGGAGATTTTTTAGTTTGGAGTTTTTTTTACTAGAAAGTTATTTTTGAAGCAATTTCTTATTCAATTGTTCCTTTCCCTAATTCAAATCTTAATTATTTTCTTTTATTTATACTTTTATTTATTTACTTTTACCTCTTCACTCTCTTCCTATGCATTTCTTCAGTTATCCTAAAAAACCATTGCTTCAAATTTTTCCCGTTATTATATTATTTGCTAAATATTAATGGGACATGACAGAGTTCAATAATATAATCAAGAAAATGTTCCAAAGAAAATTCTAGTCTTTGTGTTTTCTTAAACGTCTTTTTTTTATTTTAGTTTCAGAGCGATATTTTTCCTATGATCCTCATTATAACCACCAATGCATGGAAAACTATTAGAGATTTGCAAAATAATATTCAAATTTTAATTAAGGTTTTAAAATGACTACAATATTAACAAAAATAATAATAAAAAAAAATCAATTTAATTCTATGAAATGGCAAATGAATAAATATTATCTAAAGAGATATGAAATAACATGTTTATATAATTAAATATATATGGAATTTAAATGTGATAAAATGACATGTTGAACATAATTAGGTATTCATAAAAGTAAACCTTTAAGATTGAATTTACAAATATTTTTAAAATAATTGAAATTTTTATAAAAAATCAAAGTGTTACGCGTTAATTTTGAATAAGATAATTTCGAATAAGATTATATATGGTTTAGAATCAATTGTTTATAATTAAGAATAAAATATTTGTCATGATTTAAATTATTGTAGCATATATGAGTAATTTGATCTAATTGAGTATTTATTGTGTTGATTTTGAATATGGTTTAGAATATTTTTTTTGATTTAAATTATTGTAGTATAGGTGAGCTATTTGATCTAATTATATACTAAATAATAGTTTTTTATAGTTGATATAAAGTCATGTAGAAAAGTAAAATTGATAGCTAAGAAAAAGTAACAAAAAAATGTGACTCTTGTAAATCATTATTGAACACAAATTTACTACTTGATTTTTCTTCTTTCCTTATTTCAAACTTTATTTACTAGAAAGTTTGTTTTTAAAGAATATTTGTCCAATTGCTCCCATAGGGTTTTCACCATGAAATTTCATTTATCCTTAGGGAACACCCACTAGATAATGGTTTTCAACAATTCCACATTCTCATGTTATATAAAATAAGTGTTCATGATTATACTTTATTTTGTTAGGTGTTCATGATTATAATTTATTTTGTTTTATTTCTACCATTGATGGAAAAAATAGGATAGTCAGGAGGCTAGATAGTGAAAATAAGTTGGGTTACTTTATTTAGTGTGTTAGGAGTAGGTTGAGTGTTATGGTGCGTGGATAAAGAAGTAGGTTGTACTTTTGGTTCAGTATTAATTGTTTAACCGATAAGATGTTTATGAAATTCTAAGGAAACAAAGGAAACTTAATTTAGTAGAAACCAAAAAATGCATTTGCATGTGATAGTTTGTAGCAATAGAGAATAATACATATTCTTAAAATATTCTTTGATAACAATGGTATTGTTGATGAATAAGGATGATGGACCATTACCACTCTTTCTTATGTACCATTATTTCTAGACATCTATAGGACTCATCTATTTTTTTTGTGTCATTTCCCTTAAAATTTAGGCACGTACGTTTATATATATAACATTACTTCTTGACACTTAGTTGACTAGAAATATTCTACTAAATGTTAGTAGGGAGGAAAGGTGGTGGAATAGTGTTCCACCTGCAACAAAGGAAAGCCTAATTGATCGGGCTCTAAAGTTAGACTGTTATTTGGAATGGTGGTTCTCATTGATATTTGTTCTTGCTATCATAATTAGAATTATGATGAATTTTTCTTAGAATTTGATAAGCTTAGGATGATCGAAAATGAGCTTGTTGATGAGTTTTATTTTAGATTTAACAGAATAATCTGCATAGCTCAATGGAGCAGCAAAACCTCCATAAACTACGTCATCTAATACATTGAATCGTTGAAACTCACTTTTGTAAGGTTGTAATGATCTGTTTAAGGAGGTCAAGTGATACCTTCATACCTTCATGTTGATGGGTCCCTGGTTAGAGATTCCAAGTCAAATCCATCATATTAGGATTCACTTAGGTCCTTATGCATAATTACGTAGATAATATATTTCAGTTTACTCTCCCAGATTACTTATTTAGTCCGGTGTTAAGTGGTATAAGGAAGGCAAGAAGAAACAACAAGTAAGAATACTCACCATTTTCTATTATTCTCTTTATTAGCCAATGTACCCATTTATTCTGTGCACAGGCACCCGAGTATCTACCTTTTTGAGAAAGATTTGGTAGAATGGTTTTCTTCTCTTGCTCATTCTGCTAATAAATATAGTAAAATAAATGATGATGAGTATAGCATAGATTTTTCTCAGGGTGTACATGTTAAACAACACATATATCATATTATTAATCTAATTTCAATTTCTAATACTATTGAACCAATTGATGAAATTGAAACTATTTCACAACTAGACACATTAGTTTTATGTCTTACATATTTTCTAACTTTAGGATATGATTTTAGAAATTCAAATATGAAATTGGGAAATTTCATGGAAAATGCTTTTAATGTCTATGGTCAATAGGAAGTTCGATAAATAGATGAATCACATGATTTAATTTTCCACAAGTCAATAATACTTCTTCCTCAAAAGTTAATCTAGAATTGGTTCCAAACATTTTAACTAAAGTTTTATCTTGTAACCAAAGTAATCTAGAATATGTTTCACTTCATGATGATGAAAATAATTTAACCTAAATAGAAGCATATGACCTTTTATATTCTTGAAAACATTAATTTATTTATCCATATTTATTTTTCAATATGAATCCATACAGTAATTATTCCATTAATGTTGATGTTAAATGTTTTATTATAACTAGTTAAAATTTTAATGAAAAAGAAATGGTTGAAAATCAACAGAATTATGAATTTCCTTTTAACTTTGTATATGATGAACTTCAAGATGATATGATCTTCTATATCCATTGGGTAATATTTATTATTTAAATCTTTATTGTGCTTTGTAGAAGGGCGAAGTTACTTTTGATGATTATGTTAATATTGATACCATTAAATCCCATGCAAAGTCATCAAACTCTTCCATATTCATTGGATAATGTTTATTATTTAAATCTTTATTGTGTTTTATAGAATGGAAAAGTTATCTTTGATGATTATCTTATTATTGATAGCATTAAATCCCATGAAATACAAATTGAGATACATCCATATCTACATATAATAGATTCATGTGGTTTCCCTTTACTATAATAACCTTTAGATAAGCATAAATCAAATATTTTACTTGTTTTTCATGATGATGTTAGTTTTGATCCCATGAATTTATTACAGATTCCTAACGATATTCATGTTAAAATTCCACTGGATGCTTGTTTTAAACAGCTATTTCTAAAACCATCTCCATGCTTTCTTAGTCAAAATTTTAATTTTGTAAATAAATACTGGGTTAGTAGATTCCTTAGTAATTATAGGTTTAATAAATTAAATGAATATGAACATATAGAAATATATAAGAAGAATGATACTTGACAAGATGTTTAGGAATGTTACTTTTGACCAATGTTATTTTAGGTTCTCATGATATTCGTAAGTTTTCTGAAATCAATTGCATTATATCATGTTCATGTTCTAATCTCTTCCATTGCAAATACCGTGATAGGATAGAATCCTAGTTTAAAAATATATTTAGTTTAAAGATTCCTTTAAATGTCTTGTACTCTTTTATAATCTTAGTATGTAACGAACCTCCCTATCTTACCCTAGAAAATAGCTCCTAGGCTCCCAATCTTTAAAAAAAAATTCACCATTTCTTATTTAAGATGCAATACTGACAAGGGGTATTGTTATACTCACTCTATATCACCATTTGTAATTATATAACTCACTCTCTAGTCATTATCAATTTGAATACCAACTGGTTTGGTATGGTGTTTAAAGCCTATTTGTCAAGCTTATGTGTCAGGTTCTAATAACCATGATTCAATAGATGAAGATGAAATAACCACATTGTGCAATTACAAAAATTCCTTGATTAATCCTCCTAACATTAGTGGTAGTAATTGGACTCTATTATAACTATCGTGACCATACCCCATGATTTCACACTTCCTTGCATAAATAACTATGTAGCTTCTATGGATGACATTTGATGACATGCATGAAATAGATAATTGAAACCGTTATTTTACATGATTAAATGCATCATTCCATGCAGATACCAGTTTATCTCTTATTATTCATTAACTTAAATAATCTCTAATTGTCACGTGTAAGTTCTCAATTTCAACTACCAATGATAAAGTTTAGATTTGAAGTATCCACCTTAATATCATATGGTCACATAATTAATTACTACCAACACTTTTACTACGCACAAGGTAATATGTTGAATCGATCATAAGTAAAATAACTTCTAGAAACATAACATAGATAAGTAAACTTATACATGATTTCTTCAAGTAACTTATTAGTTCTTCTCTTGCCTACACCTCAACCCCACATATACACATATGAACTATCAATTTAACAACATAAAAAGGACATGAATAATCATACATTGTTTTCCATGCAAGTAACCATTGATCAAAATGAAGGGAAACATTCGTAAATATATCCATAAACAACTGAATCTATAACATAGATGGGAGAGAACCAACATACAGAACTGTCCACAGACATGAGCCGAACTAAAACATTACTTGAAGGGAGAAGCACCACCACCCAACCATGAATCATCTTTGATTCCCCCCGAGCCAAGGTTCTTACCAAGGATCAACTATCCTCCATTGGAAAATGCACTAGGTATTTAATACTCTCTTTCATGATTTATTTTCCATTAGTGACATCCTTCTTTTATGGATTTTTTCCATTTGCCTGGGTATTTTTTAGAAAATCTTGTCTTTATCTCCCACGAGGCTTGTCCCCATAAAAGCTTGCCTTTATCTCCAGAAAATATTTTATGTCCAATGGATCTTTATCTCCCATCAATCGGATGGATCTCCAATCCATCGAAGCTTATCTAGAATCACATCTAGAAGCTTTATCATGAAAGGCTCATCTTTATCCCATTCCTCAATGGGATTCGGCAAGAATCTACTCTCTTGGTGCTCCACCCTCCAAGTGATTTATTTTATCAATTTATTTTATAACACATTTACTTTTCATATTACATATCACCTAGCTTTCCTCAGCTTAGGTTTAGAATAGTTTAGCCCATAAAGGAGGGTATCACACATAGCTTTCCCCAGCTTAGGCTTACAATCATTTAACACACAAGGGAGGATATCACACCTAGCTTTAAATTATCTTAGGTTTACAATAATTTAGCACACAAGGCTGGCGTGTTACATACTTCCCCCATTAAATTTTAAAACGTCCTCGGTGTATCACTGCATCATGTCCTCATCCACAGGTAGCTGGTTTCTGAATCAGAAGCTCTCATGGCTCTGCCATCTGATGCAATTTTTATGATGTACATCAGTAACAAGGAGTGATCCTCTTCCATAGCTACATTAGTCACCAAGAGTGCCCCTCTTCCATTGCTACATTGGTCACAAAGATTACTCCTCTTCCATTTATACATTAGTCTCGAGTGTTCTCCTTTCGTAGCTACCTGTAACATTGTTTTCAAACCATTTGTGAGAATTTATTGATGCAGAATTTTAACTATCATAGTTATCATAATCTATTACTTCATATTACTGAAGCAGTTATTGCTCATTTTTTATTTTATCTGAATAATGCATGTTCGCTTCCAGCATGCAAAACATCTATTAGCATATTTTCCATATCAATATGTCTACAATTTCATAATAGATTAGTTCACATAACAATATATATATTCATCATATATGTTCATCATATATATTCTTTGTAATCATATGTATGCCATACTTAACCATGGTTACTTATCCTATAACCACTTTTGTGAAACCACCCAGTTCGTTGTCCTTCCACACATCTACTTAATGTCTTCATGCATACCTACACACAATGTGTATTATACACACCAATATACATATCATATTTCAAACATGTAACATATGTAGTCATACAGGTATCGTATGTACTGTTGTACATAGTACCATCTATGCTACAACCCATCATACCATTCCTATGGTATCACTTGCATGACAAAAACTTTGTCCACATATTTTTATACCATGTTAGTATCATGCCAAACATTTCGTTATCTTCTTCTAGCAATTAAAACAACTGCGCTTAGTTGATAAGCAATTTATATGAGCATGGTTCATTTTTGTAATCAGAGAAAGTTTTGTCAAGTTTAAACCATTTCAAATTTCATGTAACACAATATCAGTAATATAATATATATTCATGCATATTTTCATCTTAAGCAAACTCTTAACTCATAGTTTAATAATCGTTAGATCAATACTTCATTCTTAAATCATTTATCTCGGGTGATTTATTAATGCCCTTTTCATGCTTCAACAACTTAACAACTCCCCACTATACTTTACCAACATGATCATTATGTCAATCTTGTTCTTCCCTTATGCAAACATACTCTCCCTTTATAGGTATTGGGGTAGCAAACATATTTAATGTTTTTGTATAAGTTGTCTAACAAACCAAAGATGAATATCGGGATTCATAATGAGTTTCAAGACAATTCCAACAAACCATTAAACTTAAGACTCATTCATGCCATGGATGTCTGCTATCTATCAACAACCAAACAATAACTAAAATATTGTTACAAGGCTATAATATTGTACCCCATGTGCTTACATGGAAGATTCATATGCCTCATTATTATGCATAGATTTTAGCATGATTCTCTCCACAAAATGTTTGTCTTGATGACCATTCAATGAGGCTTATGATAACAATATACCAACTATCCATGACAATACATGAGTATCCTATTAGTGTACCAACTGAAAAATGTGAGAAAGTTCTTTGACATTAAACAATGCTGCGATTATTCTAGCAATAGAGTCCAACCAGACTTGTGCAAGAATCGCGGTATGATTTTTTTTTGTTCTTAGGGTGAATCTTTGCAAACAAAATGATGGTAATAAACCATCCCATCCAAGACCAAGGTACAGTCATGACTGAACATATAATACAACTAGAAGTGTGGTAGTGAGACCAACAACAACACCCACACTGCACCTAATGATTTGTATCGAACCAATCCTATTATCACAAAGAAAACACCAATGTAAAATGTTACACAAGAAAGTAGGCTGAAAATTATGCATATTGGCAAGCCCTTCCGAAGGAAAATATTCAAATCAATACAATAAATGATTAGATAAAATTTCATGAGTGTATTGTAGAGTAAAACGCTGAAAGAATATCACAATTAATGAAGCAACATTGTCTGTAGCCAATTATATGATCTCCAAAAAAACCACAAGTGAATCTACACAAATTTGTCTGAAATAATTATGTGGTCCTTCACTGCAAAACAATCTAATTATATATCAACACATAGAAGTGATTGGAAAAAGCATACATCTATGATACCTTTGGTTTTCTGCATTCTTCAGCAGAATTAGCAACTGCATCAAATCCAACACAAACAAAACACACCATTGTTGCACCTACAACAACTTATTTGAATCCATTTGGGGTAAAATGAGTCCAATTGACATATCAACTTTAAAAGGACCACTGATAACTACTAACAGAACGATCACAATCATGATGCCATTCACAATGGATGACTCTCGTACACCTTGACATAGCACAAGGGTTAAGACTATCAACAATATTGGAGCCAAAACATTGATTGACAAAAAGCCCCCAGAAAGCTCCATGCCGCCAAGCCATTTAGGTAGATGATTCTTTATAAAAGGGAAGAGTTCCAAAACTGTCACCAAATAACCTGCCAAGCTACGTGCTATGCTAGCAGCACCCATATGATAGTCAAGCATCAGTTGACCAAAAATGAGAAATGCAGTTAGCTCATTGGGAGCTGAATATGCATATATATATATATATATATATATATATATATATATATATATATATATATGCTCCTCCAACAAGTGTAGGAAAATGCGATGAAAGTTCTGCATAGCACAAGGCATTAAGCACACAAGCTGCTCCAGCTAGTATGAAACTAAATGTCACTATCCTGGTGATATATTCCCATTTATATTAATTTTAATAATGTATGCATATATGGTTTCTTATCCATAATCATGTTTATTTATAACAAGACATATTATGGTATATAATTTTGTAATCATAACTTAGTTATTAAAATTTTTCATAGGATGGTAAGGATTATTACCTTCCAGCCAACTTTATCTTTTACAACTAACTTGTCACAGACATTCAAACCAATTTCATGAAAATATAGCTCTACACAGTTTACCTCCATTGTCTTTATGCCATCTCTAGGTCGGTTTCTATGTGCATGGTTTTTGGCTAGCCAAACGTAAGGAAAAGGGGTGCCCTCCACCAATATTAAAAAATAAGACCTGTGTAAGTAATGAAAATATGTTGAAGTTCCAAAATGGTGGAATGTTTGTAAGCAGAGGAGGTAAACCAAATGTGAGTGTGGCATATTAATCACAGATCATCTATAATAACAACGTTTATGTTAAATCAAATCAAAACATCCATGTGGTTCCCAAGTTCTTTGATTGGATTGAAAACAACTACACCATTTCAAGGTTATTGATTCCAAGATTACTGTAATAATTAATCCATGATTATCGTAGCTTCATATATAATCAAAGAGTATCGACGGTTTTAAATAATCAACAACATTGCATCTTAGTAATTGGTCTAATTTTAAGTAATTTACACAACTTTGACTCCTATATATATTCACGGTACTATTGTATTGTGTTTCTCTATTAGCCAATACCTTTAGACCATCTTGGACTTAACTACATAAGTCAGGCGGTATGTAATAATTTAAAGTAGTACCAATGATAGTTTCTTTCACTACAATAAATTTCCATTCTTTTGCTAGAGTAATAACATTGTTGAGAAGTTAAAATTGACTTGGACATAAATATGAATTTGAGAATCATAAATGGCAAAGAACTTCTCAGGATGTAAGGTTGATGATCAACTTGTTTAGGTCTAAACAAATGTCGACAGAAGCAAGATTTCCGAAGGTACACTTCAAAGCTTCAAGAAGGTTTGTGCAGAGAGGGTCTCAATATCACCACGCTCGTCCTAGAAATGATTTTAAAAATAATACATCCCATTTTTTATTTAAATTTAATTATTTGATTTGTTCTAAAATTTAGACTAAGAGGGCATGTATAGTGTCATGGTAACCAAAATTAATTGATTCTCCAACAAGAGTAAATGAACCAAATAAACCTCATTTCTTTAGGTACTTTAATTACATAGATATTATACATTTCTTGGAATTATATCAACATTCATTAACCTCCAGGTATCTTTCAATTGAAAGTTGAGTAAAATAGCTTACCTAGTTGCAAAATCCAAGCAAACTCCCTCCAAAATTCAATAGTTAACAACTTCCTATGTTGTCCAATTAAACATTCATTCATTCTGAGGTCTTCTCAAATATTAATGGTTTATATAGAATATTCCATCTTTTAATTTATAACTGTAACTATCCATCGAATTCGTATACAGGAAAAGAACAAAACAAAACAACCATTTCTATTATAGTAAGGATAACGTTCATGAAGACCTCATTTATTATTGTGTTTTATTAGATATACATGATTATTTAAGTGATAATAATTCACTATTGATTTTCATATATAACCTTTGCCTTTATGAATTTATAAGTTACCTTTCATATATTAAGCTCCTCCAGTCATTGTTGTAGTTATTCTAATATTCCACCTCATCGATATATAATGCTCAACATCCTCTAACCTTCGATCTCACAACATTGATGAACATCAAGTAGTCCAAGATTTTTTAGCTGTGTTAAGTTCCTTAGGTTTTTTAGTCTTACACATGATGATGCCCACAATGCTTCCAAATATACCCATGTTTCAATACATGGTGACAACTCTATTTCTTTGCACTAGCCAATGTCTAACCTTCGAAGCTTTGCAAGCCTACAAACATTTCGAAAAGAATCTTGCATAACGGACAATCAAATACTCTCATTTCTTTCAACTTCCTCAACAGAAGATGACAATAATCTCGAAGTCTTACAATACCCGAGGTCCAACTTCCTCAGCTCGCTTATGTCAGCCAATGAAGCTGGCAACATGTGCAGAAAGGGGCTTCCTAACCATACAAGTTCCAAAGACATCATGTCTCTGATTTCACTTTAACCACATAGCAGAAACCCACATAAATGACCTTGCAAAATACACCATCCAAGCAGAGGTTATTGGCCAATTTTTCTCCTCCGCAACACCCACATAATTTATTTCCTTCAAATATAGAGGCTTCTGCTACCTGAATCAATCTAGGACTTGTTTAAACACCTGGTGTCTACCATTGATGTTTTTTACGTCAATTGAGTGGCATGCTCATATAGATTTGGCCCTTTAGAAAATGATCAACAAAATCTCTACTATATCATGAGAGACTAATGAAAATAGGGGGGTTTACGAAATGTAGAAATGAGAATCTGGTCATTTCAGAGGAAGGTTACATTTTTGAAGAGTACACGAAATTTCAAGATTGGTTTTGCGATCATGTGGCGCACTATAAAAGGTAGTTGTAATAGTAACCACCACTGAGGTGAGTGCGAGACTTCGTGGGGAATAAAGGCTTTATGTTCTTTCCATATTAATTCTGAAGTCTCGATCCCGCTCTTATCCGTTCGTTACTCAGAGATAAGATAATGATATATGGTCATCTTTATCCTCAGCTAATCCTCATCCTACCATCACTAGCTATATACCTCATCTAATGAAAGAAACAACGTTAAATTTTTTTCTACAAAAGCGACCCATCATTTTCTTTTACTCATACACTAATTTAGTCAGCGTTTTTACTGGGTTTTATAGCCATCTTGCACTTTTATCCATAGTTACCAAGTTCGAATTCGGATTCGAATTCGAATTCGATACAATACGATAAAAATTCAAATAAGAAATTTTTAATTCTAAAAAAATTCGACACTATACATCTTGAAAATTATCATTTTAAAAAATTTCTTGTTGTGTCTGGGATATTTTCTGCTCATTTTTTTTTTAATTTATTTCAAATTTTGAATAACATTCAATAAACTAGATAATATAATAATTTACAAATACAATTCAACAAAAAAAACTTCCTTTAATAATTTACAAATACAATTCAACAAAAAAAACTTCCTTTACCTTCAATACTTCTTCATTTCTAAATTTAAATCGAAAATATTTTTCTAATTTTAAAAATGATTTATCTATAATCTTTCCTAATAAATATAAACATTTTTAAAAATATCTAAAATTCCATAAAATCAGTTATTACAAAATTAACATGTACTACAAATTAACAAACTATTACTAATTCAGTGTAACAATTCTTCAGTTTCCTATTTTACTAACTTTTTAATCCATAAAAACAATAATGAAGTTGGAAAATTATAAACTTTCCTATTCCACTGTGATTTTCCAATTCCAGTTTCTTTCCTTCTGCGCGGATGCCATCTTACCACTATTTGTTGTGCCATTAACATTCTCTGTTAAATGAACAATCTGTTCAGTTTACATAAACCACCAATCCCGGATTTTGAGTCATTTAATTTTTCATTTCACTGTTTATCCAACCACTTATACTTGAAAACCGAATCGAATTTCATTGAATAATATGGTATTCGTATCGAATCGACGAATTTTCGAATTTTTTAGCCCAATTCGGGCGAACTTGGTAACTATGCTTTTATCCCATGTTAAACAACATAGAAGTAATGGAATCCAACTTTTCGTACCTCTCTACAGTGCATAGAAACTACGATCAACCAAGGTTTCTTGCTAGGAAAATTTTCCTTCTTTATTCAATGTGTTTCTATTTTTAGTCCAAAATCTAGCCGACAAAGGAAACAACAGTCGCTTATCCTAATATCGCATGCATTACTCTCTCCATACGTTTTTATAGGCTAAATTTTTCAACCACCTTTAGCTCGATAATCAACATGATCAAAGAGTGTCATAATGGAATGGAAATTTATGATTTTGTGCTTCCAAAGGGTGTTTTTTCTAAACCCATCAACGTATATTTCATCCCATGGAGATTAAACAACAATTTCTAATTTCATCGAAAAGTCACGTGAGAGTAAAACAACACCTTGATTAACGCTATCACTTCACACAACCGATAAAAATTCCCTTGTTTCATTGCCTAGATACTGCTACCTTGTATGCACATGCCGAGATATAGGTTAGCCACTGTGGTTTATCTCAAAAGCTTCCTGGCCTCCTTCGATTCACTAGGGGGAGGAAGAATGAAGAAGAGTCTGTGTTGCTAACATGGATGCCATGTCAACCTAGTTATCAATGTGGAAAGGGTCGTTGTGAATGCTTTGATGGCATGAATTTCTTGCTATTGGAATTGCATTTGCATCCAATATACTTACCGACACTGCTCATCATTCCTCAGCATACTCCAAAGTTTTTTATTATACGAGGTAGGGATCAATACATTTTATTTCCCATAATGATATTAGATGTCCTCACATGCGACCAAAGTGAAGAAGACCTTATTGCATCTTTTCAGTCAAAGAAAACGGGTGCCTGAGCTTCTTAAAATTTTTTGAAGGTTGGCCAGATTTCTCTCTGTTATCTTATTGATGGCGAGATTAACTCACAATCTACACTACCTTCTCTTTATAAACATAAAGAGCTCAGGATTCTCAGCCAATAGGTGCTTCCTGCAACCAAGCATGTCACTGCACTGGAATATGCGAAGTATAGCACAGAGACACTTATATATGTCGAGACTAGTGCTTGAAGGCGTATTGGCCCATAAGCTGCAAGGTTTGAACTTGAGCTCTGATACCATTTGTAACAAACCTCTCTAGCTTACCATGGAAAATAACTCCTAGGCTCCCAATCTCTAAAACAATTTTTCCATTTCATAGTTAAGATGTAATACTGACAAGGGGTACCTTTATCCTGACTGTATACCACCATTTGTAATTATATAACCAACTCCCAAGGCATTATCAATTTGACTACCAAGTGGTTCTATTATGGTCTTTAAAGACTATTTGTCAAGCTTATGTGTCAGGATCCAATAACCATGATTCAGTAGATGAAAATGAACTAAAGATATTGTACACTTAAAATTCCTTGATTAATCCTCCTAACAATAATGGTAGTAGTTGGACTCTATTGTAGCTATCATGGCCATACCTCATGATTTCAGACATCCCTACATAACTAACTACGCTAGCTTCTATGGATGACATCTGATGACATGCATGTCATAGATAACTGGAACCATTATTTTACATGATTAAATGCATTATTACCTAGGAGTCTGCTTAATCACATATATACTACCCAACTGTTGTAGTACGGATAATGAGGATCTCATTTAACATACATGTACAATTATCATCATTCAATTCTTATCGTGAAATGCATCAGTCCCAAATTGGATATCAATCATTCCATGCATATACCAATTTATGTCTTATTATTCATTAACTTAAATAATCCCTAATTGTCACGTGTTAGTTCTTCATTTGAACTACCAATGATAAAGTTTAGTTTCGAAGTATCCACCTTAATATTAGACAGACACATAATTAATTAGTACCAGCACCTTTACTATGCACAAGGCATATGTTGAATCGATAATATTTAAGCTAACTTTTAAAAACATAACATAGATAAGAAAATGCACACATGGTTACTTCAAATAACTTATTAGTTCTTCTCCTTCCTATAGCTTAACCCCACATATACACATATGAACTACCAATTTAACAACATAAAAAGGACATGAATAATCATACATTATTTTTCATGTAAGTATCCTTTGATCGGAATGAAGGGAAACATCAACAAATCTATTCGTAAACAACTAAATCTATAGCACAGATGGGAAAGAACAAACATACGGAGCTATTCACGCACATGAACCCAACTAAAACATCACTTGGAGGGAGAAGTACCACCACCCAATCATGAATCACCTATGATTCCCGCCGATTCAAGGTTCTTGCCAAGGATCAATTGTCCTCAATTGATCAATACTCTTTCATGATTTAGTTTCCATTAGCAGTGGCCACTTTTATGGATTTTTTCCATTTTCCTAGGTATTTTTCAGAAAAGCTTGTCTTTATCTCCAACGAGGTTTTTACTCATAAAAGCTTGCCTTTGTCTCTTGCAAGGCTTTTATGTATGATGGATCTTTATCTCCCATCCATTTGATGGATCTCCAATCCATCCAAGCTTATCTAGAATCACATTTAGAAGCTTTCTCATGAAAGATTCATCCCTATCACATTCCTCAATGGGATTTGGCAAGAATCTCCTCTCTCTTGGTGTTCCACCCTCCAAGTGATTTATTTTATTAATTTATTTAATAACACATTTGCTTTTGATATTACATATCACCTAAATTTCCTCAGCTTAGGCTTAGAATAGTTAAACCCACAAAAGAGGGTATCACACCTAGCTTTCCTTAGCTTAGGTTGACAATCATTTAACACGCAAGGGGGGATATCACACCTAGCTTTAACAAAGCCTACGTTGACAATAATTTAGCACACAAGGGAGGGATGTTACATAGTATAATTGTACATAGACTAATTTTTCACATTTCTTGGTATTACTTACATTTATGTTTCTAATATTTATCTACATGTCCTTAGGTATTAAGAGGTATGAATTGTTTCACTGGACTTTTGATATTAATTATTTCTAATCTTCTAAGTTAAATGATAACATGTTTAGTTGTAGATCGATTTACTTTTGTGATTGTTATTTGAATAAACAAGTTAAGAATATTTTCACGTTTGAGGTTTGAGGTGAGGCATCATTAGGAAATACATTATAAAAAATTTCCTCTCCCTTTCATTTATCATATTTCTTACATTTAACTTCATTAAATATTTATTTTAAATCATAGTTTTATTGTTGGTTAGTACGACTTATTTAGTAAAGTTTTAATGTTAGTAGTTTGATCATGAAACAAGAAAACTTAAAAGGAACAATATCTTGATGAGAAACTCATACCATGATTTGTAATCATAATTGTGTTTAATGATCTTATTTTTTGAAATAAAATCTTAATCAATAACCACCATGCAAGGAAAATTCATCATAATCTTATCACAAATTAAAAGACACATTAATATGGCATTAGTAATAAACACTTCCTTTATGTTAATATTTTTATTTGCATTTTTATTTTGTTGGAGTTTGTTTGATTCATGGGTTATTACCTTTCTTTTGTTTTGAGAACTTTTTTTTTCTTTCCTTAATTATTTGTAATGGACTTGATTTGCATAATGTGATGTTAGCACCTTGTATAACTATTTGACATCACTTTTTGTTGTTTGTTTAGATTCCGATTTCATGATGTTTTCAAAATCTACGTGGGGAATAGTTTCAAAGAAACAGTAATTGGTAGCCATGGGAATCCATACTCTTTCACTATAATGGTATTTCATTTATTTTAAAATCGTCTTATTAAGTTTCTTTCTCTTAAATTATCCAATAACTGTGGGGGTACTAGGATACTTGTCAAGAATTATGGTTCATCTTTTATGGAGGAAAAAGTCTACTCTAGTCTTTTTCTTTGAATCCCACCATTATCCCACAACATTATAATAATTACTTTACATCCATAGATGTAGACAAATATTATAAAGTGAAATATACAAAGTGTTACATATATTTCTTTAAAACAAAAGCATCTCTCATACCACCTTTCTCTCTGCACCCCATTTTCAAATTGCAATTCTCTATTGACTAAATCTAAAGGGTGGAACACAGGAGACTTCAAGTAACTTTTAGTGTGGGAAGTACAAGTAAAACCATCAAACTGTGAAAGATCACTAGCAGTGGGGGTATGCATGCATGGTACGAAGATAATTTTATCGGGGCTATGTATACTCATGGTTAGAAAAGCATTCTTGAGAAAATCAGATAAACATTCAGAAGTATATATATCCTACCAAATGATGGGAGGGTGGAAAAGAGCTAGAATAATGTTCCACCTACAAAAGAAGAGAAACCAATCAATAAAGGTCCCAATTCAGACCCTTACTCACTTGCAATGTTAGGTCCCTATAATACTTATGTGTTCCCCTTATTTTTATTGTTGTGCCCCATAAAATACCACTATAGTTATTGTTGTAACCTTACATTATTATTTTTATGTAGGCTTTGATTATACTGTGACCCCTTATAGTTCTATATATACTGAGGAGGTCTTATCATTTTTATCATCGAATAATTGTTCATTTCTATAATATAAATAAGGTTTTCCCCTCGAAGAGGATAACTTCTAATTTGTTGATCTATCTTTTCTGTAAGATGGTTACGTAACATTTTGTATAATAACTTTCGATTCTATGGTTTCGCTTATTCAAATAGGACATATTGGAATTTTTACTATAACTTTTTTTATATGAGGCTTGAAAAGATGGAATTGCAACCACAGATTGCCAAAATCGTGATGAATGTTTTCTACGAATTCCAAATATTTTCAGAGATATGATCAAAGGAATTGAGCATTTTTTGAATCTAGATAATTCAATCTCAAATAGGTGACCTAAGGAAAATCATCATAAATTTCTGTTCAAGCATCAACTTTGAATTTCGTAAAATGTGGAAGAAAGTGCACAGGCTATATTTTTTTGTAGAAGATCCTATATAATCACAAGATAATGCAATTTACTAAAGCATAGGACAATAATATACTTCTACCTTAAACCATCAGAAGCCAATAGATCGATCACGACAATATGAACAAGAAGAAGGTAAATCAATGGTAGATAATAGACGATGTATCTAGGGAAATGCACTCACCAAATCCTTGTTATTTGTATTGCATATATACAAATATGAGTGAATATACAAAGCTTGTTCTCACTAGAAAAATTCCCCACAAGTATGTTCAACTTTCTACGCTCACAAACTATCTCAAGCTAAGTCCTTAGCCTATTCAACATCTCTCAAATCCCCTAATCTCTTGCGTAATTCATAGGATGAATATCCTGTACTTAGAGGGAATTCATGCTTCAAAAACTATGAAATCCCAACATATGATCAATATATAATGCATGCATGATATTTAGACTCGAGTAAATAATACCATTGATAGCACATTGTCTGTGCACTCTAGTCTCAATTGGGTCTTTCTCATAATTGACATGGATGAGTTTCTCATGAGGGAACCTTCAGTTAACTGGAGTAGCACTAGTGGATGCATTAGTGAAAAAGCTGACTGTTAGTTCTCTATTAGTTCCAAAAACAATTTAGAACTAGTTTAAATAAACTTAACTCAGTAAATTGAGTGATCTATTTTCCAACTCAATTTAAACTCATACTAGACCCCTAAAACTTAGGGATAACATATACATGACTACGAAAAAGCTTCCAACTCGAAATTCCTAAGCTAATTAAGTTAATTAAATATTTACAAGTTGCTATGATAATAGAATTAAATTTTTATTCTCAGTTTAATTTAGGGACAAATTAAACTAGAATTTAATTTTCCCATTTGTCAACCAATCTTTGTTTCCTGTTGTACCAAGAAACTACCACTAAAACAATAGTGAAGATCCCTCCTCATGTGCTCTTCCTATTGGATTTACTCCCTATCCAATCTGCATTGGTGAAGCCTTGAAGCTTCTCTCACTATGTCCATATATACCATAACCCATATTGATAAGTGCCCCTGATGTATCTCAAAAAATGATTTGTCACCTTGTAATATAACTTGATAGGCCTAACCATCACTTGAATAATATGGTTAAATCCATATCACATATTTGGTCATGTGTTCACCAAGTACATGAGTGAACCCACAAATTTCCTGTAAACAGTAGCTTCCACTACTTCCCCTCAGGCAACATCCTCCTTCCTCTAGTTACCTACTAGAGGATTCTCCATTGGTTTGATGCTCTCCATGAGGAATCTCGTGAGTACCTCACTGGCATACTTGCCCTTAGACACACACAACTTCCCATCTCCCTGCCATTCCTCCATGCCAAGAAACTAATGCATCAACCCCATGTTCCTCATCTCAAACTCTCTTGCAAGGTCATCCTTACAATACTTAATCAATTGATCATCACCTGTTAGTATGTGATCATCAACATAGAGTACAATGGTCAACAACTTACCTTCCACCACAATGTGGTACATGTTCACATCTGCTTCAATCTTCATGAAGCCCAGCCTAGTGAAGTAGCTACTTATCCTGGTGTACCAAGCACACAGTGCTTTCTTCAGCCCATACAATGCACTCTTGAGCTAGCACACATGTGACTCATGGTCAAAGGTTTCAAAACCTTCAGGATGCTCTATGTATAACTATTCCTCAATCATGCCATTAAGGAAGGTTGTCTTTACATCCATCTAATGTATCTTCCAACCCATCTGTGCTGATAGCACCAATATAGATCTGATTGACAAGTACCTTGCAACAGGAGCAAAGGTCTCATCATAGTCAATCACCTCTACCTATGAAAAGCCATGGTCCAAAAATATAGCCTTATGCTTCTCCACACTACCATTTGCAGCTTTCTATACCTTGTAAAGCCAAAGGGAGCTCACCACTCACTTTTCCTCCACTCTTTGGACCACATCCCAAACATTGTTACGAACTATGGAGTCATACGCCTCCACCATGGCATCAACCCAAATCGGCTGTTGGATTGCTTCCTTAAAGGAATATGGTTCTATCATAACACAGTCACCCATGAGAGTCATGTATCTAGTGTATCTGTCAGGTGACCTCCTCTTCCCACATTGAGAAGTGGGTTCTCCCACATTATCTCGTGCATCATCCAACAATCTATCTGCCTCTCTAATGCACTTTATTCCATCTCTGGAAGACTTTTCCTAAGTGGCTATATCGACTCCCTAATCCTCTACATGTGGCCGCTCCACATCAATCTGAGGCTCCTCAATCTTAGGAGGTAAAATCTCCTCATTTGCATGTGGCTCAATATCCCTCTCAATGGAAAATTGTATGGCCTTCTCCTCGTCGAATATGACATTCCTTTGAGCCACTATCATCCTTTTGGTTGGAATGTACACCAAATAGTTGTGAGGTGTATCAGTGTACCCCACAAATATCCCCAACTTTGTTTTCAGCTCAATATTTTTCCATGTATCTTTGGTCACATGGAAATATACTAATGACCCAAAAATCCTGAAGTGACCTACATCTGGCCTCTTACCAAAATAAGCCTCCTCTAGTTTCTTCATCTCAAGTATTCGATGTGGGCTACGATTCTGAACATAAACCGTTGTGTTGCATCCCTAGCCCACAATTGTTGTGGTAGGCCATGATCATGAAACATCGGCCTTGGTACCCCTACTATGGTTCTATTCTTCCTCTCAGCCACCCCATTCTATTGAGGGTTATGGGGTGTCGTCAACTCCTGTTTAACCTTTCTGTTGCACAAAAGTTCTTAAACTCGTTTGAGACATACTCACCACCATTATCAATGTTGGATTGTGTTATATTGTTTCCATGACTAGCGGGGGGGTGACAGGGGGGAAACAACCCTCCTGTCAATGGATATGTCGGGGTCTCCCCTGCACAAGGTCGAAGGGGCAGCACCTTGGAAAAAAAAAATTAGACTCTATATTACCTATGGTTTTGTGCATGGATTTTCCACATGGTTTTCGGCGCGATGGTTTTCGGTCCATGGTATTATGTATATCCAGTCAAGGGAATTATGGTTGTATTCTAATTCAGGGTTAATGGATTAGGGTTTATGGATGATTTTTCATGTATATATATGTATTGTATCATTGAAAGGAACATAATGAAAAATTAATCTTGTAGTCTTGGTTTCGGGATCTAAGGGAAAATCATTGTTATGATCCTGCCTTTGTTTATTTTCTGGTATTATAATTTGTATGCAGATAATTTATGTATAGGGTTAAAACTTACGTTTAGTATCAGAGCTATTTTTCCTTCAAGGGGACGCCTTTGTTGCTGAGGGATTTTTATCAAGCCTATGGTAGACCCTGTTCAGTGGGAGATCTACCGGATCGATTCTTGTGGTGAAAGAAGATGGAGAGCAATGGAAAGATAGAGATCGAGAAATTCAATGGTCAGAGTTTTGAGTTGTGGAAACTCAAGATGGAGGATCTATTGGTGGATAAAGATCAATCGATCACAATAGATTCGTGTACTAAACCAATGGGAGTATCCGATGAAGAATGGAAGAAATTGGATCAGAAGGCAAAGAGAACTGTACGACATTATGTCTTAGATTCAGTATTGTTGAATGTATCAGGGGAAGTTACAGTGAAGGCTTTGTGGGACAAGTTAGGGACTTTGTACCAATCTAAGTCTCTCATGAATATATTGCTCCTATAGAAAAAGATGTATAACCTGAGAATGAAAGATGGACACTCAGTGAAAGAGCATCTGAACGCATTTAATATTGTGGTAAGCCAACTATTACCTATTGATATTAAATTTTTGGATGAAGATAAGTGCACGAGGTTGTTATGCTCTATCAAGATTTGTGGGATAGTTTGGTTATTGCAATAGGTAGCAATGAAACTACCTTGTAGTTTGATGAAATAGTCTCATCCTTGATGACGAAGGAGATGAGATGGAAAAATATGCAGAGCCAAAATGGTGATGCATTTTCTGTAGGAGAATGGTCCCAGAACAGAAACAAAAATAATTCATAGAGTGGGAGATCTAAATCTCTAGGAATATTTGTAAAAGTGTGCTAGAAATGCAGAAAGGAAGAGAACTACAAAAGGGAATGTAAATATAAAGCTCCTGACAAAGGAAAGGGATCTGATGATTCTCCTTCTACAGAGTTGAAAACCACCTTAGATGAAGGTGGGTATGTGTACTTGGCTTCTTCTTCAAGTACACATGTAGATCATGAGGCATGGCTGATTGACTCTAGTGCATCCTTTCACTTCACTCCTGATATAGAGTGATTCTGCTAGTATGATAAATATCATGGTGGTGATGTCTTCTTAGGGTAAAATAGGAAGTCTAGAATCGTTGGACACAGAAAAGTAAAGTTGAAGTTGCAAGGTGAAAGGATTAGAAGACTTTCAGGTGTTCTGCATGTTCTTGCATTGGCCAAAAATATGATTTTTGTAAGCAAGTTCGATGATGGAGGTGTAAAAACAATGTTCGAGAAAGATACCCAGAAGATGGTTCAGGGATCATTAGTATTTATGTAGGGATTTTGGATTGCAACTCTGTACAAGATGCAAGGTAGCATTGTTATTGATGGGTGCAACAGTTTTGTGGTTCTTGAAAGTGGAGCATAAAATATAGTGGTCTGTAGAGAAAAGACCATGCTATGGCATAAAATTCTCTGACATATTGGAGAGAAGGGCCTTCAAATACTTCATGGTAAAGGTATGGTACAAGGTATGACTAATAGCTCTTTGGATTTTGATTTCAATGAAAATTATGTATATGGGAAGCAGAGTCGGGTGAGTTTTCCCTCTGCTGGTAAGAGGGTGAAATAGATATTAGAGCTTGTGCACAGTGATGTGTTTGGACCTGTGAAAGTTCCATCACTGAGTAAGTCTATGTACTATGTATTATTTGTGGATGACTTCTCAAGGAATACATGGATATAATTATTAAAGTAAAATTTGAAGTCTTTGACAGGTTTAAAGAATTTAAGGCTCTAGCGGAAAACTAGACAGAGAAGAAGATAAAGGTGTCAAGGAGATATAACGGTGGAGAGTTTTACAAGAAGGAATTTGAAGAGCTCTGTAAGAAGTGTGGTATAGCATGACACAAGACTACTCCATACACACTTCAGCAAAATGGAGTTGTAGAAAGAATGAACAAGACATTGATGGAAAGGGAAAGAAGCATGCTCAATGGTACCAGGTTAGGACAAGAATTCTGAGCAGAGGTGATGGATACTACATGTTAACTTGTCAACAAATTACCTTAATCAGTGTTGGATGATAAGACTCCACAAGAGGTATGGATTGGTAAGAAACCTTTTCTTTCACATCTGAGGGCATTTGGATGTGATGCATATGTACATGTTCCAAAGGAGAAAAGAACAAAGTTGGGTAGTAACTCTGAAAAGTGCATATTTATTGGGTATAAGGATGGTTTAAAGGGTTATAATCTTTGGAACCTAGTAAAAATGAAGGTTGTGTACAATCGAGAAGTGGTGTTTAGAGAGGTGAAAGATGTTAAATATGAATTCCAATCAAAGGAACCTGAGAATATAGAGTTTGAGCTTAAGGAGGAAGAATCAGACTCTATAGTAAAAGAGGAATCAGAATATGAAGAGCCACAAACACTGGTTGTGAGAAGATCAGTTCGAGAATAAAGGCAGCTAGAAAGCTATAGTCCATCTACTTTCTGTTAAAATTTTTCTTTATCTATCACTGATGATGATCCTAGAACTATGAAGGAAGCAGTATATTCAAAGGATGGAAAAGAATGGAAAGAGTCCATGCTTGATGAAATGGCATGTTTGCACAAAAATGAGGTTTGGGATCTGGTGGAGTTTTCAGCTAGAAGTAAACCCCTTGGCAACAAATGGATGTTCAATAAGGAGATGAATGTAGAAGGAAAGGTGGAGAAATACAAAGCTTGGTTGGTAGAAAAGGGTTATTCCCAGGTGCTTGGAATTGATTTTGGTGATATTTTTCTCCTGTTCCAAGGTAGATTCTATTAGATTACTTTTATCTATTGCTACTACTTTTGATTTTGATGTAGAACAGATGGATGTGAAGACCACATTTCTTCACGGGGGTTTGGAAGAGGAGATGTACATGAAGAATCCTAAAGGCTTTGTGGTGAAGGGTAAGAAAGAGTGGTATGCAAGTTAATTAAGTCCCTGTATGGGTTAAAATAGTCACCAAGGATGTGGTATCAGAAATTTGATACATTTATATGAGGACTTGGCCTCATGAGAAGCAAAGCAGATCACTGTGTGTATTTTAAATTAATTGGTGACCGTTTTATTTATCTAGTCTTGTATGTGGATGATATGTTGTTGGTTGGAAATGGAAAAGAAATAATCCAAGATTTTAGGACCCAATTGTCCTCCAAATTCGACATGAATGATCTTAGTGCTACAAACTATATTTTGGGCATGGAAATTAAAAGAGATCTGGAAAAGAAGAAGTTCTAGTTAAACCATAGGAAGTATGTCAAGATAATACTGCAAAGATTTTATCACTATTTCGTTCTTTTACCTTCTTTTCCAAATATTTCTCGACCAATGCTTTAAAATTACAAAACTTTGTGAAAGTTTGATCCGTTTTAGCATGAAAAATATCGCATTTACGAGAATAGTCATCAACAAATATAACATAATACCTATGTTTTGGTTGTGGATACATGAACCTGATCATTTTACGTATTTCAGTAGGACTATTTTCAGATGTAAATTTTGTTACATCAAATTTTCAGATGTACATTTTGTTACATCAAATTAGACACGTTTCGACTATAAGTTATCAATATTCCAATTATTAATTTAATGGTAATTTTAAATAGAAATTATGAAAATATCATTTTTCATGTACATTGTGAAACTACCTAACTTGGAAGCTATTTGGTAAATTTTAGAGTGCATGCAAATAACACGTAGTCCTCCATTGAGTCATTATTACTAGTTTTAAAACATTAACTTCCATTTTTCTACCAGAAATCTAAAGGTAGCATTTTGAAAATAAAAGAATAAAAACCCATTTTCTTGGGTGGTGATGATATTATACTATGGGAAAGAGTATATATATTTTTAAATAGGACATAACCAGAAATTCATCCAACAGAGAACGATGTAGGTCCGTAGTTAGGAAGAGAGTGAATTTGCAATAGCCATTGCTGACTCAAACCTGAACATAAGTGAATTTCCATCTAAAAGAATATAATGAGGTCATAATCCTAAATCTAACAGAACAAATGATGAATTGATTAGCAGGGTAGCACAGTAAAAAAGGTAGATTTTGTCTCCATAAAAAGGGCATGTATAACAAATTTAAGAGACAAATGCATCATATGCCACCTGGGTATAATTACACATTTACACTTGGATACAAGATTACAGGACATACCTATAGTTAGAATGTAACAAGGAAATATAAAAAATCTTTTAGGAATGGTGAGTGCAGGAGATAAACTATAATTTTGCATATTTGAGAAAAAAATATTAATACCGTGATGTGAAGATGAAAATTGTTGAAGAATAATGAAATAAAAAAATAAAAATGCTATTGTGCTATACAAAAAGAATTCGGAAAGTCGACAGATACCAACCGATATTTCTATTCATACACGACCTGTACTAATGGGATGACTACTTCCATATTTGGTACCGAAGACCATGCGTGCGAGAACCAAACAAAAAGGAAAGAATTTTATAGTAGCAGTAGTAGGAATTACACATAGATTAAATAAATTTATAGAAAATTTCTTTATAACCTAGTATTTGAAATATTATATATAAAAAATTCCAAATAGAGAAAGATTATTGAAAACAAAAGATAATAACTACACAACAACGAATATTTCATAATGTATGGAATTAAGGATTTATACTTATACGTACAAACTTACGAAGGAAAATTGAGAGTAAATTTCTTTAAAAAATCTCCCTGAAGACATTCAAGTGAAAATTTGAGTTTGGTACCTGTCAGAGGTGTACATATCATACAATTTGCATACATGAAATAGACAAAACAACTAAACCCATAAAAAATAAGGGTTCAATAATTCCAACTGTTCTTAGAAACGAATGAACACAATGAAACCGTAAATGACCCTAGCAGAGAAGGGACTACACCAGAGAGAGCTAATGTCCCCCATATGTGTGAGACATTTCGTTCAGAAGCAGAGGTGAGGCGAATTAACCGACCTGGCATGTGGGAGTGCAATGAGCTAGGGAAAGACAAATAGTTTAACCCTATTGGAAACTACAAGGACAAAAAGGGACTAAATCACTCGAGTATGAAGAGCTTGAAAGTACCTACAAAAGAAATAGGAATTAAGGATTAGTGACACCCTTTCTAGAGAATAGGACAAAAAAAATATGGAGAAAATGAGAGAGAAATAATTCAAGTAAACTAATTACCTGTGGAAGGAAAATCTATTGCCATGAGCCAATAATTTATTCAAATGGGAAATGTAGGAAGAATAAGAAAATGTTTAATTTGAATGGAAAAACTTCATAATATCAGAGGAAAATTAAATAATAGAAACAACTATCAAATGGGGAATATTATCTCTACCCAAAACGGAGAACAAATACTCTGCTAAGCCAACACAAAGAAGTGCGCCTAGAAAGGTTTCCTTCATCTTGTAGAATGACAATTAGAGGGAATATTTGTCACCTTTAGGGAAAACATTTATAGATAGCACTACTAACCTTGTGCAAACTTAATAAAATATTGAGGAGATCCTTATAACCCGTGTTAGGAAGAAAAAAAGGAACAATTTATCGAGCTAATACTGGTAGGAAAGGTTGAGCCAATCCTCAGTGACATTGTGAAAGGAGAACAAGTACCATTGTGTCCCTATCTTGATATGGACCTAGTGAGAAAAAACCAAGCGAGATTTTAGGTAAATAGACCAAGGGAGTTAAAAATGTATAAGAAATGAGCTTCGTTGGAAAAAATTACCTGCTTTCAATAGGCAATGGACGCGTCAGAATTATGGGAAGTTCCACACTACCTTGACAAAAAACCCATTTGTGAGTACCTTCTTCCTCATAGAAACGCGGTTATGGGAGCCAACACCTAACGTGAGAAAGGAAGGCTCACAATTGAGACTTGTCACAAAATCCTATTTCTAGGGTAATAAAAGTTGGATGCATAATAATTTCAGATGGGATCGGTTCATATCTAACTATTGAAGGATGAAAAGTACCATACGACATGTGAAATCACATGGCCTAACCAATGTGGCATCACACCATTCATTATTGTAACCCAAACATTAATCAACGAAAATTCTATAATCAATTTGGTAGGTGAAATAAAACCATATGTCTTACATAATAAATCAACAAGCACATAATAAGGTTGGAAGTGGTTAAATTTATCGATATATGTTTCAATCCTTTGGTGATAACACATTGAACCTTGGGAAAATATAAACCAATCTCGCACACTAACATTACTAAAGTACCAAGTACACCAATCATGAAAATGTGCCAACTAAATATAAGAACATGTATAAATATATACCTATCTCTAAGATATACCAAATATTGTAGGTGTTATCACCAACAAATGAAACGCTTTTCATAAAAATGATATTAAACATACTCCATAAGACAACCTAAATCGACCAAGAATTTACTAAGGCCACTTCCATGTACAAATAGTGTAAACATGCCATATGAGATTCTTATAAGTTGTCATGGAAAGGAGAAACCTTATATAGTAAATTCAATAGGAAGAAAAAAAAATATGTATAGAGGGATTTGTTAGAAATGGTATCAGAGCAAATTTTCAACAATGGGCCTCGAATGAAACATCACAGTAAAAAATAATCTATGTAGAAATACCAATATGAAATATCGATAGTAGGTTGTATTGTTTATAAGGTAGATAAGTGAAGAAGACCGCCACAAAATGGCACAAGATTACCCTCCAACCATAATAGTTGATGAGGAACTATATGTGGAATTGGGTAATGAAAGTACCCCATAAACTCAAACTTCTCATTTTATGGATGTCATTAGAAACATACAACAAGATTTTACTTACCAAAGAAACAGTAATGAACACCTACTAAGGGAAAGCGAGGATAGGCAAGAATTATAAGAGTGCTAACTGAAAATTCTATCCATAAAAGCATGAAACCAGAAGGGATGAAGAAGAAAAAGGTGGAAGCATAGTAAGATAAGTCTGAAAGAGGAAGTGAATCGAATAGGACATATTTGAAACCACAAAAAGTAAAGAAGAAAATGGAGTCATGATGAAGGTTTATTAAAATCACACCCCCTACTTTTGATGGGGAAAGAGAAGAATATGTGGAAGCATGGCTTCTTAACATGATAAATTACTATCAGGTACAAGAGTATGATAGTAACTTGAAGGCTAGATTGGATATTTACCCACTATAGGGTAAAGCTAGTCTCCAGTGGGAAGATGCCAAAAGTGTACATATGTTAGAAGAGAAGACAACTTCTTGGGAGGAATTTCAGTAACAATTTAAGTCTCAATACCCGAGTGAGCAATACTATGAAAATTGTGCTACGAAATTCCATGTGTTAAGGCTCAAACAAATAACTAGGGATGTGTTTATAGCAAAAGCTACAAGCTTATTATGGTATGTTCCTTATATTAAAGAAGAAAAAGCGAAGGTACAATAATTTTTGAAATGTTTACCAACACCTTACAAAGAAAGGATTAAGTTTGATAGTCCTGAGTTAATGGATGAGGTAGTAAGAAAAGCTAGATTGTGCTACAAGTAGTTCAAAAATAGAAGTGAAGGCTTAAAACCATGGAAAATTAAGGACATAGCCAAGTCGGTAATGAATATAAAAATAAAGAATTCTCCTTATTGTAAGAATTTTGGAAAGTATCACCAAAGGAAGAAATTAAGGGAAGTGTAAATCATCCTGCATAGTTTTATACTGGTCAAAGCCCATGGAACTAAATCGTAAGAGGAAAAATAGGAATAGGAAAAGAGAACTATTCAAGTGTTGTGGTTCTGGCGAACCAAACATATTAAGGAACTTTCTACATAATCCATGATTTATTCAGAATATTCAACCAGTCCATGAAGAAACCACGGTGAATGATCCTGTCTGAAATATTCCCACGATTAGTGTAGCACTAGAAGACAGATAGGTTGAGCATCAATATACTATGAATGAGATTGAAGGTACCATTTTAAACCAATTTGTTTCTATTTTAATTGATCTTGGGGCTATCTTAAGCTATATTACTCCCGAAAGTCTCAAAAAATGTAAATTAAAATATGAAAATTTCAAGAATGCATGGTTGGTATAGTTAGCGACTCGCACTAAAATAAGGGTAACTAGTCAAATAAAACAGAGCCTCAATGAATTAAATGGTTACTCTACAGAAGCATATTTAAACATTATTCCTTTAGGATCCTATGATTTATTAATAGGCATGGACTAGGTGGAGAAACAGTGAGGTGTTATAAGCCAGTTAGAGAAAACAGTGAGTTGTATGGGTCAAGATGACAAAACCTGGTTAATTAAAGGTAAACCAAAACAAATACCAGCCAAAATAATTTCATCTTTATAGCTGACAAGGAGTGCAAGGAAAGGATTCCAAGTATATATGGTGCAGGTGAAAACCTATAAATAATAGACATAAAATGAAAATTTAGAGGCCTTACTAGTCATCAGTTGTAACACCCATCCCTTGTGTGTCAAACTATTACAAACCTAAGATGATGAAAGTTAGGTATTATTTGTAATATTAAAAGAAACTGCATTATTAAATAATTAATAAATCGATTGCTTGGAAAAGCATACACCAAGAGATGAGATTCTTACCAAATCCCATTAAGGAATGGGATATGATAAACTTTCATGATAAAGCTTCTAGATGTGATTCTAGTTAAGGTGGATGGATTGGAAATAAATGTTCATCAAGAAAAGAAGATTTGTGGGAGATAAAGGCAAGATTTTATGAGGAAAACCCTTGCAGGAGATAAAGGAAAGTTTTTCAAGAAAACTCCCAGGAAAATGGATAAAAAAATCCATAAAAGCAGGACGTCGCTAATGGAAACCATATAATGAAAGAGGATACTAAATACCCATTGTATATCTCAATTGGAGTCAGATTATCCATGGAAAGAACCTCATATCGAGGGGAATCAGAGGTTATTCATGGTTGGGCAGTGGTGTTGCGCTCTGCATGTGATGTGCACTCTTTCTTATGATCTAGTTTGTTTCATATGCATGTAATATTATGTATGTTAGTTTATTCTCCTCTCTGTTACACTTTTGGTTAGTCTATTTTCTTGAGTTTCGTCATCATGAGAAGGACTACATGGATTTCAGGTGCCCATTATGCAAGAGTAGATTACCTGTGTTAATTTCTTTTATGAGATATTTTGATATGGATGCATGTGAAATTAATGTATTCCAAGTCAAATTTAGGAGAGGAACGTAATATGAGGGTTGATGCAATAATGGATATGTTGTCACTCTTTTAAAATATGTGGTGATTCAGTGGTAAACTTATGTGCATGTGATATATGTAGGATTGAGACAGTAATCAGAATAGAGTATGCATGTAATGATTTCCTTAATGCTTCTATGAAGTCATCATCATGAGGTTTTCATATATATTAGTGTTTGAGGTAGTTATTGGCATGAGATATTGGTGCACCTAGAACAGTTAGGGAATAATGTCTCTAACTATATATTCAATGGTTTAGGATATCTATACCATGCATGGCATGAGAGTTGTATCCAATCAGGACAATCTAATTAGATATGCATGTTGAATAAAGGTGGTCAGTATCACTTTGACCGCATATGTAGACTATGATCATGATTCATAGCCATGTTAGTGACGGTAGTCCAGATTAGTGCTCCACTAATGTTTGTGCGGCGTTGTCAAAGAGTTTTGACGATTGCATGCCATGATTCATTCCTTTCTCCAAGTAGTGGTTTAAGCCTAAGAGATAATCTAAAGAGTATGTAATATGGCGTCTATGGTGTAGGTTCATGACTTTGATGTTTTTAGTAGTTAAGATCAAGCGTAAAGTTGCAGGAACAATCATATTGCATGAAATGAGGGAGTCACTGTACTTGTGATGACTGATGAATATTAACTATAAATGAAGAAAATTTTAAATTAAGAATGCCTAGTGGCTATTTTCCAGGGTAGGTCTAGGAGGAATGTTACAAATGGCATCAGAGCATAGGTTCAAACACTGAGGCCTATGGACCAATCCACCTCCATACTAGACTCCATTTCATGTAAATGTTAGAGTGATTCTCACAACTAAGGGAAAATTCTAAGCTGAGAGTAACAACATTAATATTTTAATGAAGAGTGATAGCTCTTAAATTTTCTTCTTAGCTGCCAGATAACTAATTGCATAAGTGGTTTGCTTATAAAAATCTTATGAGGAAGGAAAATAACCTGAAATATATTAAGGGTGGAAATCATTATAATTACTAACACACAAGGGGAATTAAAATTCCTTGAAGTTAACTTTAAATCTTAAAATGATCTTCCTGAGTGATGGTTGAAGGAATAACTTGCATATATATTTTAGTTATATATATATATATATATATCAAGCAGTCTATTTAAAATGATTGATTGACGTGAAATGCGTAGTTTCAATATGTGTCATAGTTTTTAAATTCATATAGTTGGTTACGATTACTGTAACAATTAATAACGAGTCATGGACTTGCTGATAAGGAAGGGTTTTAATGAAGACAATGGATTCAAGGACAAAGTACTCAAATTTTCCAACAAATAATATTTCATTATAGATTAATGATAATGCTTAAGGGGAGCATATCTGGTATATGATACCAGGAATTGCACTCGTGTGTTGCATGCATAGAACAACATTAAGTGGATAATTAGCATGTTTATTAGTATTAATAAGTTACTTTTAATTGTGTCCTCTCATAGATAAGGAGCTTAAAAGTTTTATTATACATTGTGAAAGTTTTCAAAACTAATGTTGTGGTTGAACACCCTTATGAGGACACAACGACTTAATATCATGACAGAAAAGCGACGCTTGCAAGGATTCATAGCAGAGAAGGATAGTTAAATAATTGATAATCATGGTAAGGCATAGCCAGCATATTAATGCAATTTTAAAGCTTGATAACAAGTAATTCATATAGGGGAAAAATATGATTACTTGAGGGTACATTAAATGTATGGCATGCATGGTCATTTTGGGGATGTGATGTGCTGCATGGATATGCCTTAATGCGTGAAGGAATCAAAATTATCACAAACTAAATTATGATAAAAACAAAGAGAAAATTACCATGTATGTGGGAGAATATGTTGGAATACCGTAGAGTTCAAATATTAAACTATGTATATCTTAACAATCATTAAATGCATTTTGAAGTGAGTACCCATATATAAAAGAGGAAATGTTAAACTTTAGTAAGGTAACTCATAAATAAAAAGAGACAAAATATCAATTGGTTCATAAGTAAAAATCGAAAGGGAAATTATACACCTCATCAGAGGTTAGGGGTTATATAGGAGGGTTCCACCCTAGAATAAGTTCTAAGGTATTATGCAATGGTAAAGGTTCCCATGAAATAGTGTTAAGATTGTAAGAACATGTTATAGTATAAGGCTATGAAATTGTACAAATTGTCATTCAATTTAATACTTTGATTAATGCATCCATATAAAATGAATTTTGGAAGGTGATTTGTTCCTCAGTTGGAAGAAAATGTGATTAAGGGGAACCTAAACTTAACAAGTTATTACATATGATGACATATTCTTATTTCATTGGATATGCATAGTTGGATCTGTAAGTGTCCTTGAGTACAACAATATATAAACCATGGTAATTAATAATAAGCATAATTTATATTTTATGTACCACTGGGTTAATCAAATGGTATCCAACAATCTATTCAAATAGACTGATATCATACCAATTGAAATGCATATTTTGTACCAAGAAATTTTTGGAGGTTATCTTTTTAGATTGCATTGATAACATGTCTGTGTTAAATAGGACAACATAATAAATGTTGCATAAACGATATAGGAATTCATAAAATTGATAATTGATCACTTGTTTAAGGGTGATTTAATGTTAAAGAGGAGGTGTTGACATGTAAATACCCTGAGATCATACTCATGGTACATACAAAACGTAAAGGGTATAAAATTGAAAGCATTGAAGCTTTCATTTATAACTTTTGTATGGGAGAAGTATGTAGATGCATACCATTTATTCAATGGAGCCTAGATCTATGCAAAATTCATCATAACCAACAATATGTTGGAAGAAGTACAAAAAAGAGCCATAGTAAATCATATGACTTGATTTGTTTAAGTATGGAATAATTTTTAAGAACCAACCAAATTTTTTCATGGTTAATGACAAGCTAAGATGGTCATTAGACTAAAAATAGCTATCATATACTAAGTATCATAGTTAATAATCTATGTTATAAGTAAGCGTAAGGTATATTCCATTGTTTTTAAAACCTGGTGTAGGTGACAGATTTAATTGCAAAACTAAAGGTTATGTGTATGATTGAGTTGTATTATACATGATTACTTTTATGATACTATTATGATGCTATTGTATTGCAACCACATGAGACAGGAAAATGATTGCTAAATAAAAGTACTTGAATAGTATGACATCAAATTTTCATTGGTTGTAGAAATGGAACAGGTCCATGAAATTCATTATAAATTGAGAACAATTGTAGCACTTTCTTAAAGGTAAAGAGGGAATTATTGGCATAATACTAACATGGTTGAAATCATATGGATGAAGTATATGTCATGCAGGGGATACTATGGACATTGGTATGATGTGCCAATAGTACTGATAGTACTATGTACAAATAGTATATATGATACCAGTATGAATAGATATATTTCATAAAAATAATATATGACATGTATAGCTATGTGTAGGTATACATGAAGACAGTGGGTGGGTGTCTAGAAGGGAAACCGACCTAGAGGTTGCAGAGAAGATGGGAACTAAGAAGCATTCAAGGATAAGTAACATTGGTTTAATTGTAGCTTGGCATACATTTGATTATGATTCTGATGAGTATATATGGTTATGATAGTTATGTGTGAGTTAACCTGTTAGTATATTTTATGCATATTGATTTGGAAAATATGCAGAGAAACTGCAGGAAGCAAGTGTTTGGAAAGGAACACAAAGGCTTGGAAGAATATAGGGGAAGGACATGCATTTCTTCAAACACAAAAAATTACGGGAAATATAAGCCATAGCTAATTTAGTAGTGTTGTGTATCAAAGTATGATACTTAATTGTGGTAAATATTTTCGAGTTTTTGCATCTAAAATTTCCTACAAATTGTTTGAAACCAGTGTTATAGGTAGCAATGCAAGGAGATGTGCTAGGAACAATCCTTGTAATTGATCTATTATTGGTATATTTGCATTATATGTTAAGGCAATAAGTTTTGGATTCAGAGACATCTACCCATGAACAAAGATGAAGTAATACACCGAGGATGATTTAAAATTTAAGGGGGGCTGTATGTAACAACCCTCCCTTGTGTGTCAAACTATTATAAACCTAGGTTGAGGAAATATAGGTATGAAGTGTAATATAAAAAATAATTGCATTATTAAATAATTAATAAATCGATCACTTGGAAAAGTGATACACCAAGAGATGATATTCTTGCTAAATCCCATTGAGGAATGGGATAGGATAAATATTTCATGATAAAACTTTTAGATGTGATTCTAGATAAGCTGGATGGATTAGATATAAATATCCGTCGAATGGATTGGAGATAAATATCCATCATGAAAATATCATAAAATATTTTTGGGAGATAAAGGGAAGATTTTATGATAAAAATCCTTGTAGGAGATAAAGGCGAGCTTTTCCAGAAAATGCCTAGGAAAATGGATAAATTGATCCATAAAAGCAGGATGCCACTAATGGAAACCATATCATGAAATAGGGTATTAAATACCCACTGCATAGATCAATTGGAGATAGTTGATCCAAGGCAAGAACCTCGACCTGGGGGGAATTAGAGGTGATTCATGGTTGGCTGGTGGTGCTCCACTCTCAAAGTGATGTGCACACTTTCTTTTGATCTAATTGGTTTCATATGCGTGGAATATTTTATATGTTGGTTCCTTCTCCTCTCTATTATAATTTCAATTAGTATATTTTGTTGAGTTTCCTTGCCATGTGAAGGACTGAATGGATTTAATGTGCCAATTATACATGAGTAAATAACTTGTGTTAATTTATTTTATGATATATTTTGATATGGATGCATGTGATATTAATGTCGTCCAAGTCAAATTTAGTATAGAAACATAATATGTGGGTTGATGAAACAATGGATTTGTTGTCATTCGTTTAATGTACGTGGTAACTCGTTGGTGAACTTCTATCCATGAGATATATGTAGGATTGAGATAATAATCCTGACAGAGTGTGTATGTAATTATTTCCTTAATTCTTCTATGAATTCATATTCATGAGTTTGTCATATATATTAGTGTTTGAGATAGTTATTGGCATGATATATTGGTGCATGCAAAATAGTTAGGGAATAACACATCTAACTATATATTCAATGGTTTATGACATCTATACCACGCGTGTCATAAAATTTCTATCCAACGAGGCTAATCTAATTAGATATGCATCTTGAATAAAGGTGGTTAGTAGCACTTTGACCACATGCATAGACAATGATCATGATTCACAGCCATGCTAGTCACAACAGTTTCATATCAATGCTCCAATAATGCTTCTGTGGGGGTTGTCAAAGAGTTTTTATGATTGCATGTCATGATTGATTCCTTTCTCCAAGTTGTGGCTTAAGCCTAAGAATTGATCTAAAGAGTATGGAATATGGTGCATATGGTGTAGGTTCATGACTTTGATGTTGTTAATAGTTAAGATCAAGATTAAAGTTGCTAGACCAATCATATTGCATGAAATGACAGAGTCAGTATACCTGTGATGATTGATGAATATTAATTATAATGAATAAAGAATTAAAATTAAGAATTCCTAGTAGCTATTTTCCAGGGTAGGCCCACGAGGTACATTACCTCAATGAATTTCAAGATGTTTTTCTAGAGGAAATTCCAGGTTTACCTCCTCGAAGAGTCATAAACTTTTCCATTGACTTAGTGTAAGGTGCCACCACAATATCTAGACCTATTTATCATATGAGTATAATATAATTACTATAACAAAAAATTGAATTATAGGAACTATTAGACAAAGAGTATATCAAACCAAGTGTCTCACCATGGGGGAACCCATAACTATTTGTCAAGAAAAAAGATGGCACATTTAGAATGTGCATCGATAATGATAAATTGAATAAGCTAGTTGTCAAAAAATAAATATCCGTTACCTTGAATAGTTGATTTTTTTTATTAAGTGAGCGAGCAAATATATTTTCAAAAATTGATTCCCAGACTGGATATAATCATCTACGAATAGAAGGTGAAGATATTCATAAGACAACTTTTAGAACCATAAATGGTCAGTATGAGTTCATAGTGTTACACTTTCATCTCACTAACATACCAACAACCTTCATGTCTTTAATGAAAGTGTACACCACAAATATCTTGATAGGTTTGTGCTAATATTCATATATGAAATTTTAGTGTCTTCTAAGAACATCTGAAATTGGTCTTACAAATTGCAAGGGAACATAAGCTATATGGAAAACTCAACAAATGTGAGTTTTACAAAGACAGAATATGGTACTTACGTCATGTCATTTCCAAGGAGGGGTTATTTGTTGGGCTAAAACTGGTTAGGGATATTACGAATTGGCTCGTACATAAGGATATGCCAACAGTTCGCTCATTTATGGGGATCACAGGATATTATCGAAGGTTTATAGAGGGATTTTCAAAATTCGCTTATGCCAGTACTTCCTCACAGAAAAAGCAACAAAGTTTGAGTGGATAGTCAAATGCCAAGAAACTTTTGGCAAGTTAAAACAACTACTGACAATAGCCCATATATTAAGAATTGGAGACCCGAATAAGCAATTCATTGTTTGTACGGATACTTATTTGGAAGGCCTTGGTGGAGTGGTGATCCAGGAAAATGCAATAGTAGCCTATGAATCTAGGATGCTGAAGCCACACAAAAAGAATTATGTTGTGCATGATATAGAGTTGGCAGCAGTGATACATGCTTTAAAAATGTGGAGACACTATCTATAAGGGAAAAAGTTTAATTTGGTGATAGATCACATTAGTCTAAAATATTTATTTAGCCAACCTAATCTAAATTCTAGATAAGCAAGGTCGTTACCTTTCCTCAATGAGTTTGAATTTGATATAAAATACATGAAAAAGAAAACAAAATTGTAGATGCTCTCAGTAGACATGCACATGCTTTGATGGGGATATCTGTTAGCGGTATTAGTACATATTTTGTGGAAAAAATAAAAAGTTCAATGAAACAAGATCACAAATATTTGAAAATTCAACAAATGGATGTTTTAGGATATGCTAGAAATGCTCAGAATTTGCCAAGTTATCAAAATAAATTGTATATTCCCAATCTGAGTGTGCTAAAACAAATGATACTAGATGAATATCACAAGAAACCATATGAAGTTCATATTGGAAACCAAAAGATGATAAAAATATTAAGGAAGCAAATGTTTTGTCGTGGCATGAAGAAGGCAGTAGCATAATACTTAGAAAAATGTATAGAATGTCAATAAGTAAAATTGAAACATCAATACCCTGCAAGATTGTTAAATCCACTGCCCATTCCCAAATGGAAGTGGGAAGTGATTTCATTGTATTTCATTACGGTATTACCAAGGATAAAATGACAACATCACTCCATCATGGTTGTAGTGGACACTTTGACTACAACAACACATTTTATATAGGTGAAGTCTACTTTTAGAACTGCAAAGATTGCTAATATATCCATGAAGGAAATTTTTGGATTGCATGGAGTGCCAAAGATGTTAGTGTCAGAAGAGATTCTAAATTTACCTCCAAGTTCGGAAAGCTTTTTCTGGGACCATTGTAACTCAATTAAACTCCATCACTGCATATCATACTCAAACAAATAGATAGACATAAAGGACTAATTAGATCTTGGAAGATATGTTCTGAATTTATGTCATGGACAAGCTTACTTAGTGGGATGATTATCTAGATTTAGTAGAATTTTCATATAATAATAGCTATCGCACTTCAATAAAAATGAGTTCTTTTGAAGATTTATATGGCATAAAATTTCATACAAATCTTAATTGGAATCAACTAGAAGATCGATTGATATTAGGACCAAATGTTTTGTAGGAAATGGAGTAGGTGGCATGGAAGATTAGTCAAAATATCAAAATGAATAGGACTCGAAGAAAATCTATGTGGAAAAGAAAACTATCCATAAAGAATCTAAGATTAGAGACCATGTTTACTTAAGAGTGAAACCAAGAAAGAGCACCTTAAGAACTAGGACATGTGAAAAATTGTCACCATAGTTTTGTAGGCCTTTTGAAATCTTGGATAGAGTCAGTCTGAGAGAGTATCAAATAGATTTTCTTGGTCATATTAAAGTTCACAATTTTTTTCATGTGTCTTTATTAAAGAACTGTGTTCAGAATGATTCTGATGTTATTGATTAGAATCTAGTACATATCAAACACAAAGGATATTTCCTGCCAAATCTGTTCAACATCGTAGATCAAAAAGAGATCTTTATCCAAAAATGAGTTGTCACTCAAGTTAAAGTGTAGTGGAGGCACTTTACACCTAAGGAGGATACTTAATTATGGGAGGATACAATGCAATAATATTATCCAACATGGTTCCAGAATTAAGAAAAGAAATGATAAGCACCAAGGACGATGTTAATTTAAAAAGAGGGGGAATATGTAATACCCCTCTATTTCTATGTAAACATATTTTGTTTTGTATTGAACTATTTTTAGTTGTGATGGTTGGAAAGCCATGTAAAACTAGACTTAATATAAATAATAAAGTTTGATGATGTAATAAATAAATTTTATTAATGAAAATGAAAAAGAACTGGAAATTACTTGGGAAAAAAACACTGGAGTTAAAGAGATTATTTCCATGATCCAGAAACCAAGTTTGGCACATAATATCAAGACAATCTTCCCTTAAAATCACTCCTAAAAATCCGTACGGGTTTACTAATAAGATTTAATACAATTGGAGAGAAAATCTATTAAATTGCCGAGTGTAGGAAAAAAACACCGAGTGAGGGTGAATAAATCGTTGTGGGAGAAAAAGGTGGGTTTTAAATAAAAAGGAGAAGACATCTTTTTCGAAAAAGAAATAAAAAAATAGAAAATCCTAGGTTATTGGGTTGGGGGATCCTAGAAGGTGAGACGACACTAAGGAAATATATGCTAGGGAAGAAAGGCATAAAAACACCCTATCTGGAACCAAAAGAGGTTGTTGATTCATTTTATAGATCTAAGTTCAGGGAAGAACTAGAGGAGATATTTTGCAGTTGGGAGGAAAGTGTTTATGGATGAAGTAGTTTCAAGGAAACAATTATGGATAGAGGATCTAGTCATTATGATTTAATTTACTTGTATTCAAAATTATTTAATTCTAGTTAGAGGATCTAGTCATTCTGGTTAAATTTACATGCATTCGAAATTGTTCAATTCTGGTCAGAGGATCTAGTCATTTTGCAAAATTTACATGCATTTGAAATTGTTGGAAGATTATTTCTATTATTTATATCATGCAGGTTGAAAATGTTTAGCTCTTATCAATATTGAAAAATGCATGAAATATTGTAGGATTAATTTGAACTAGTGAACTGTTATTATTAAGGATACATGAACTATTATTATTATGCCTCATCATTTTATGTATTTTAGTAGGACTATCTTCAAATGCACATTTTCTTATATTAAATTGGTCATGTTTGGGCTAGAAGTTATCAAACTTCCGATTATTAATTTAACGATAATTTTCAATAGAAAGTATGCATATAGCTTTGTGGTTGTGCATTGTGAAACCACCTAGCTTGGATGTTATTGTGTAAATTTTACAATGCATGCGAATAGAACCCGGTCCTCCATTGAATCATTATTACTAGTTTTAATACAGTGACTTGACTTTTGTTACTGGAAATGTAAAGGTATCATTTTGAAGGTAAAATAAAAACACGCATTTTCCTTGGTGATGATGATATTATACAACGGGTAAAAATAAACAAACAAGTTTAAATAGGGCAAAATGAAAAATCCATCCAATAGACAAGGATATAGGTTTGTAGTTGGGAAGGGAGTGAATTTGCAATAGCCATTACTGACTCGAACCCAAACCTAAGTGAATTTCTCTCTTAAAGAATACAATTAGATCATAATCATGAATCTAATGGAATAAATGATGAATTAATTCACAGGGAAACATAGTAATAAAGAAGATTTGGTCTCCATAAAGGGGGCACGTATAACAAATTTAAGAGATGAATGCATCATATTCCATCTATGTATAGTTACACATTTACACTCAGATGCATGCATAAAATCCACACCCGTAGTTAGAACGTAATAAGGAAATAATAACATTATTTTAGGAATGGTGAGTGTAGGAGATAAACTATCGTTCGATCATGTTTGAGAAAAAAATATTAATACTGCTATGCCAAGCCGAAAACTATTGAAGAAGAAAGAAATGACAAAATAAAATGCTATTGTCGTATACAAACTTTTTTTTGAAAGAGTCGATACAGACTAACCCATACTTCTATTCCAACCACAAATTCCTTGAATTTTCTCTTTACAAAGGATGTCGAAGTCACCAAAGAACTTGACCTCCTACTTCAACTCTCGCAGAAAACCAACGTCACCATCATAAATTAGTCAGACGATTCTTTCACACCCAGCTAGTCTAGTTGCTCGACCCTTGCGTTTGAATAATGGTCACTGTCACATTGCACCGATCTTCTACAATAGATGAATTCATGTTTTAGTGGGAGAGACCACAATTATTCACATAGTCAGATAATTGAAGAAGAAATCTCAAAGGACTCATAGACCTGCAAACAAAGAACTTAAAAAGCAAATGATCGAAACCCTTCATAAAAAAAAGAAAACCATTTGTTTTTTTGTGGTAGAACTAGTCATGCAATAAACAAACCAAAGTTATGAAAGAAACATCATCAAAATAGATCATATAAAAAATTAATGAATTCAGCATAATGTGCCATAGATCGAACAAATAATTTCGTTGATCTTCAGCTATTCAAATAGCTTCCTCGACCAATGAGCCATCAATAGCACCATCTAAGCCAGCGAACAATCTATTCAAGACGACTTTGAAAGTATGGATTGAATAGGGGTTGTGCATTCACAAAGATTAATGTTAGCCCCAAAAAAAATGCAAATATACTTAAATACATGAACAAAGAAATTGATAAGAAAATTTCATTAAACCACTACAATAAAAACATACAAACAAATCATAGACTAATTAATTCTAAAACTCCATTAAAAAATAAAACTAAAAATTCAACACGCGAAGCATCGCCCACTCCCATACCATGTAGGAGTATTTTGCTACTAACAATATTTTGTTAATGTATAAAGAATACTTCCCAATGCCAGTTAAGGATAACTATGAGAACACGACAAATGAAATTCTCTATGTGAGCTTGCAAATCATGATACTTAGCTCATAAGGAAATGAGACGTTGGAAAAGGAAACTCCAGCAAGACTCTTTTTACTAATTATAACCTAAATAGTTTTTTTTGTATGTATGAGGAGGTATGTTACATATGGTCTTGTTAGTGGACAAGTCCACATGGTGGACCTTCCCAAAAGGTTTTTTAAACAATCTCAAGGTGAAAGCTACTAAATAAATAAGCATAATAGGAGAGAAATATTATGCTAAACACTTAGCTAGAAAGATACTAAGTTGGGTGAAAAACATAATAAATCATAGATGGAGAGAAATACATACTTTAAAGAAACAGAAATACCTTTTATTAAATTAAAACAAAAATCCTAAGTAGCTAAGGGTTACAGACCCTTAATGCAAGATGTTGCTAAGGAAATAATCTTTTGAGAAGATCTATCAAAAAACAATAGATAAAACCTAAGAGGGTTGTTGATTCTAAGAGGCAAGAAGGTCTAAACTTACGGAATTGTTGATGAGAATGAAGAACAGAAAAACATGCTTTGTTCTTGAGTATTTCCCAAGATACTAGTTAAAGTTAGATAGCTTATTTTACTATTCTAATGTTCAATTATTTATCTATAAAATATGATAATGTCCTCAGTTAAATGTTTGCGCTATATATATATATATATATAAACTAGCTAGAAATGTTATACTTATAATGAAAGATTCATAATTAGTAGAAATAGTTAATTATCTAACAAATACCTATATCAGTTTGAACAGATGTAATAGGATCTGTATAGTACACTGAAATCTATATATTCGATATACTAAATTTAAAGCTAAATAAATCACATGCACGATGTGAGAAAATACATATATATAATTGTATATTCAAGTAGTTTAGATTATTATGCGTGAGTGCTTACACAACTAGAAATTAATGACTAAATTAATTGTTGTTTGATATTGCATGAATGGAAGAAAATACTTTAACTCATAGGGTTATAACAAAAATGTTTGAATAGATTTGTAAAGCTATGTTATTCTAGGCAGAAAACTTTACCCGTATGTATAACAAGGAACATTGCGAATATGAGAAATCCTTTATAATTAGGGTTAGAGTAGAATTAGAAATAAATTATTTAGTAAATATGGTTCCTTATACAAAACCTAAAACCTATAAATATTAGGAAATATGGGATACTTCTTGTATTCATGTAAACTAAGTGACTTATCTATTTTATTTGAGTGTGGAAAAAGGAGTGGACGGTAATAGATCCATACTTAAATATCCATAGTAATGTGCTTGTGTTATTTTAGATAATTGTGGAAATAAATTAAACAAAAAAATATCTATTTTAGATGTAGAAATAAATTAAACAAAAATATTTATTTTAGAGCATGATATTGTATCCTAGAACCCCTATCGATGTTTACATATAACTTGTGGAGTGTGAAATTAGAGAAAGATGGAAGAATATTATTCTTAGAATTATTATTAAATAAGTTTTAAAAAATTTGGGAATCAAAATTGTAAGTGAATTTATTACCCATGGATAATAATAGACAGAATAAATATTTTAGTATAGCTATAGGGTTAATAGTAAATTGAGTGTTAATGATGTGACCAACCCTTTACTTAAGGATTAACGCTAAACAACAAAAATGAATACAACGATGTAATCAAACTAACTATGATTAGCTGGTAATCAAAAGGTTAGCACAAATATTTCTTTGTATTGACGGTGTATTAATTATCGGTATTAGTTGAGCTATAGGGTTAATAATAAATTGAGTGTTAATGATGGGACCAACCCTTTACTTAAGGATTAACGCTAAACAAAAAAAATGAATGCAACGATGTAATCAAAGTAATGATGATTAGCTGGTAATCAAAAGGTTAGCACAAATATTTGTTTGTATTGACGGTTGTATTAAATATCAATACACTGGTAGGTGAGAGGACAACGTGTCCTCGTCCCAATTCTCCTTCTCACTCTTGGACTAAACCCTAACCCTCAATTCATTCACTCCTACATTTTCATTTCTCTTGGTTCGTGGTGAGAGCTCTTTCTGTTGGTTTTCTTGTGATTGTAACGAGCTCGAATTTAATACTCCGCCAACACCTAGTGATGGATTTCTCTGTTGAATGGTTGGATAACTATGCTCAAACTTTTTCTTCGACTATCTGCTTAGTTTGGCTCTGTTACTATGTCATTGACTTCATCGATTTCATGAGAGGGTTACTCTGTTTTCTCTGTGGTTTTATGTTCTTCTTATGGTCACTATTTCTCCTTTCGTTACCTTAGCGTGTTCTACTGGGATTCTTTAGTGGTATTTTCTGGCTGCCTCTGTGACTATTTCTCTATTTAACTTGTCGGTAATTTGTTGTGAACGTAGGTCATAGCCATCAAGGATTCTTTCCTCAGCGTCGTTCAACCCTGGTAAGGTAAGTTTCTCCTTCCCTGTTATAGTTGATTTGCTCAACTTTTCTTAAAGACTAACAATAGTCACTCCTCATGAGTAGGCTTCCTTTCTGTGGCTGCGACCCCAATGTGAGTTCATTCATCTAGCATTGTCTAATCTCCTGGTAAGTTCATTTGTGTTTTTTTTCTTCCGCACTGTTTATCGTTCTGTCCCTTAATCTTTAGAATGCCAATGCTAATAAACTTTTGTTGTCTCTTTGCAAGTTGGGGATGGCTCCTGGTTGGACTGCTACTTGGATTTCCTCCCAAATGGAATCGGTAGGGTCGCTCCCTGTTACAGTCCTTTTGTTTGAGGGTTTCTCACGTCGATTCCTTCTTTGGTGTAGTCGGTCATTTGGTTAGGGACTGAGACTCTGTTGTTTCCATCTGTTGGTTGATGTCAAATGGCCTTCGTGCCTAGTTGTATATAATCTTGTTTTTTTTTCTATGGCTCTATAGCTATTCAGGGTTATAACCCTAACCCTCATTATCTATTTCTCTTTCGGAAGAGGGTTCGTTTGGCCTTATGATTTGTGGGACTTGAGCACTTTGTATTTGTATATTTTGTATCCTGGTCTTAATGTTAAACTGTCTATAAAGACGAAAGAAAAAGAAATTTCAAGGTTCGCGGTTACCTTTATCGTGAATACATTTCACAGTGACTGTATTTGTTTAGTTAGCTGCTATGGCTGTCGCTTGTTCTTGTGCTTCTGGGATTTTCGCAGTTGCTAGAACTGCTTGTTCGGCCTCTCGTTAATGTTGCGTTGTTGCTGGAACTTCTTGTTCAACCTCTCGTTAATATTATGTCTCTTGTTTGTCAATCGAATTTTGAAACCATGTCTCTACTCGTCTGGAAGGATTTCTGGTAGAACAAAATGTACAGCTTGTCTATTTGTTACATATGATAATAATTAGAGGGGCTAAAAATCTCAGACAGATGGATTCAAATGTTTAGGTTTTGAAAAATGTCTTTTTTCTGTATTAATTTTCTTGTGCTGGTATATCGAACACCTTCAAAAATGTATTACATTGGCTTTTGTATTGTTTTCATACAGTTACCCAAATTGTTCACAGTTATTCTTTAGTTGCTTCTATAGTTACACAATTGATAACTATTTTGGGTTTTCTTGTGCTGTAAGATATACAATATATATTTTTAAATGAAAAGACAGTTGTAAGATAAATGAACAAAAAGACAAAACAGTGTGGCAGTAACGAGCCTAATCTAACTATACCGTTCCTAAATATCCCTTAACTAATAATGAAATAAAAACAAGTTCCTAAACATTGTTTTGATCAACAAACATAAATGAAACCAAATGATAATGAACCTGTCCTCCTTAGATAAGAATAAACACCCGGTCATGGTACCCTCAGCTGGATGCTCCTGCATCAATTAAGGTGGGTGGAGAAATAAGTGGGTTGTAATTTTTGTTCACTACTAATAAGTTTATGAATTTTATGAGAGTACTAGGTAGCAAAGGAAACAACTTATTATTAGAAATAAAAGAAAAAATGCATTGACACACCATAGTTTTCTAGTGATAGAGAATAATAAGTCTTCTTGAAAGTTTCTTTGCTAGCAGTGATATTGTTTATGAATTATGATGCTAAATTGTTACGTCTCCTCTTATGTGTCATTATTTATAGATATCTATAGAACTCATCTAAATTTGTCTAGCATTACCCTTAGTTATGGTAGAAGTTCTATGGATTTATATAGCATTACCTCGTTACCTTTGTAACACTTATATTTGACCTTTTTTTGAATTAAAACTATTCATTTATTTAATAATCCATTGCTCATATTTTTAGGGACCTTGGTGATATTATATTCAATAAAAGCTTGTGATTAGAAACCACTCCATCATGGATTGGTATAATTAACCTTTTTTGAACTACAAAATCTTAGCACTCTTCTATAATAAAATTTTATATTATGGAGTAAGTGAGCTATAAGAATATTGTTATGTCCATAAATGTTAAATAATTTCAAGTAGTTCATAGAAAACATATCTAAAATAACATAGTAACATATTTTCATTTTTTTGCTTGCTAAAGAATGGTGCCCGTCGTAGACTACCCAAGAGCATGTTCCTAATAATTCTCTTGTTTGAAGTCTGGTTGAAGTGATTCCAAATCTTGGTTGAAATTCATTCTTAATAATAGCACTTCTATAAATAGGATTTTGTTATGTCTCAAATTGATATGTTAAATTTTAAAAGGAACAATGTGTTATGGAGTTGTTTTAATTATATGTTAGCCCGAACAGTTATTGTTCATAGCCCATAGCCTCAAGCTCCTTCGTAGCCTCTTCTTGATTCACTATATCCTACTTACTTCTTACACTAGGTGCATTCTATCCTTCCCATACCAATTCCTCTCATTTATTCTTGACCCCACCAACACCTTCATTCCCCCCTCTTGTCTGTCTTTCCAATTTTTTTGGGATAAAGTTTTCTTTTGTGCAAGTGGCCCTAATAGTGGGGAAGGTCCCTTCTCACGTGCTCTACTCTCCATCTTTTCTAGGTTTCCATGGACGAAAGTCCCATGAGTCGCATGTTTTGCCTCCTTCCCATGCCTCATCCCTCTTTCCATCTCTCATAACATGTAGCCTCCCCTTTTCTTTTTTGTTAGTGGTGTTACTGCATCAGTTAGAATGGTGATACAATGAGTTCCTAAGAAAAGTAATGGTAATGCATCCATGCCCAAGAAGGATGTAAAGTGAAACTTTGTGTAGAGGACTTGGCACATGCATATGCAAAGCCAATCCATGATATGGTGCGTCAATAACTTGGAGAGCTTGATGTGGAGGTGGCCATTGACCATGCATGCATCTTTGACTCCAGGGTTTTGCTAATATTACAAATTCGGTCCCTAATTTTAGTCACACCCATGGTAGGAAAAATCAATATCTCATGACTATAGACCTATACCTAAAAAAAATGTTATTGCACAAAGTCATTATGGATCGAGAAGTTACTAAGGAGGAAATTCTTCATATGCTAGACAAGGTGGTCCTGAACCAAAATGTTATTAGGCTACACCTCAAACACATTGAGAAACAACTTCCTCACACTAGACCTAGTGAAAGACACATAAAACATCCCCATCCCATTGAGGTGAATACCTCAAGGTTCCCTTAGATAATACTTCCAAGTTTCTTAATTTACAATCCTTTTTCTAGCTAGCTTTGTTGACAAACCTTTCTTTCAAGCCCCTTTTAGATATGCCTAAACTAGTTTATTTTTGGTCAAAATCTCTACTACTATTTAGTTTAATTTCCTTGATATTGGTGAGCGGTTTGGTTTCATTGTGATAAGTAACCTACAAGGAAGATGTGAACATTTTATCATTTTTAATGGTTTAATGGTAAATGTAATTTCACTTTCCCCGTTAAAGTTTGATATAACATCTTACAACAACCTTGATGGGAGCATGGAGAAAGCACATAATAAAAAACAATTACTATAAGTTCATCAATATTTTACAGCTAGATATATAGATATTTAGAAGTACAGCATTAAAATAACAATACCATTTTTTGAAAATAAAGGAACATACATTTTGTTTTATTGAAGATAGCCGTTGAAATGACTTCAAATATGCGTGAAGAGGAGGACATGGTCGCATTCACAATTCAAAACTCCGTTTGGCTAAAGTTCCTACGCCAAACAGTCTTTAAAGAGAGAGCCGTGACAATTGAAGAGCATTGTTATTAGTGATGTAAAGATCCAGACCTACGAACGAAGAAGTGAAAGACGTGAAAGCGAGATTGATTAACAGATTCAGTTTCATCCACCTACGCAGCAACTCTAATCAAAGGTTTCATTATACTTTGTTAACATCTCTGTATTATTCACTTATTTCATCAACTTTTACTTAGTGTGTGATCTAATTGTTGTAGGCAAAATGGAGACGTGGGAGATAATTGTGATCGTGGTTCTGCTTATTATAGCAATCGAAGTTTGTTTGCTGCGCTTTTGTGCTCCGCATTATGGGCGGCTGGCGCGCGATAATTCTGGGATTGGCGTTGATGGTAATTCTGGGAAAAGCGGATCATCTGTATACCAGGCCCCAGCTGCATAATGATTCATCATTAGATTTAGCCCTTCTATTGCTATCAGTGCAGAAAATTAATCTTTAAATATTTAGATGCTTTTAACTACAGATTCCTGTTGATCTCGGCCGCGTGATTTTAAGTGCTCTGTTCATTCATTAATAAATTCAAGATTTAAATTGTGATCGATCTTTATGGAGTTTCATTTGTTAATTTCTTGCATGATATTATATTTATTGCTGCCGTTTCAATGATATTCTATTTGTGTGTTAACGTTTTTTGTTTGCATTTTATTCCATGGACGATATGATTTAATTATTGATTTCCTCCGCATTTGCATCTTAATTCATATGATATCTGTTATTGCCTCAATTTCTTCTGAATATATGTAATGGTGACGTATTTACTTAACATACAGAAAAATGTGTACGCAACGAATACAGTGCATTGTATCACAAATCAAAGAAGCCTTAATTCAAAGTACAGGGTTTCTTGGTTGGTAACCAATTGGCAAATTGATGAATAAATAGCAAGAATCAGGAGTTTTGTATCGTTTCTTGCTAAATCGATCAAGAAGTCGCAAGAATGGGTGACCTATTTATTTAATATACAGAAAACTGTGTGCAAAAAGAATGCAGTACATCGTATCACAAGTGAAGGAAGCCACAATTCAAACTGCACGGTTCCTTTGTTGGTAACCAATTGGCAAATTGATCAATAAGTCGCAAGAATCAGGAAATAATAGAGTGCCTATGAATATATGGATCATGTATAATCATAATTGATAATTTACTGACTATTGAATTGTAAAATATATTATCAATGGAATTTTTAAATTTAAGTGGAAAAGGACAATATTAATAGTAATCGTTACTAGAATTAAATCCGATTAAAAATTTGTTTACAATAACGAACGAAGAACCGCAAATGCCATCGACTAAATGAATAAGGACGAGATATGATTTGTTTCACTCTTTCCATTTCGCTTTTATTTACCGGTCGATACTGGCGTTGGCACATTTAGAGTTTCTTCGTTTTACGGTTAATTATGAATTTCTGTGACGAGCGGTCCGGCTTTGTTATTTGTGGAATTTATTTTTATTTTTAGGATTTTGGTTGAATAATATATCTAAGATTTGATTTTATATATGGGGTGAAAGATTTATTTATATGCTTGTAGTTTATATCAACTAAATGTATGTGATTGTCTTAGTTAAAATAGATCACATCATTTCTTAGCTCTTAGAATGACTTTACAATAAAAATGTTTTCCCTAATGAAAAATAAGCCAAATGTATTTTGTATCAAATAAATTAATTTAAAATATTATATTAAAATAAAAATAAAAAATTCATAATAAATAAGTGAATGTGAAATTTGTGTGTTATGGTTTAGATGATCTAATTTAAAGTATATAGCCTCAATATAAAATATGTAAATATTTTCTACTTCCAATAAATTGCCCTGGCAAATAAATATTTATATAAAAAAAAAAAAATTATAAGTTTTAATTTCTTACCCATTGTGAATCTTGTAATAGGATACAAAACTTTATCAAACTACAATTATAAAAAACCAAAAAGCTTGTGGAAAAATATAAAGACTTATAGCAAACTATAAAATAGGATTTTTTTTTACTTCTTGAAACAATTTCTTATTCAATTGCTCCTTTCTCTAATTCAAATCTTAATTATTTTGCTTAATTTTTTTAATTTACTTTTACCTCCATACTCTCTTCTATGCATTTTTTGACTTGATCCCAGAAAACCATTACTTCAACTTCGACATGATAGAGTTCAATAATGTAATCAGGAAAATGTTCCAAAGAAAATTTAGTCTGTGTGTGTTTTTAAAAGTCTTTATTTATTTATTTTAGTTTCAGAATGATAACTGATTTCTCCCATGATCTTAACTATAACCACCAATGCATGAAATTTTTTTTTAGAGTTTTCCAAAATAATATTCAAATTTTAACTGTGGTTTTAAAAGGACTACAATATTAACCATAAGAATAATAAGAAAAAGATCAATTTATTTATATGAAAGGGGAAATGAATGAATATTATTTAAAGAGATATGAAATAACATTCTTATATAACTAAATATATATGGAATTTAAATGTGATAAAATGAGATGTTTAATATAATTATCTATTCATAAAAATAATTTTTTAAGATTGAATTTAGAAATATTTTTCAAATAATTGAAATTCTTATAAGAAAATAAAATTCCTACATCATATCTATTGGGTTGCTTTTTAATAATATGACATATCGTTTAGAATCAACATTTTATGATTAAGAATCAAATATTCTTTTTGATTTAAATTATTGTAGTGTATATGAGTGATTTGATCTAATTGTATATTTATTGTGTTGATTTTGAATAAAAGGACATATTCTTTAGAATCATTTTTTTATCATTAAGAATAAAATACTCTTTATTTTTTATCATTAAGGACTGATGATGCCATGAAGCCATAGATTATGGAGGTTACTATATGACTCTTTTTGCATTTTTGATATTGCTTTTCTTTACAGCTATGCATAGTATGTTTCTAGGTAGACCAGGTGGCTTTTCAATCAGATTTGATAAACTCGAAATCTATTTTTTTTGGATGGGTGTTATATACTTTCGAAGGCCACCCGGTTTCCCTTCTGGGCGGGTGGCGCCATGTATAAGTTTATGTACATAGTTTTTTTCTGTTTATAGTAATAGAATCATGCCTCACCTTACAAAAAAAAAAGAATAAAATACTCTTTTTGATTTAAATTATTGTATCATATATGAGTGATTTGATCTAATTGTATAGTAAATAATAGTTTCTTATAGTTGATATAAAGTCTTTTACCAACCTAGAAATGATAGCTAGGAGCTAGTAATAAAAAGTGTGACTCTTGTAAATCATTATTGAACATAAATTTACTACTTGATTTTGCTTCTTTCCTTATTTCAAACGTTATTCACTAGAAAGTTGGTTTTAAAAAAATATTTGTGCAATTGTTCCGATAGGGTTATCACCATGGAAGTTCTTTTCTCCTTGGGGAATACCCACTATATAATGGTATTCAACAATTCCACATTCTCATGTCATATAAAATAGGTGTTCATTGTTATACTTTATTTTGTTTTTTATACCATTGATGGAAGAAATAGGATAGTGAGGAGGCTCAATAGTGTAAGGGAGTTGAGTTATATCATGTAGTGTGTTAGGAGTGGATTGAGTGTTTTGGTTGGTGGATAAAGAAGTGGGTTCTATTTTTGGTTCAATAGTAATGGTTAAATTAATAATATGTTTATTAAATTTTAAGAAAACAAAGGAAACCTAATTTAGGAGAAACCAAAAAATGGATTTGCACAACATAGTTTGTAGCAATAGAGAATAATACATCTTCTTACACTATTCTTTGATAAAAATAGTATTGTTGATGAACTAGGATGATGGATCATTACCTCTCTTTCTGATGTACCATTATTTCTAGACATCTATAACACTCATCTATTTTTTTGTATCATTTCCATTAAAATTTAAGCACTTTTTTTTTATATATAGAGCATTATCTCTTGACACCTAGCTGAGAAGAAATATCCTATTAAATGTTAGTAGGGATGAAAATTATTGGAATAGTTTTCCAGTTGCAACAAACGAAAACCCAATCGATCGGCTCTAAAGTCAAATCCTTTTTTGAAATGGTTGTTCTTATTGATATTTCTTCTTGCTCATCATAATTAGAATTATGATGAATTGTGCTTAGAATTTGATAAGCTTAAGATGGTGGAAAATGAATCTATTGATGAGTATTATTCTAGATTTAACACAATAATCTACCTAGTTCAATAATGTACATAGTTCAACGAAGAAAGAAAACCTCCATAAACCATGTCACCTAATACATTGAATCGTTGAAGCTCACTTTTGTAATGTTGGAAGGTTTCAATTACCTGAACCGAACCTATCTAAGGAGGTCAACTAATACCTTCATACCTTCATGTTGATGGGTCCCTAGTTAGAGGTTCCTAGTCAAATCCATCCTATTAAGATTCACTTAGGTCCATATGCATATTTACATATATAATATATTTCAATTTACTCACCCAAATTAATTATTTAGTGGGGCATAAAATGATATAAGGAAAAAAGTAAAAAAAAAATTGGGAATCAAAATTTAAGAGAATTTATTACCTAGGGATAGTTACATATGGGATAAATTTTTTAGTTGAGCTATTTCATTTATAGGGTTAATAGTTAATAGTAAATTGAGTGTTAAGGTGGGTGGAGAAATAAGTGGGTTTTAATTTTGGTTCACTAATAATAAGTTTATGAATTTTATGAAAGTACTAGGAAGCAAAGGAAATGACTTCTTTAATAGAAATAAAAAAACGAATGCATTGGCACACCATAGTTTTTTAGTGATAGAGAATAATAAGTCTTCTTGAAAGTTTCTTTGCTAGCAGTGATATTGTTTATGAATTAGGATGCTAAATTGTTATGTCTTCTTTTATGTGTCATTATTTATAGATATCTATAGAACTCATCTAAATTTGTCTAGCATTACCCTTAGTTATTGTAGCAGTTGTGTGGATTTATATAGCATTACCTCGTTACCTTTGTAACACTTATATTTGACCCTTTTTTGAATTAAAACTATTCATTTATTTAATGATCCACTACTCATATTTTTAGGGACCTTGGTGATATTATATTTCAATAAAAACTTGTGATTAGAAATCACTCCATCATGGATTGGTATACTTAACCTTTTGTGACCTACAAAATCTTAGCACTCTTTTGTAATAAAATTTGATATTATGGAGTAAGTGAGCTATAAGAATATTATTTTGTCCATAAATGTTAAATAATTTCAAGTAGTTCATAGAAAACATATCTGAAATAACATAGTAACATATTTTCATTTTTTTGCTTCCTAAAGAATGGTGCCCGTCATAGACTACCCAAGAGCATGTTCCTAATAATTCTCTTGTTTGAAGTCTAATTGAAGTGATTCCAAATCTTGGTTGAAATTCATTCTTAATAATAGCTCTTCTATAAATAGGATTCGTTATGTCTCAAATTGATATGTTAAATTTTAAAAGGAACAATGTGTTATGGAGTTGTTTTAATTATATGTTAACCCCAACAATTATTGTTCATATCCCATAGCCTCAAGCTCCTTCATAACCTCTTCTTGATTCACTGTATCTTACTTCTTACACTAGGTGCATTCTATCCTTCCCATACCAATTCCTCTCATTTATTCTTGACCCCACCAACACCTTCATTCCCCCCTCTTGTCTGTCTTTCCAAATTTTTTGTGACAAAGTTTTCTTTTGTGCAAGTGGCCCTAATAGTGGGGAAGATCCCTTCTCATGTGCTCTACTCTCCATCTTTTCTAGGTTTCCATGGACAAAAGTCCCATCAGTGACATGCTTTGCCTCCTCCCCATGCCTCATCCCTCTTTCCATCTCTCATAACATGTAGCCTCCCCTTCTCCTTTTTGTTAGTGGTGTTACTGCATTAGTTACAATGGTGATACAATGAGTTCCTAAGAAAAGGAATGGTAATGCATCCATGCCCAAGAAGGATGTAAAGTGAAACTTTGTGTAGAGGACTTGGCACATCCATATGCAAAGCCAATCTGTGATATGGTGAGTCAATAACTTGGAGAGCTTAATGTGGAGGTGGCCATTGACCAAGCATGCATCTTTGACTCAAGGGTTTTGCTAATATTACAAATTCAGCCCCTAATTTTAGTCACACCCATGGTAGGAAAAATCAATATCTCATGACTGTAGACCTATACCTAAAAAAAATGTTATTGCACAAAGTCATTATGGATCGAGAAGTTACTAAGGAAGAAATTCTTCATATGTTGGACAAGGTGGTCCTGAACCAAAACGTTATTAGACTACACCTCAAACACATTGAGAAACAACTTCCTGTAAACACTAGACCTAGTAAAAGACACATAAAACATCCCCATCCCATTATGGTGAATACCTCAAGGTTCCCTTAGATAATACTTCCAAGTTTCTTAATTTACAATCCTTTTTCTAGCTAGCTTTGTCGACAAACCTTTCTTTCAAGCGCCTTTTAGATATGCCTAAACTAGTTTAGTTTTGGTCAAAATCTCTACTACTATTTAATTTAATTTCCTTGATATTGGTGAGCGGTTTGGTTTCATTGTGATAAGTCACTTACAAGGAAGATGTGAACATTTTATCATTTTTAATGGTTTAATGGTAAATGTAATTTTACTTTCCCCGTTAAAGTTTGATATAACATCTTACGACAACCTTGATGGGAGCATGTAGAAAACACACAATAAAAAACAATTACTATAAGTTCATCAATATTTTTACAGATCAATATTTTTACAGCTAAATATATAGATATTTAGAAGTACAGCATTAAAATAACAATACCATTTTTTGAAAATAACGGAACATACATTTTTTTTATTGAAGATAGCCGTTGAAATGCCTTCAAATATCCGTAAAGAGGAGGACATGGTCGCATTCACAATTCAAAACTCCGTTTGGCTAAAGTTCCTACGCCAAACAGTCTTTAAAGAGAGAGCCGTGACAATTGAAGAGCATTGTTATTGTGAAAAGTGATGTAAAGATCCAGACCTACGAACGAAGAAGTGAAAGACGTGAAAGCGAGATTGATTAACAGATTCAGTTTCATCCACCTGGGCAGCAACTCTAATCAAAGGTTTCATTATACCTTGTTAACATCTCTGTATTATTCACTTATTTCATCAACTTTTACTTAGTGTGTGATCTAATTGTTGTAGGCAACATGGAGACGTGGGAGATAATTGTAATCGTGGTTCTGCTTATTATAGCAATCGAAGTTTTTTTGCTGCGCTTTTGTGCTCCGCATTATGGGAGGCTGGCGCGCGATAATTCTGGGATTGGCGTTGATGGTAATTCTGGGAAAAGCGGATCATCTGTATACCAGGCCCCAGCTGCATAATGATTCATCATTAGATTTAGGCCTTCTATTGCTATCAGTGCAGAAAATTAGTTCTCCTTGTACTATCAGTGCAGAAAATTAGTCTTTAAATATTTAGATGCTTTTAAGTACAGATTCCTATTGATCTTGGCCGCGTGATTTGAAGTGCTCCGTTCATTCTTTAATAAATTCGAGATTTAAATTGTGATCGATCTTTATGGAGTTTCATTTGTTAATTTCTTGCACGATATTATATTTTAATGATATTATATTTATTGCTGCCGTTTCAATGATATTCTATTTGTGTGTTAACGTTTTTTGTTTGCATTTTATTCCATGGACGATATGATTTAATTATTGATTTCCTCCGCATTTGCGTCTTAATTCATATGATATCTGTTATTGCCTCAATTTCTTCTGAATATATGTATTGGTGACGTATACTTTACATGTCAATGTATTCTCATTATGCTTGTTATATGGCTCTGCTAGTTTATGGTTTTTGTTTCCTGGCTGATGCATTTCGGCTCTATGTATATCTGGAACAATATATTTCATCCTGACTGCGGCATCTTGGCCATTTGTAACACGATTATTATATCATCTTAATATAATATATTCAGCTTTTTCTCTCTGGAAAAAAAAATGTATTGGTGACGTATTTACTTAACATACAGAAAACTGTGTACGCAACGAATACAGTACATTGTATCACAAATCAAAGAAGCCTTAATTCAAAGTGCAGGGTTTCTTGGTTGGTAACCAATTGGGAAATCGATGAATAAATAGCAAGAATCAGGAGATTTGTATCGTTTCTTGGTAAATCGATCAAGAAGTCGCAAGAATGGGTGACGTATTTATTTAATATACTGAAAACTGTGTGCGAATAGAATGCAGTACATCGTATCACAAGTCAAAGAAGCCACAATTCAAGCTGCATGGTTTCTTTGTTGGTAACAAATTGGCAAATTGATCAATAAGTCGCAAGAATCAGTTAATAATAGAGTGCCTATGAATATATGGATCATGTATAATCATAATTGATAATCTACTGACTATTGAATTGTAAAATATATTACCAATGGAATTTTTAAATTTAAGTGGAAAACGACAATATTAATAGTAATCGTTACTAAAATTAAATCCGATTAAAAATTCGTTTACAATAACGAATGAAGAACCGCAAATGCCATCGACTAAATGAATAAGGACGAGATATGATTTGTTTCACTCTTTCCATTTCGCTTTTATTTAGCAGTCGATAATGGCGTTGGCACATTTAGAGTTTCTTCGTTTTACGGTTAATTATGAATTTCTGTGACGAGCGGTCCGGCTTTTTTATTTGTGGAATTTATTTTTATTTTTAGGATTTTGGTTGAATAATATTTCTGAGATTTGATTTTATATATGGGATGAAAAATTTATTTATATGCTTGTAGTTTATATCAACTAAATCTATCTGATTGTCTTAATTAAGATATATCACATTATTTCTTAGCTCTTAGAATGCCTTAATAATAATAATGTTTTCCCAAATGAAAAATAAGCCAAACGTATTTTGTATCAAATAAATTAATTTAAAATATTATATTGAAATAAAAATAAAAAAATTCATAATAAATAAGTGAATGTGAAATTTGTGTGTTATGGTTTAGATGATCTAATTTAAAGTCTATAGCCTCAATATAAAATATGTAAATATTTTCTACTTCCAATAAATTGCCCTGGAAAATAAATATTTATAAAAAAAATTATAAGTTTTAATTTCTTACCAATTGTGAATCTTGTAATAGGATACAAAACTTTATCAAACTACAATTATAAAAAACCAAAAAGCTTGTGGAAAAATATAAAGACTTATAGGAAACTATAAAATAGGATTTTTTTTTTTTACTTCTTGAAACAATTTCTTATTCAATTGTTCCTTTCTCTGATTCAAATCTTAATTATTTTGCTTAATTTTTTTAATTTTTTTAATTTACTTTTACCTCCATACTCTCTTCTATGCATTTTTTGACTTGATCCCAGAAAACCATTACTTCAAGTTCGACATGATAGAGTTCAATAATGTAATCAAGAAAATGTTCCAAAGAAAATTTAGTCTTTGTGTGTTTTTAAAATTCTCTATTTATTAGTCCTTGCCATCTGGCATCCGGCAGGGACTATAGTAATCGATAGGACCCCGACTTAGCATTAGTTCACCCCTTTCCTTCTTTGTTATACGGCGGTTAGAGCGGGGATATGCCTAAGTTTCATTTGCACTCACTCCTTCGCTATCTTTCGCCATCCTTCGCCATCTTATTTGGCCTCTTCCCGAGGCGGAAGAGGCCCGACCATAGCCTAAATTGCTATTTAGGCCTAGTTCCTTATGCGTGACCGTCAACGGTTTGCAGGCATTGGGCGATTAATGCTAGCATTACTTTGCGATGTTTGGGATTTTAATTAGGCGTGTTTAAACTTTTATACATTGCAGCGTATTTGGAGGCAACTGTTGTGCATGCAGGGGCTGTGCGTGCTACATGCACAGCAGCTGTGCAGTTTGATGTGGCCGCTTGCTAGATGTTAAGGTAGGGGAGCCAACAGAGACCATCCAGCATGTAACTTTGTTAACAGCAAGTAACCCTGTTAAAACATCGGCTCTGGGCGTCCCGGGGACGGACTGACTCTCAAATCGATTTCTCAGGTAAGATCTCTCATACAGCTACTTTCTATAGCCTTTTTATTGAATTCTTTAAATGTTTTAACTCGCTCCTTGTACCTGTTATTCCTTAATTTTCACAGAAACTATTTATTTCCGAAAAAAATTCAAGGGAAACCAGGGTTATAAGAATGACGTATTTTACCCGTTTATCGATGATTATTACAATACTTGCAGCTTATCTTTAAATCAATATCTGTAACAGGAGGCATCTTCAACCTGCTATGTTGCAGTTCATCCGAATTTGAAAGCCATATCAGGAAAATACTTTGCAGACTGCAATGAAGTATCTGCTTCTAACGTTGCACAAGAAACCGGTGGTTCTTCTGCTTCCTTGCTTTTGCTTGATCTGCTTGGATGATGCAGCACAGCTGTATTCCTGTTTATCAGTAGCAGGACTGGGACGAGCAGAACCAGAAGTTGCTGCATCAGACAGCTCCGAAAGCGCGCATATGCTCAATCTAAACTGGCAAATATTCTACACACAAAAGAGCTTGCGTTGAGACTCGAGGTAACCTTAATCTTGAGCTATGTTTTCCATAACCGCTCAAATTTACAATTTTTTTACAAGGAATAAACATTTAACACAAGTTTCCGTCTAGAATGCAGAAAATGAAGGCCAATGTGACAGCAAATTCTATCCATCCAGGCATTGTAAGGACCAGAATTACTAGAGACTGCGACGGACTTCTCACAGGTAACAGTAATATGTTTATCTTGCTTTGTTATTTTTTGTATTTTCTTCTTGGAAGTTAGTCCCTGCCATCTGGCATCCGGCAGGGACTATAGTAATCGATAGGACCCCGACTTAGCATTAGTTCACCCCTTTCCTTCTCTGTTATACGGCGGTTAGAGCGGGGATATGCCTAAGTTTCATTTGCACTCACTCCTTCGCTATCTTTCGCCATCCTTCGCCATCTTATTTGGCCTCTTCCCGAGGCGGAAGAGGCCCGACCATAGCCTAAATTGCTATTTAGGCCTAGTTCCTTATGCGTGACCGTCAACGGTTTGCAGGCATTGGGCGATTAATGCTAGCATTACTTTGCGATGTTTGGGATTTTAATTAGGCGTGTTTAAACTTTTATACATTGCAGCGTATTTGGAGGCAGCTGTTGTGCATGCAGGGGCTGTGCGTGATACATGCATAGCAGCTGTGCGGTTTGATGTGGCCGCTTGCTAGATGTTAAGGTAGGGGAGCCAACAGAGACCATCCAGCATGTAACTTTGTTAACAGCAAGTAACCCTGTTAAAACATCGGCTTTGGGCGTCCCAGGGACGGACTGACTCTCAAATCGATTTCTCAGGTAAGATCTCTCATACAGCTACTTTCTATAGCCTTTTTATTGAATTCTTTAAATGTTTTAACTCGCTCCTTGTACCTGTTATTCCTTAATTTTCACAGAAACTATTTATTTCCGAAAAAAATTCAAGGGAAACCAGGGTTATAAGAATGACGTATTTTACCCGTTTATCGATGATTATTACAATACTTGCAGCTTATCTTTAAATCAATATCTGTAACAGGCGGCATCTACAACCTGCTATGTTGCAGTTCATCCGAATTTGAAAGCCATATCAGGAAAATACTTTGCAGACTGCAATGAAGTATCTGCTTCTAACGTTGCACAAGAAACCGGTGGTTCTTCTGTTTCCTTGCTTTTGCTTGATCTGCTTGGATGATGCAGCCCAGCTGTATTCCTGTTTATCAGTAGCAAGAGTGGGACGAGCAGAACCAGAAGTTGCTGCATCAGACAGCTCCGAAAGCGCGCATATGCTCAATCTAAACTGGCAAATATTCTACACACAAAAGAGCTTGCGTTGAGACTCGAGGTAACCTTAATCTTGAGCTACGTTTTCCATAACCACTCAAATTTACAATTTTTTTACAAGGAATAAACATTTAACACAAGTTTCCGTCTAGAATGCAGAAAATGAAGGCCAATGTGACAGCAAATTCTATCCATCCAGGCATTGTAAGGACCAGAATTACTAGAGACCGCGACGGACTTCTCACAGGTAACAGTAATATGTTTATCTTGCTTTGTTATTTTTTGTATTTTCTTCTTGGAAGCTAGCTTGCAGCTCAATATTATATTCTTGGAAAAATTGATGAAATAATTGCTTTGCCTTCTGCAGATTTGGTTTTCTTCCTTGCATCAAAACTTCTCAAATCGATTTCTGTTGACGCTGCGACGCTGTTGAAGAAAGCTATGGACGGCATGGAGAAGTAGTTCCGAAGCCTCCTCGGGGAGCTGTCGCCAGATTATCTCGTCCATAGCCGCACTGGTAACCTGGCCATTTATACCCTTCCTCCTAAGTACACGAAAACCCTGAGTAAACAGTAAGACTACCCTGAGTAAATAGTAAGACTAGACTAGATTCTTATTATTTGTAGCATGGTTCTGGCAGTGTTTTGCAGGTCTGGAGAGCCATGTTTCAGGCACAAGTGTTGCAGATTTGGAGAGCCATGGTGGTTCTCATGGCCTTGTTTCCCACGTTCCGTACAAACACGTTGGTGCGTACAAACACGTTGTTGCATGCATGTCGATCACATGTCTCCTGTGTAACGTGTGGCCTCGTCGTGAAAGTTACACCTCACGCGAAGTATCGTTGACTTCAGTTGCAATCTTAACCCCAAAAAAACGCAATTTTTATACAGTGCTATTAAATTTCTTTACTTTCTTTACGACATTGAACGGTTTAAGTCAAAAGCTATAATTAAAAATTAGCCCACTGGAATTTCTTCATAATTTGTTAGTGTACAATATTTTTATAATCAAAATATATTTCCTTTTTGGTCAGATAATCTTCTTGGTCATTAGCTTGATGAAATAAAATTAAAATATATTTGTTAACGATATCGAAATCCATTACAAGTAATTATTACCTATGAAACGGGCGTTGGGTAGATACATTATTATCCTAACATTTTGCTTACTTTTACATAGCTACGTAATTATTATTTACGTATGTAACTCAGATTCAATGGCTTCCTGCCTGCCACTGAACGTGAGGGTAGTGCATCGTGGTGCTCCTGCATCTTTTTGAAAACATTTGACTTTCAACTGTTATGCTACGGATTAGGACTTGCAGCAACACTTCTCTTCTGTTCTCCAAAGCTGGGAACCCATTCATAACCTGCACGTCTGCATGATATCTGAGAACAGTATTGTCCTGTAGCATCCGGTGCACGGGGCGACTGAATGTTCTTATAGGCTTCATTCAGACTAATCTCTTCGACAGAATTAGCTGGTAAGATCATCAAAATGTACACAATTATAAGCAAATAAAGTGTTGCTCCAAATCACAACAATTCAAACCATTCGCCATTGAAGACAATCCAAATCACAACAAAACTTCTGCTTAAATTCCAACACTCTAGATTATAAATAGCATAATGCACTTAGAACCGATGGTGATCACGGTTTCAGGCTTTTCTTTTACTTCACTGGTTTGCACCCAAGAAACTTAGTAACGGGTAGCGATATTAACATTGTACCCAGCACTCATATAATATATAATATATCTGAATGTCATCTGAATCGACTCGCCTTATATCATTGCTTCAATCACGCATCCTCTGGTTCCAGGAATTGAAGGGACATGACAGCTGCCATGAAATTCAAATACTTCTGGAACTGGATTACTGCGTGGCGAGCTATGACATAATCACGATGCTTCTCTGGTCAATTTACTAGAACAAATAGCAAGCACGCCTTGGACATAGTCCTGTTAGGGTTGACATATACGGTAACAAACAAAAAACTACTCAGATTCGTTTGCATATGTTACATAATGTAATCCACGGACATCCACGTCCATTTTCTCTTCTAATACATTATCCTGACGCGCTGTTTACTCCATTGTGATCCTCATAGTGGTCATACCCTTGATTCTTACGCTATTCTTCCCTCTTGCAGGAACATACCCTTGATACTTACGTAGCTCCGTGCTTTAGCTCGCACCGTCTACTCTCCTTTGCTGAGCACTAGTCTACTCTCTTTTGCTGAGAACTACTTCAAATCCGCGGGGAGTAACTTACTCCACTAGATCTTCTAGATCTCCTGCATTTTTGTAAGCTATCCTGCATTTTTGTAAGCTATTACGATTAGCATGAACTAAGAGCTTGCCAAGATAGCTATGACACATCACGTATTATGCAGGCTGAACTTAGTGCAGGGACTCGCTGCTTCGCAGCCTCCCTTGTTTATTTTAGTTTTAGAATGATTACTGATTTCTCCCATGATCTTAATTATAACCACCCATGCATGAAATTTTTTTTAGAGTTTTCCAAAATAATATTCAAATTTTAACTATGGTTTTAAAAGGACTACAATATTATAAGAATAATAAGAAAAACATCAATTTATTTATATGAAATGGGAAATGAATGAATATTACTTAAATAGATATGAAATAACATTCCTATATAACTCAACATATATGGAATTTAAATGTGATAAAATGAGATGTTTAATATAATTATCTATTCATAAAAATAATTTTTTAAGATTGAATTTAGAAATATTTTTAAAATAATTGAAATTCTTATAAGAAAATAAAATTGCTACATCATATATATTGCGTTGTTTCTGAATAACATGACATATTGTTTAGAATCATTTTTTTATCATTAAGAATAAAATATTCTTTTTTATTTAAATTATTGTATTATATATGAGTGATTTGATCTAATTGTATTGTAAATAATAGTTTCTTATGATATAAAGTCTTTTGGCAACCTAGAAATGATAACTAAGAGCTAGTAATAAAAAATGTGACTTCTGTAAATCATTATTGAACATAAATTTACTACTTGATTTATCTTCTTTCCTTATTTCAAACCTTATTCACTAGAAAGTTGGTTTTTAAAGAATATTTGTGCAATTGTTTCGATAGGGTTATCACCATGGAAGTTTTTTTATCCTTCGGGAATACCCACTATATAATGGTTTTCAACAATTCCACATTTTCATGTCATATAAAATAGGTGTTCATTATTATACTTTATTTTGTTTTTTATGCCATTGATGGAAGAAATAGGATAGTGAGGAGGCTCAATAGTGTAAGGGAGTTGAGTTATATCATGTAGTGTGTTGGAGTGGATTGAGTGTTTTGGTTGGTGGATAAAGAAGTGGGTTGTATTTTTGGTTCAATAGTAATGGTTAAACTAATAATATGTTTATTAAATTCTAAGGAAACAAAGGAAACCTAATTTAGTAGAAACCAAAAAAATGGATTTTCACAACATAGTTTGTAGCAATAGATAATAATACACCTTCTTACACTATTCTTTGATAGCAATAGTATTGTTGATGAATTAGGATGATGGATCATTACCTCTCTTTCTGATGTACCATTATTTCTAGACATCTATAACACTCATCTATTTTTTTATCATTTCCATTAAAATTTAAGCACTTTTTTTTATATATAGAGCATTATCTCTTGACACCTAGCTGAGAAGAAATATCCTACTAAATGTTAGTAGGGAGGAAAATTGTTGGAATAGTTTTCCACTTGCAACAAACAAAAACCCAATCGATCGGCTCTAATATCAAATCCTTTTTTGGAATTGTTGTTCTTATTGATATTTCTTCTTGCTCATCATAATTAGAATTATGATGAATTGTGCTTAGAATTTCATAAGCTGAAGATGGTGGAAAATGAACCTATTGATGACTTTTATTCTAGATTTAACACAATAATCTACCTAGTTCAATAATGTACATAGTTCAACGAAAAAAAAAAACCTCCACAAACCACGTCACCTAATACATTGAATCGTTGAAGCTCGCTTTTGTAATGTTGGAAGGTTTCAATTACTTGAACCGAACCTGTCTAAGGAGGTCATCTGATACCTTCATACCTTCACGTTGATGGGTCCCTAGTTAGAGGTTCCTAGTCAAATCCATCCTATTAAGATTCACGTAGGTCCATATGCATAATTACCTACATAATATATTTCAATTTACTCTCCCAAATTACTTATTTAGTGGGTCATCAAATGATATAAGGAAGGTAGGAAGAAACAACAAGTAAGAATGCTCATTGTTTTTTTATTATTCCCTTTATTATCACATGCACGCATTTATTCTGTGAGGAGTCAACACAGGATATACCATTTTGAGAAAGAATTGATAAAATGGCTTTCTAGTATTTCTCATTCTGCTAATAAATATAATGAAAAAAATGATGATGAATATAGGATAGATTATTCTCAGGATGTACAACTTAAACAAGACATAGATTGAATGATTAATCTAATTTCTCTTTCTACTACTATATAACCAATTGATGAAATTGAAAATATTTCACAACTAAAAACATTAGGTTTATGTCTTACATATTTTCTAAATTTAGAATATGATTTCTAAAATTCAAATATGAAATTTGAAAATGTCATAGAAAATGCTCTTAATGTCTATGTTCAGGAGGAAGTTCAATATAAATAATCTAATATATGAATCACAGGATTTAATTATCTACACGTCAATAATACTTCTTCTTAAAAAATTAATCTAGAATTGCTTCCAATCATTTTAACTAAAGAATTATCTTTTAATCAAAAATAATTTTATAGAAGATGTTTCACTTCGATGCTGAAATAATTTAACCTAAATAGAAGCATCTGACCTTTTATAGTCTCAAAAACATTAATTTATGTATCCATATTTGCTGTTCAATCTGAAATCATACAATAATTATTCTATTAATCTTGATGTTGATGTTAAATATTTTATTATAACTAGTTTATATTTTAACGAAAAAGAAACAGTTGAAAATCAATAGAATTTATAAATTTCCTTTTAACTTTGTTTAGGATGATGAACTTCAAGATGATATGCCTATTGGTATCAGGCATCAAAGTCTTCCATATCCATTTGGTAATTTTTATTATTTAAATCTTTATTGTGGTCTATAAAGGGAAAAGTTACTTTTGATGATTATCTTAATATTGATAGCATTAAATCCCATGCCATCCAAATTGAGATAAATCCATATAGAGAAATAATAGTTTCTTATAATTTCCATTTATTATAATCATATTTAGATACGAATAGATAAAATATTTTACTTGTTTGTCATGATGATTGTCAGGCCAGGCAGTAACTCTCCAAGGGCAGAAAAACTGATTGGTGTGTTTATTCCATAGGTATGTTATTGTTTTATACATTAGGAGTGATTGTTCAGTTCATCTTCCGATGACTGTTCACATTCCTGATTTATTTATTTTACAAATTCCCCAATCATGAAGATTAGGTGTCAACATTCCCCCCCTTAATCTGAAGGGATGTTGGTGAGTCCAAGCATCATTCTGAATCGTTCAAGCTTTTCCTTTCCAAGTGCTTTGGTGAATATCTCTGCAATTTGCTCATTTGTGGAATAATGACGGAGATGGATTGTTTTGGCCTCAACATGATGTCAAATCAGATGATATTTAGTATTGATATGCTTTGTTTGATCATGGAACTTTGGATTCTTCGCCAACTTTATTGCAGAGGTGTTATCAATCATGAGTGGAGTTGATTGTACTTGTTTTACCTGCAAATCTTCAAGAATTTTCCTGAGCCACACAATTTATTTCGTTGCTTCAGCTGCTGCCACGTATTCTACTTCAGTTGTGGAATCTGTTAGAGCTGATTGTTTGCGTGATCTCCAGGAGACAGATCCTGATCTAAGACTCATAGCATATCCTGAAGTAGATACCCCAGTTTCTTTGTCTCCATCGAAGTCTGAATCAGAGTATCCAATCAAGCTGAAGTCATCCACCTGTGTATACTTGATTCCAAGGTCTTGAGTTCCCTTCAAATACCTTAGAACTCTTTTTGCAGCAGACCAATGTCCCTCACAAGGCTTTTGCATGAACCTGGAGAGGATTCCAACAGTAAATGAAATGTCTGGTCTGGTAGTAGTGAGGTAGATGAGACTTCCTACAAGCTGTCTATACTTTGTTGCATCCTCAAATTCCTTTCCTTCAATAGATGTGAGCTTTAAGTTTTGTTCCATTGGAGTAGAAAGAGGATTGCACTCTGTCATGCCAAATCTGTTTAACAAATCTCCAATGTATTTCTTTTGAGAAAGAAATATGGATTTTGGATGTTGGGTTACTTCAATGCCAAGATAGTAATGAACATAGCCCAAATCAGTCATTTCAAAACTTTTCCCTAATTCCTTCTTTATGGATGCAATGTAGCTTTCATTGTTCCCTGTCATTAAAAGATCATCTACATATACCACAAGATACACAACTGTTTTTCCAACTTTCTTGACAAATAAAGTTGCATCATCAAGATCAAAATGATTGAAGTTGAGTTTCAGAAGATGCTCAGTTAGTTTTTCATACCAGGCTCGCGGTGATTATTTGAGGCCATACAAGGACTTCACAAGTTTGCATACTTTATGTTCATTTCCTTTCACAGCAAATCCTTCAGGCTGGGACATAAAAAAATTCTCTTTTAGATCTCCCTTCAAGAATGCAGTTTTTACATCCATTTGATGGACTTTCCAACTGTTCTGAGCAGCTAGTGCAAAGAGTGTCTGGATGGTGGCCCATTTTGTTGTGGGGACAAAAGTTTCCTCATAATCGACCCCTTCCTTCTGTGCAAATCCTTTTGCCACAAGCCTAGCTTTGTGCTTGTCAAGTGAGCCATCAGCTTTGTACTTGTTCTTGTAGACCCACTTGCAGCCAATTGGTTTGGTTCCAAATGGAGGATCAAGCAGCTTCCAAGTGTAATTCTTTATGAGGGCATCATACTCCTTTTTCATCGCTTCTTTCCATTCATCATGAGAAGCAGCTTCTTTGAAGGAAGTTGGTTCAAAATCTGTAGACAAGTTCAATTCACAATCATAAGTAACATCCATATCAACAGGTGAATTAGAGTCATCTACATCACCTCCATTTTTTCGGTTTGAATTTCTGGTTCCTGTTTTTCCAATTTCATCAAGATGAACACTTTCAAGTGTCTTTGTTAGCCACTTTTGGGGACCTTTCTGAGATGGTCCAGGCTGCTCTATTTATTGAGTTGGGACTGAATCAAGATTGAGTCTCCCAATTCTATCAATTACATCACTTAAAGCATCATCCGTTGTTGGAGTTTCATGCAGGGGAGATTGTTCTTCAGAAGAATATTCCACATGTTGATCTAGTATAGGAATCCCCCCTTCAAGATGTGGAATCTGATTATCAAATTCTTGAAATGATTTCATTTTTGCGAATCTATCCAAGCGATCAAGTTGCCGCTCAACAACATTGTCAGATTTGGATGATTCAAGAAAAATGAAATCTCTAGATACAACAAACTTTTTATTTACTTCATCATAGAGGCGGTATGCTTTAGAGGTGTTTGAATACCCCAGGAAGATACACTTACGATTTCTAGCACCAAGTTTTTTTCTATGTACCTTTGGTATCAAAGCATAATAGGTGGAACCAAAGATCCTGAGATGTTTTACCGAAGGAACATGTCCATACCACAATTCATAAGGAGTCTTGTTTCTTATAGCATTAGATGGACATCTATTCTTTATATATGCAGCACATAGAACAGCATCAGCCCAAAACATTATCTTTACATTTTTGAAGAAAAGCATGGATCGTACCATATTCAAAATTGTTTTATTCATTCTTTCTGCTACACCATTCCGTTGGGGATTATAAGGTACAGTTGTTTGATGTTTGATCCCATGTTGGTGAAGATAGTTTTCAAATTCATTTGATGTATATTCTTTTCCATTATCAGTGCGAATAGACCCAATATGAGATTGTGCATCATTTTCTATCCATTTATGAAAATTCTTGAATGTTTGAAAAGCATCAGATTTGTTCTTCAATAAATAAACCCAACACATTCTGGTGTAATCATCAATAAATGTCATGATATATTTATTTCCATTTGCAGAAGGAACAGGCATTGGACCACATAAATCTGAATGAATGAGTTCAAGCTTCCTATGTGCTTTTGAATGTGAATCATGAAAATACTGTTTGCCATGCTTTCCTAGAATGCAAGCATCACATTGCTTATGTTTCCTAGGAATTTTAGGCAAACGAGCAACACCATTTTTCTTCAATAAGCGGAGACTGTCATAGTTCAAATGTCCAAATCTAGCATGCCATAATAAACTTGATGGAAGTGTACCTTCTTCATGATGAGAAATATATGAGAAATGTTGTGCATGAGCAGAGGTTCCTTGCAGTTTGAGAAGTCTTTCTTCTTTTATTCCCCTCATGACAAGTGAGTGGTCAGATGCTTTTCTTACCTTAAGCTTGCCATCAAACATATGAATGGAGTGACCTTGCTGGCAGATGTGGACCAAGGACAGCAAGTTTCTCTTGAGCTGTGGGAGATATAGAACATGATCCAGAAGAAAGTCTGGAAGACTAGGCAGTTTAAGCCTGATTGTGCCAAGCCCTGATGACTTGATTTTTGACTGATCTTCAAAGTATACTGCTCCATCAACATTGTCAGTGAAATCTTCCAAAAAATCTTTCCTATGAGTCATATGACAGGTTGCTCCTGAATCAAGCAACCAATCATTTTTCGAAGAAGCAAGTGAAGCATTAAACAAATCTTCATTTACTCCAATGTTACATTGTGCCTCAATATAGTGAGCGGATTCAGGTGCTTTACCTTTGTCTGTATCATCAATTTTACCTTTCTGCTGGTTTCTTTTCTGCTCAATTTTGTCCTATGGTAGCTTGCATGTAGAAGCATCATGTGATCCATTTCGTTTGCAGCGAATGCAATGCAGATCTGCTTTTTCTCCTTGAGAATGTCTACCCCCCCTACCTCTGAAGTTTCTTCCTCTTCCTCTTCGTCCACCTCTTCCTCTTGTAGAATCTTGAGCAGGATGCTTTTCTTTATGAGCAGGGCAAACAATCTCTTCAGAAGATTCAGGGACTGTCTTCTTTCCAAAGGGTTTCTCGCTTTCAGCAAACTTTTTCACAAGAGAGTCAAAGGTTATATCTTTAAGATTTCCATTTGCTTGTAAAGACTCAAGATAATTGGAGTAAGTAGGATAGAGTGCCTTGAGAAAAGCAATAAGAGGGATATCTAGCTCAACCTTAGTGGATTTGATATTATACATTATGGATTTTACTTCAGATGCAAGAGCAAGAGGATCATTATTTTTCAGTTCAAGAGTGAAGAGTTTAATCATGAGCTGAACAACTTCAAGTGCAGAATGTGAGTCATAGAGTTCTTTGAGCTTTTGTAAAGATTCAAAGGCAGTTGAATATGATGAAATATGGCGACTTACTTCTTAATTTACAGATGTTGCGATTAATCCATATGCTTTTTTGTTCTTGTTATCCCAAATGACGAGCTCTTTGTCTGATGTAGGCTGTACTGGGTCATTGTCTCCTTCTCCGACACACACTCCCTTCCACAACTCATTGAAGATGAGGGTGTGTTTTATCATCCGGGACCATTCAGGATAGTTCTCCTTGCCATTGAAAACTATCCCTACCATAGAGATGATTGAATGCATTCTGTAAAAGAACTTCTGCTGAAAAGAAAACTTCCTTACGTTACAGCCTCATGCACTATATTTTCTTCATGGTAAAAAAAAACTGTGCAATACTACTATGTTTTGAATGATATATAAAACCTTTGAATGATATAAACTGCGCAATATTTTGAATTCAACAAACATTTTGAATGATATACACTGCGCAATACTTTGAATTCAACAAACGTTTTGAATGATATACACTGCGCAATACTTTGAATTCAACAAACGTTTTGAATAATATAAACTGCGCAATACTTTGAATTCAACAAACGTTTTGAATGATATACATGCGCAATACTTTGAATTCAACAAACATTTTGAATGATATACACTGCGCAATACTATACCACAAATGCTTTGATATATAAAATGTTTTGAATGATATATAAACTGCTTATATGAACTGCGCAAAACCATTAGCAAAACCGCCATCATAAATATACACTGGAATTAAAATCACGCTCTTGTCATTTATCGGCATTCTCAAGCTTAAGGGACACATTAGACCTCCTCGCAGAAGACAAATGCGAAGCCTTTTCATGCAAAGTCTCTGCCTCGTCGAGGGCTAAAGTCTGCTTGGAAAGTATGCAGCCCATTTGTACACGAAAAAGAGCTCCAATCACGCAGACGAAACCTTAAATCCCGCTGCCATTTCCAACCAAAGCTTAAGTTTCTTTGAAAACTCAATCATTTTCTACTACTGCACAATTTATCAAAAACTATAACTTAAAGTCCACTGTAAAGCTTAAATTACATGCTATATTCGAGCATTTCCTATTGTGTCCAGATCATGTTACACATGTAATTAAAGTTCAAGCAAGAACCAGCTACCGTCTCACAAGCCAATGCTCAACGTAACAAGCGCCAAGCCGAAGGGAGGAGTCCACAAATGGAAACAAAAATGCGGCTCAAAAAAATGTTGCAATCTTTGGATTCCAGCAACAGCCGTATAGGCGAAACTTCTAAAGAATCAAAGTACTTGACAAAAAAAACTTTACAACTGGTAAGTGGATGAAAACCCTGAATCAGGCAGCGTTCAACGATTGATGAAAACCCTGGATTAGGCAGCGTTCAACGATGGATGAAAACCTTGGATCAGGCAGCGTTCAACAGTCCAGCTGCGCATGGAATCTCTCAGAACGGTGAGAGCGTTAGGTGAGAGAACATTAACAACCATGAGCGTTGGGTCCAACGCATCTCTGGGCAGCGACAGAGGCAGAGCAGTGCAGTGCATCATCATTTTTGGGCAGCGACAGAGGCAGAGCAGTGCAGTGCAACATAATTTCAAGACAGAGGTAGTGGCAGAGATGAAGGGAGTTACGACTATTCTTAGGACTAGCTCTGATACCATGTCAGGCCAGGCAGTAACTCTCCAAGGCCAGAAAAACTGATTGGTGTGTTCATTCCATAGGTATGTTATTGTTTTATACATTAGGAGTGATTGTTCAATTCATCTTCCGATGATTGTTCACATTCCTGATTTATTTATTTTACAAATTCCCCAATCATGAAGATTAGGTGTCAACAATGATGTTATTTTTGGTCCCATGAATTTATTGCAAATTCCTAATGATATCATGTTAATATTCCATTGGATACTTATTTTAAACAGATTTTTCTCAAACCATCTCCATGCTTTCTTGGTGGCACTTTTACTTTTGTAAATAAATATTGGCGAAGTAGTTTCCTTATTAATTATAGGTTTAATAAATTAAGTGAAGATGAACATATAGAAAGAATGATAATGGCCAAGATGTTTAGGAATGTTAGTTTCGACCAATGTTATTTTAGGTTCGCATGATTTTGATGAATTTTCTGAACCGAATTGCATTGTACCATGTTCATCTTCTAATCTCTTCCATTGCACATACCGTGATAGGATAGAGTCCTAGTTCAAAAATCTATTTAGTTTAAATATCTCTTTAAATGTCTTATACTTTTTTATATTTTTAATATAAATGTGCATAGATCAATTTTTCCCAATTTTTGGTATTACATATATTTATTTTTCTAATATTTATGTACATATCCTTATAGGTAATAAGAAGAATAAATGGTTTCACTGGAATTTTGATATTACTTATTTATAATCTTTTAAGTTTTAAGTTAAATTTGATCAGGTTGAGTTGTATATCGATTTACTTTTGTGATTGTTATTTGAATAAATAAGTTAAGAATACTTTTGTGTGGGAGGTGAGGCATCATCAAGGAATACATTATAAAGAAAATTCTCTCCATTGCATTTATCATCTTGCTTATATTTCACTTCATTAAATATTTATTATAAATCATAGTTTTATTGATGGTTACTAAATTTTAATCTTAACGGTTTGATCATGAAACAAGAAAACTTAAAAGGTGCAATATCTTGATGAGACACTTATATTATTATTTCTAATCATAATTGTGTTTTATGATATTAATTTTTGAAATAAAAACTTCACAATAAAAACCATGCAAGGAAAATTCATCGTAATCTTGACACACTTATAAAGACATATTGGTATGGAATTAGTAATAAACATTTCTTTATGTTAATATTTCAATTTACATTTTTATTTTGTTGGAGTTTGTTTTATTTATGACTTATTACCTTTATTTTCTTTTGAATTTAACTTGATTTCCATAATATTATGTTAACACCTTGTACAATTGTTTGAATTCACTTTTGTTTTCTGTTTAGATTTGGATTTCATGATGTTTTCGAAATATATGTGGGGAATATTTTCAAAAAAAGACTAATTGGTCACCATGGGAATCTTATTCTTTCACTATAATGGTATTTCATTTATTTTAAAATCACTTTATTAATTTTCCTTTCTCTTAAATTATCAAAGAACTATGGGAGCACTAGGATATCTGTCAAGAATTAAAATTCAACTTTTATGGATGAAAATGTCTATTGTAGTCTTTTTCTTTGAATCCCATCCTTATCCGACCACATTATAATAATTACTCTACATCGATAGATGGAGAGAAATATTATAAAGTGAAATCTATAAAGTGTTACATCTATTTCTTTAAAACAAAAACATCCCTCATACCACCCTTCTCTCTTCACCCAATTTTCAAATTGCAATTCTCAATCAACTAAATCTAAAGGGTGGAAACACAAGAGATTTGAAATAACTTTTAATGTGGGAAGTACAAGTAAAACCATCAAGGTTGTGGAAGTTCAATGGTAGTGGGGATATGCATGTATGGTATGTAGATATATTTATCGAGTCTATGGATACTCATGGGTAGCAAAGAAATTTTAAGACAAGAAGAATAGTGTTCCAATAGCAATAGAAAAGAAACCAGTCGATCAAGGTCCCAATTCACACAGCTACTCATTTGGAATGTTAGGTCCCTATAATAATATTGTATTCCCCTTATTTTTATTATTGTGCCCCATTCAAGCCCACTATTGTTATTGTTTTATCCTTACATTATTATTGTTATGTAGGATCTGATTATATTGGGACCCCTTAGACTCCTATATATACCAAGGAGGTATTCTCATTTGTATCTTCAAATAATTGTTCATTTATGTAATATAAATAAGGTTTATAAACCCTAATACAAATATTATAAATGTATTGGACCATGGTTGATCATGACTGATTTTCATATTGAGACAATATTTATTGCAATGTGACATTGGAACATGGTTGACCATGATTGATTTTCATATTGAGAAAAACCTATTATAACCCAAGGTATATAAATCCCAACATAAATATTATAAACGCAAAATTAAACATGGTTGGCCATGATTTACCACAGATGATTTTCATATTGACATAATCTTTGTCATAATGCTACGATGGACTATTGTTGATCATGATTGATTTGCATATTTAGACAACCTTTGGAACAATGCGATGTTGGACCATGGTTGACAATGATTTTATACCCAGGAGATTTATATTAAACCCTAGGATTAATATTATAAATAATATGAATAATATTATACCATAGGAATATGAACCCTTAAATTAATAAACCCAAGACATTGATATTATAAACCCAAGGGATCAATACTAAAAACCCAAGGGATTATAAACCAAAGGGAATAATATTAAACCCAATGGATTAATATTATAAACCTAAGGTATATAAACCCTAAGAAAAATATTATAAACCCTAAAATAAACATGGTTGATCATGGTTTACCATGATTGATTTTCATATTGACACAATCTTTCTTACAATCCAATGTTGGACCATGGTTGACCATGGTTAATTTTCATATTGAGACAATCTTTGTCACAATGTGACGTTGGACCATGGTTGATTTTCATATTGAGAGAATCTTTGTCACAATGGGACGTTGGACCATGGTTGAACATTGATGAACATGATTGTCACAATGTGACGTTGGAGCAAGAGACAATCTTTTTCACAATGTGGCCATGATTATTGACCATAGTTAACCATGATTTTCCATGGTTGATGACGATTGACGATGGTGGAACATGGTTTATTTTCAGATTGAGACAATATTTGTTATAATGTGACATTGGACTATGGTGGACCATGGTTGACCATGATTTATTTCCATATTGAGACAATATTTGTCATAATGCAATGGTGTACCATGGTGTACGATGGTTAACCAAGCTTGATTTTCATATTGAGATAATATTTGTCATAATGTGACGTTGGATCATGGTTGGACCATTATTATTGACCATGGTTGACTAAGTAGTAGATTTTCATATTGAGACAATCTTTGTCACAATACAACATTGGACAATGGTTGACAATGGTCAACAATGATATATTGTCATATTGAAACAATATTTGCCACAATGTGACATTGGACCATGGTTGACCATGGTTGACAATGGTTGAGCATGCCTGATTTTCATATTGAGACAATGTTTGTCACAATGTGACAAATATTAATTTTATAAACCCAAGGTATATGAAACCTAAGGTAAATATTATAATACTAAAATAAACATGGTTAATGATGGCTGATTTTTATATTGAGACGATCCTTGTCACAATGTGACATTTGACCATGGTTGACCATGATTGATTTTCATATCGAGATAATCTTTGTCATAATGCGATGTCAGACTATGTTTTACCATGGTTGACCAATGTTGATTTTCATTTTTAGACAATATTTGTCACAACGCGACACTGGACCATCATTGACCATGATTGATTTCCATATTGAGAAAATCCTATGATACACACTAAGATAAATATTATGAACCAAGGTATATAAACCCTCTAATAAATATTATAATGACTAAAATAAACATGGTTGACCTTGATTGATTTAGATATTGGGACAATATTTGTCACAATAAGATGTTGAACCATGGTTCACCATGGTTAACCATGATTTATTTTCATATTAAGACAATCTTTGTCACAATGTGACAATGGACCATGATTGACTATGGTTGACGATGGTTGACCATGACTTATTTTAATATCGAGACAACCTTTGTCACAATGTGATGTTGGTCCATGGTAGACCATGGTTGGCCATGACTATAAACCAAAGAAAATTATATTAAACCCTAAGATTAATATTATAAACCCAAAAAATGATATTATATCGTAGGAATATGGACTCTTAGATTAATAAACTTAGGGGATTCATATTATAAACCCAAGGGATTGATATTAAACACCCAAAGGATTATAAACCCAAGGAAATAATATTAAACCCAAGGGATTAACATTAAACCCAAGGGATTAATATTAAAAACTCAAGGTATTAATATCTTGTACCATGGTTGACAATAAATGACCATGGTCGACCATTTTTTACCAATGTTCATCATGTTTGACCATGGTTTACCATGGTTGACCATGATTGATTTCCATATTGAGAAAATATTTGACACAAACCCAAAGGATTAATATTATAAGACCAAGGGATAGGAACCCTCAGATGAATATTATAAACCCTAAAATAAACATTAAACCCTAAATTAATATTATAAACCCTAGGAGTAATATTATAAACCGAAAGGATTAATATTAAAAACAGAAGGGATTATAAACCCAAGGGAATAACAATGAAACCTAGCATTAATATTAAACCACAGGTGTATAAACCTTAATATTAATCAACCCAAGGAATTATTATAATAATCCTAAGGTATTATAAATGCAAGGGATTAATATTAAACCTTAAGGTTAATATTATAAACAATATGATTAATATTAATCTCAAGGAATATAAACCGTATGATAAATATTAGAAACCCTAGGATCAATATTATAAAACCAAGGGATTAATAAACCCATTAGATTAATATTGAAAACAAGAGAGATTATAAACCTAAGGGAATAACATTAACCCTAAGATTAATATTAAACCCTAGGATTAATATTAAACCCTAGTGTGACTTGAATATCTGTAATGAGACTCTTCTAGGGTTTGATAGATTCAATTGATTTTATGGATCAATGTAGTGGACCCTTGGGTTTATGTTTTATAGTTAACAAAATTCAAAACATTGCTAACAACATTGTGACTATGAATGATTATGGTTAACAATTGTATGGCTATGTTTGGCCATGGTTTCACTATGGTTGATTATGGTTGATCATGATTGATCGTGGTTGAATATGTTTTTTATATGACTCACCATCATTTGACCAAGGTTTGTCTATTGTCAACCATAGTTAAACATGGTTGACTATAGCTGACCATGAGTTGAATATGGTTTGACTATGGTTTACCATATTTTGACTATGGTGTATCTATAGTTGACCATGATTTCATTATCGTTACCATTTAAATGGTGGTTGTCGATGCTCAACCAAGGTTTTAGTGTGCCTTTCCATTAACATTCACTATAGGCATCCATAGTCAACAATGGCTATCAATTATAGTTCAACATACTTCATTATGGTTATCAATAGGTCACCTACTATGGTTCACCATGGTAGTCACGTTGACTATTATTTACTCTGAAACTCATGCTAACTATAGTTGACAACTTCAATAATAATCAACCATAATTAACATGTGGGGCTTTCACCACAGGTTTAAATGAATAATCTCAACACTTCACCACTAATTACAAAATATGTATATTCATATAAGGGATATATAATAGTATTTATAACCACATGTTATATGAGTTTCATTGAATTTATATATACTGAAAATGATTCGTAAAACAAACTAAATGTATGATGACATTAAAGTTTGAATTTATAGAGACATGAAACAAATATGATATTCAAACAATTCAATTCACATGACATACATGAAAATTGAATAATTAATTTACATTTTATAAAATTAAATGTTTTGTATATAATTTTTTAATTAATCTTTAAAAAATTGAAAACTATTAAAAATTTAAATTAAAAGAGAAAAATTAACTACTTAAAAATATAAATTAATTTTGTGACTCTTACGAGTTTAATATTCCATGTTATAATTTTTTTTCGTTTCCTTTAAATTTTTTAATTACTTTAAATATATTTATTAAAATTACACATTAAAATTATTAAATTTATATAATTAAAATATTTTATAATAATAAATTTTTTAATATATTTATTAATTAATTATTTTTATTAATTATAATAATAATTAATTAATTATATTATTGGTTTTTAGTTTTTTTTTTTAATTGGTTTTTTTGTTTTAGTTTTTTTATTGTGATCCACCATTGTTTTATAATAGCTTTAAATTTATTTATAAAACAAATTTTAATGATGATTTTTTTTTTTTTAATTTATTGTTAAAAAATATAAATTAATCAAACTGATTCATAAACAAAAATTAATAAAGAAAGAAAATTTTAAGATAATAATTCTTACCCTTATTAAAAAAATCTCAATGAATAATATGTTTAGAGGGAAAAATAATAAGCATTTTAAATTATGACATATTCGAAAAGGAATGATGCGTTTAAAAAAAAACATAGACTTGAATTTGTAATTAAAAGTAAACGTTCCATTGGCCAACTCACTTAAAAACTCATTAAGCAGCATCGATATTCAATATCACGTGGCTGACTAACCATTAAAACAAAGGTCTGGAAACTAGATATTGCATTAAGTATCCAACTGATCATCTTATTGGTGCGGTTGATTAGCCTTTAAAATCAATAGCTAATAATAATATAAAAAGACTCTAGCCTACTCCCTTTGCAAATCCCAAACATTGTTGTTTGAATCATAAACCCTAAAAGAATCGAATTTGAACCAGTAATTCAACCACCACTTTCGGATTTATTTGAGTGATTCAACATAAATTGGTAACCATGATTCACACGATACTCTCAAGAAGAGAGAAGGCCTGCCAAGCATCATCCCATAACGTAGCGTTGAGAAGTTAAATTTAAACAAATTTTATTTCATATCCATGTGGGCACATGCGGTAACACAGTGCATGATTGTCTCAGTGGTTTCTGTTATCCGAGGAGGAACGTATGAAATTCAAAATGTATTCATGATAAAGGGTGCATTCTCAGACGTCCTATTCAAGAGATGGAAGACACAGTTTTCGCCTTCTGTCATAACCACGTCGACATATTTTCTTTCCTTTTTTAGCGCTTGGTAATACAAAATACCCTAATGCCTCAATGGATCCTCCCCTCCCACAAATATCAGTGTTCGAGGATACACCAGAGTGGACGAAGCTGGAGAACGGGCTCCAACATGGTTGCAAAACAGGTGGTCTTTATCGGCCCCATGGGAAGAGATATGCGCCAGCCTCCATCCACCACCTTAATAAAATGCTCCACCTGCACATTCCTCCCCACATCGGTGGACGCGATTCGTTCTCGTCCACCAAAGAAGGGGTGGACAAGAGTTCCGCCTTGTAAATTCAAGTCATCCCAATACCTTGGACCCATTTGGTGCGTGATGTTGGCCCCGACACTATCTATTGCCAAGAAAACATTTCTGAAGTCTGCGTGGGAAGCAAGCCACAGATCCACAAACACCCCTTTGAGTTCCATTGCTTCGCAGTCAAGCCATTTGATAACGCCAAAACAATCGGCATACGCCATAGGGAGGAGATGCTTAGGGGCTCTGGGATACTGCACCGAAACATAAATCACCTCCACTTCCATGAGATTTTCTTATGAACTTGATTCAAATACTGCATCAATCTTTGTCTTCTTTAGTTGTGTTTTTATATTGTACACTGAACTGTAAACAATCATCTCATTCAAGTTAGAGATGCTTTCCACTTGATTACGCAAATTTGTGGCTTCTTTTTTGTTTCATTTTTATTATCCTTTAAATTGAGTTCGAGATGTAATTTCCAATATAATTCCCTATGTAACTATCAATATTACAGAGTTGCTACTCTCTAACCATACTTACAAATACCTATTTCTTTTATATATATATATATATATTTGTTTTATGAAAAATACAATTCACTGTATGGTTAATACTTTTCATATATATATAAATATGATATCAATACTTAATTGTTGTTAAGGAAGTGGAAAATTATAAATATAGTATAATAAGTTATTAAAAAAATGTTAAACCATATAATTTAATAACTTATAAAGTTTCGTAATTTCTTCACTCATTATCCTTTATTTGAATTGTTGTTAAGGAAGTGGAAAATTATAAATATAGTATAATTAGTTATTAAAAAAATGTTAAACCATATAATTTAATAACTTATAAAGTTTCGTAATTTCTTCACTCATTATCCTTTATTTGAAGGTGTTTAGAATCTTATACTATCACTAAATCACTTTTGATATAGTCTAATGGTTTTCATTCAATAATCCATCACTAATTCTTAACTTCATTTACTCTAAATTAGTTTGTTAAAACACTTAGCAACTTTAAATATTATATATTATTATCTATTTAAATTTTATATTTATATATATATATATATATATTAATTCAAAAACATATTACATAGTGCCAAGATTTTCTTCACGAAAACTAAAGTTTTACTATGATAAAAGAATTTGACGATCATGTATTGATAGAAATTCTCGGATAAAAACATAACAAAATTGTGTGGCCACATATTAATGGCCCAAAAAGACTAGAACTGTGCAAAAAAACAAAATATACTCTTTAGAATGAATATTGAGAATATTAATCATAATAGTCATGTTTAATGTCGATGTTTCAAATTTACAACAAGGCTCATTGTCAAGACAAATCCATAGAGAAGAAATGATCGACCAAATAACCCTAGATTATTAATAGAAGGAATAAACAAAAAAGACAAGGTTTAAAAATGTTAAGGAATAAAAATGACAAGGGAAATAAGAAATGAAAATTACAAATGATAACAATACTTATTAATAAATAATAATAATTATTAATAAAGCTTAATTTAGAAAGTTAATAATCATGTTATTGTTATAAAGACTAATTATTGTCATTATTGGTAATAATATTTATTTCTAATAATGAGGTTGAAACAATCGTGTAATAATGGTATTGTTAACTAGATTAATAAAAAGTATAGTAATTTAATTCTATACTAAGAATAATTATTAAAAAAATTATATATAAAATTAATACTAATTATTTATATTAAGGGGAAGTGGGGTAAATGGGAAAGAATAGATTAATTATAAAGGATGAATAATAATATTATTATAAAGGTTTAATAGTTAATGTTAAAGAAATATAAACTAATTTTATAAATTGTATTGTTGACTAGATTAATAAAATTTATAGTAATTTAAGTTTATACTAACAGTAATTATTAAAAAAAAAATTAAAAAGAAATAAATAAAATTAATACTAATTATTTATATTAAGGGGAAGGGGGATAAATGGGAAGAAGAGATTAATTATAAAGGATGAATAATAATATTATTATAAAGGTTTAATAGTTAATGTTAAAGAAATATAAACTAATCTTATATTATGATACTGGTATATTATTATTATGATACTGGTATATTATTATTAAAGGGGATGGTTGGTTTTTATTAGTAAGAGATGAATATCTTTACATTATTATTATTATATATTTTTATTTTTACGTAACAAAATTTTTATTAATTCAGAATTACATTTAAGGAAATATTTTTAACAATTCTTAACAATTGAAGGAATGTTAACATGATAATTATATGTTAGAGTAATAATCATGCCTGATTGTATGAGAGTGACAGTCAGCGGGGAGTTGGCGATAGTCAACAGAATTAGATAGAAAGTTAATGAGTGTCTGTAAAACCTCTCTAGATTTACTGGCTAGATTTTGTATAAATTTATGTGTTTAGTAATGCAATAGACAACCTATTTGATAGAGTCTTAGTGTTTCTATTTTGGTATCAGAGCCAAGGGTTGGGAGGCTCGCAGTAGAGTGAGTCTATGCAGTCGTTGAATATGAGTTTAATTGTTGTTGGGAGATGCACAACCTTATAGTAGGTTCTGAGATCATGTTGTTGGAGTGTGTTGTGTTAAGTGCAGACCGTGTGGAGATGAGTAACCAATGGTAAGCCTCTAATATAGTAGAGTTGATTATTGTTGCTCTACTGTGTGCGATAAGTGCATATTTGCATGGTCATGGGTTCAATTTTTGATGAGTTTTTGTGTGATAAAACACTATTGAAAGAGGCGTGAAAAGAGGGTAGTCCATTGTGGGATTGAGTCTGCTAGTTATATGGTTGTTGTCAATGAAAAGGAGTTGACTAGGATCATTGAATGGTTGGTGCGGTGAATCGTTGACTACATGTGTAGTTGTTGAGCATGAGCCACCTGAATCATGGAGCCCGAAGCTTGGATACAAGGTGGAGTGTGGATCCAATAAGTTGTTGATGTAGGGGCATATGAACCCTTAATGGAAAAAAAAATTAGAGAAAGAAGACACGTGGACAACCACATGGACAACCAGACCAACCATGAACCGAATTCAGTTAGTAAACTAATTTCAGTTAAAAATTCAGTTAAAATTGAATGTATGTATAAAAAGATATTAAGAATTCATTAGTGAAGAAAGAAATAGGAAGAAAAGTTTATGCATGTGAGAAAGGGTAAAATGTAGTTGCTCGAAAATTTTTGATTAAGGCTGAGATGCCTTAAATTGTAATCGACTCTGTAAATAATAGAAATGCGTTTGATATGAAGTTAATTCTATTTGTGTTGTCTTTTCTATTTGTCAGGCCCTTCCAGCAATTTGGTGACTGACATCGACTAATTCCCCACCTTATCTGTTCGCTTTCCTTTTAATGCTTGGAAGCCGAATTATCAGGCTAGGTTCGAGCCCCGGGAGGAATTTTTTTTTCTGACGGCTTGCGGAATTGATTGATCCGTTGATAGAAGAGGCACATAGGTTTTTGGTTCCGGGTGAGGGGGAAATGAGGACCTATTATGAGTGCCTATGCAAGATTTTAGGGGTCGAGGCTAGTGTTTCGGATGACGACGCTGTCTCAGCGTACGAGAAATTGGATGATAAGCGAGGGTCCTTGTGCTGGGACTTCATGCTTTCCAATCGTCTGGTGAAACTGGTTCATCCTTTCACCAAGAAATGGAGGGCCCACAAGCAGTCCATGACTGCGTCAGGTGGGAGAAGTGAGGTGGAAGATGAAAAGAAAAGCATGGATGGGGAAGCATCTACTAGAATGGAAATGGAGGTGGAGCAAGATTCTACTAACCAGCAGGCAATGTTTCAGGAAAAAGAGTTCAAGAACTCGCTAAGAGATCTCGAGGATCAAGAGTTTGAAGATTTGGAGATGAATGAAGAAGAAGGCACCGAGATAGGGAACGAGGAGAGGCTACGTGGTTTGCAGTTCTGATAGGCTTCATGGGCCCATAACCCATAGGCCTCAAGACAATTTTATTGGGGAAATGGGATTTTGGTTCACCCCAAAAACTCATCCCCATTAGCTATTGAGTTGGGTGAAGTATAAAGGTGTTTACTGCATGTGTAGTTGTTGAGAATGAGCAACTTGAATCTTGGAGCCTGAAGCTTGGATACACAGTGGAGCATGGATCTACTAACTTATTGAATTGAGCACAATATAGAGGCATTGACTACATGTGTAGTTGTTGACAGTGAGCCACTTGAATTGTGGAGCCTGAAGCTTGGATACACAGTGGAGCATGGATCTGCTAAGTTATTGTGTTGAGAGTGAGAGTGTGTTGTTGTATTGATGGTGAGAGAGTGGAGGCCTGGTGCAAACAAGGTTGAGCACGTGAGTGGCAGTCGTGAGGTCTTATGCTTGTGTAATTTGTGTGAAGCCGACCAATTTGTATAAGCCTGGGTTCTGCAGGCTCACTGGCATCAACATTAGGCATGGAAGAGTGATGTACTGTTGTCACTAAATTGTGGATGAGTGGAGAGCATTTGATGATTCATGGAGCACAGAGCATTTACGATACTTCTGATCTATTGTCTATAAATTTGTTTTCGAGAGGCTTTCAATCAAAGCTTTGTAGATCAATGGAAATATATGTCCAAAGCCGCAAGATTTGTGAAAGAAGATAGTGGAAACTCAATTGCAATGTGCTATGTGCTTCTTGTGAAGACCTCAAGTTAGGTTATAGATTGAAGACCAGTGAATACCTAGATTTGTGTTGCAAATTAAAGAGCACTGAAGTTGAAGGATTGTGGATGTCACGTAGTGCTAAGCTAGTTGAGTGATTTGTGGAGACTAAGATTGCATGGAGAGTGTGGATCAAGCCAACTGGAGGAGGAGGAGAAGGTCATTGCTGGACTTTGATTAGATCTCCAAAGTGAATTTGTTGTAGAAAACAAGAGAAGATTACATTGCAACTATGGGTGGCCAAAAGAAACTCAGAGAGTTTTGGACAAAAGTCAAATGTATCAAGAGAGAGAATAAAAACGCATATGTTGAATAGGAAATGTTAGATAAAAATATGATTCAGCTTGAAGAATTTGAATAGACTGATGCAATATTGAAGCAATTAACACAAGTGTTGCCAATTTTCTCACATAAACGTTTTAAACTTTGGGAAATTAAAATGGAGGGATTACTTGGTTCAGTAGATTTATTGGAACTTATCCAAGAAAGTTCTATAAATTACCAAGATAAAAGTAGAGGTGCATTAGCATTAGTTCTTATTATATCAGCTCTAGATGAAAACATTTTGTCTAGTATTTTGTATGAATCTGGTGAAATATGTGATGCAAAAATGTTTTGGGATATTTTTGAAATAAATTACAGTATGGCGATGAGTGAGAAAGCTAAATATGATGAAAGTAGTGTTGTTAAAAATGATAATTGTCCTTTCAGTCTCATAATTCATTGTGAAACTCAAGATGACAACACTGAGGTTGCAATAATGGATGAAAGAAATGAATAACTGAAAGTGATATATAATGAAAAACTTTCAAGTGAAAATTCATTCCAAATATTGCAGGAAAAGAAACTTATAGATAAACTACTCAATGGAGCGGTATTCTAGGTTGAAGATCAAGTTGGTGAGAAAAATGGAATAGAGTATAAAGTTTTGGCATGGAAAGATGAAGGAAGGAAATATCTCTTCAAAGAGCACGATGACAAGAATAAATATGGTTCTTTTTATGAATCTAAAGCTGTTTTTAAGAGTGCAAATATTGACAACGAGGAAGAAGCAAAAAAAATTTAAGAAATTGCAAGCATTAAGGACATGTATAAGCCTCAAGAACCTGCAAAAATGATGAATGCAAAGAATGTTAGATCACAATCAATAAAGGAGAAGCTACATCACTATGTTATGGCAAGAAAGGTGAATATGATACTACACCACTGAATGAACAAGCATGGGCCCTTTAACAAGAGGGCAAAAATGAAATGTTTTGTTGTAAGCCTAGCTCGGACTTAGACTAGCAGGTAAGTTAAAGTATAGGTCACGATTAAGGGGAGGTGTTAGAATAATAATCACACCTAATCGTATCATGGCGATAGTTGACAAGGGGAATTGATTATAGTCGGAGAAATTAGATAGAAAGTTAATGACCATCCATAAAACTTTTGTAGATTTATTGGCTCAATTTTATATAAATTTCTTTGTTTAGTAATACAATAGACAACCTCTTTGATAGAGTATTCAATGTTTCTATTTTTAGAGACATTAAAATTAATTAATAATTAATATATTTTTATTATTTATAATAAGATGTTGATCTATCAATATTGATAGACATTGATCGATTCTAACCTGAAGTGAAAATAGGCATAAACTTCTCATCAATTCGAGTCTATATATATATATATATATATATATATATATATATAACTAATGAACTCTCAACTGGAGCTCTTGTTATGATGATTCACCAAAGTTATCGTTTATTTTCACTGAATTGATAAACTAACGCAAAATAAATTGATAATGACAAGTGTCGCACATGTTAGACTGTCAGATGCTTTATGGCTTGTTATTAACTATATACGTTTCAGTCTTAATTATTACATCAACCTGGAACTTCAATGAATAACAATTACACAAATTATCGTTACAATCTGTGGACTGAAGTGTCACTGTCTAGCTCCCTTGGTTACAAGTTACTTTTGACCACCATCGTTACATTTGTTAGTCAAATACCAACGATTTCTATTGCAACCTTCTATTTTCCATCCACTATCTCCAGACGAGGGAGTAGAGTCGAACGAAGAAGAGGGAGGTAGAGAGAAGCAATCACCACGATGAAGGAGAATGAAAAAATTCACCTCTCACTAAATATTTTTATGCCATCGCTCTATGCTCCAGACACAGACTAAGGATATTACTTCAAACACCATCTCAACCGCCCATTTGTAAAAAAACTAAAAATTCAACACCCGTACATCCACCGGGAGCTGATATAAAGACGCCTTCGACGAAATATGGAAATACGACTCTGAATCCATCGATTTAAAAAAAAACTAAAAAGTCAACAACACTGGTACATCCACCAGGTATTGATATAAAGATACCTTGGACGAAATATGAAAATAAGATTCTGAATATGAAAATTATATATTATCTCTTAAAATATGTAATCATAAGTCTATTGACTCAGGTCTACCACCTGACATAGAAAATATAAAGGCTTAAGTATACCACTTGAAATAGAAGATATACACAGATTTCACCTTCTAAAAATTGCAATTTCAAATAAATTATAAAAAAGATATGTAAAATTGAATCTCCTTTCAAAGAAAATAGATAAATTAAGGATTTAAGAAGGAATTACAAAGACTTTCCATTATAAAATAATTTAGTTATTGATAGAGGATTTTGGAGCTTTATCGAGGATTTTTTATACTCTTTAGGAAAAGGCGTTTATATGAATTATTTAAGATGGTTTTCTAATTTAATATTTTTTACCATTCAATATGGAACACTACACATTATATTTATTACGGAGTAGTGGAAATATTTACATATCTCACCACCGGGTCGCCATATATTATATTATATTTATGATGGAGTGGAAATATTTATATGAACCATTTAAAACGTTTGAAAAAGTTAGGTTTACTTTATTATTAAATAAATAGTACTACTCATTTTATATTTATGGTGAAGTGGTGGAAATATTTATATGAATTATATGAATGACTTAGAATGTTTGGGAAATTTATATTTTTTCCACAATCAAAGCAAGATCACCACACATATTTTATTTATATTGCACAATTATGTGATTAAATTTTAAAATATGTAATTATTATTTTGAAAAAAGTTAGGGGATTAGTAAATAAGGAAACAATTGCATTAAAGTCTACAGTGAATAAATCAATCCAAGAATAAATCAATCCACTTTGATTGATTTTAGATGCTTCATTTTAGACTATCCAAAGCTATGGATTTAAAGAAATTTAGGTATCATTGTGCGGGTATCTAGTATTATAAATTTTATTATTTTGAAAAATTGTATTTTATAATAATTGGATTAGGAATGAAATTATATTAACATTAAATTAAGATAGTGAAGAAAAATTGGTAAAATTCGATTCATATTGAGATTGGGTGAATGTTGAATTAAATATTCTTATATTTAATTACTTTTATTTAATTGTAAACTTAGAATTTGTATCTATTTTGAGATATTTCTACAATGTATATAAAAAAATATTTCATAAATTGTAAACTTAGAGTTTGTATCTATTTTGAGATACTTCTACAATGTATATGAAAAAATATTTCACAAGTATCAATTAACTATTTATTTATAAACTAACTAAAGTAACTATACTATATTGGGAGGATTGTACAGAATTGCAAAAAGCCAATTCCAAAAAGCTAAGGGTCGTCTTCAAGCTACAATATATATTTATTCTGGTGTATTAGATTTTTCATTAAAAATTATAAAATCTTTGAGAAGTGGAAGCATATTCCAGGAAATTTATGATAAATATACCCTATATTCTTCTTAAATTATAAAAATTAATATATTCTTAAATTATAAAAATTAATATATTCGAAAAATAATTTCTCATTTGCATTAGTTTCTCCTAACCAAATAAACTTTGTATATATTAGAATAAGATAGTAATACTTTGTATAAATCAAGAATAAGACACTAATGGATGATTATTTCATTAGCATGGTAAGGAAAAGCTATATAAGAATATTAATTAACAATCACATTGATGTTAAAATGGACAAGTGATCACATCTCTTCCACATTGAACATGTAATCACATTGATGTTAAAATGGACAAGTGATCACATCTCTTCCACATTGAACATGTAATCTAGAATAAGACAGTAATGAACATGTAATCTAGAATAAGACAGTAATGGATGATTATTTCATTAGTATGGTAAATAAAATCTATATAAGAGTATTAATTAACAATCACATTGATGTTATAATAGACAAGTGATCACATCTCCTACATATTGAGCATGTTACAAATCCTTGTGTATTCAATTTAAAAAATATATTATAAATATTATGGAAGATTATAAATTTTATAATAAGATACAAAACTTTGTCCAACTACTAATATAAAACTACAAAACTTAACCGATAACAAAATATAAAGATTTATCAAAAAAGAATACTTTTATTTATAACACTATTTATTTTTGAAACACTATTTTATTGGACTGTTATTTTAAAAGTTGTCCTAATCTAATCTTAATTATTTTTATTAATTATTCCTTATTCTATTTATTTGTTTTTACTTCCCTACTTTGTTTCTATGCATCGTTTAACTTGATCATGAATTAGGAATATTAGTCTTTAAATGTTTAAACGTTTTTTAAGTACACATTCCTATTGATATTGGCCGCATTATTTTCAGCGCCCCCTTCCGTCTTCAATAAATTCGAGATTTAAATTATGCTTTTGTTTATGGAGTTTAATTTCTTATTTTCTTCCCTGATTTGTACTACAGCTGCAGTTTTAATGATATTATATATTTGCGTTAAGGTTTTTTGTTTGCATTTTAATCCAGGGACGATACGATGTGATTCCTGAGATCTTCTAATATGCATCTTAATTCATATGATATATCTTCATTTGAGTCGGGTGTTTATTTAATATAAAGAGGACTGTATGTGTAAAGAACACAGTGCTTCGTATCACAAATCTGAGAAGCCATAATTCAAACTGCATCGTTTCCTGGTTGATAACCAGCTGGGAAATCGATCAATAAGTCACAACAATCATAGAAATGTGAAGGATCATGTATAACCATAATTAATAATTTACTGAAATTTTTTGAAGTGTTAAATATATATTACAGATGGTACTTTTAAATTTAAGTGGAAAGGCAATATTAATATTAATCGTTATTCAAATTAAATTGGACTAAAATTTATTTAAATTGTAAAATTAACTATCTACAATCACAAATGACAAAGGAAAATGCCATAAACTAAATAAACAAGGGAGCCACTGTCGTAGCGGTAGTCCCTGTCGGGGTTGAGAAACTCTAGTTCTTTGAGTTGCCACAGTCAGTTGCCACAATGACTTTGGCAGTAATTTTAACATGTTCAAATTTTACATTTTCAGTTAGGATTAGACTGATCAGTCTTGGCATCTGAGTCACAGTCACTTGATTGAATTAGGAGAAGCAGTAGGTATTATTGCGGGCCAATCCATTGGAGAACCAGAAGCTCAACTAACACTAAGGACTTTTCATATTGGAGGGGTATTTATTGGTGATATTGTAGAACATATACGAGCCCCTTTCAATGGAAAGATTGAATTCAAAGAAAATTCGGTTTATCAAGTGCTTCGGAAACATAATATTACATAGCATCAAGTTCAACACGCTGTCTTGGAAAGCTGTAACAATGAAATGTTTCACAAGGTTGAATTGGAAGTTTCCTTTCAGACTGTTCAAATTGAGCAGGTATTGCAAACATGCTGGCCAATTTTCTCTCCTGATCCAAGTGACTGCACAAAATGCTGATCCATAAATATCATCTCGGACACAATCTAATAATTGTATAGCTGTTAATAATTCCAAGAGGAACGCTACAGAAATACCTCTTTAACAGCTACCACTCCTTTGCAATATAAACACGGATAAATTCTGTAAACAATGTCCGCTGGTATATCAAACAGTTGATTTCACAGAAAATGTCTGACATGCATAACATGGAAACAACAAAAGCCCCACTTCTACCAGAAAATCTCTAAAACGTATTTTTGCTATAAAGTGATAGACTGTCTTAAGGGCTACCCATTGCATATTTGCTTTCAATATAAAAAGTCAAAGAAAACGTACACAAACAGAAACATATAACATTACTGTGAGAATACAATCTGTAATAAAAATCTTAAAAATTGAGGAGAGAGTAGTTTGCCAGGGAAACAATCTTTCACATTGCCAAGTTATAACTTGTAACATCACTTCAAGAATACGTTGTTACTTAAATTGCAGAGAATAAAAACGAGAAGCTTATCTTCAAATGAGAACACTATAATGAAAACACGTGAACACAAGCAACACTAAAAATGACAAAGGGCACAAATAATACTGAAGCTATCATCCTGGAAGAAGAGTCTCTATACATTCTCTAGGTAAACAGTCTATAATAAATGTTCCTCATTCTAAAGATGGAGTCCTATACCCTTTATACTTATAATTAAAATGAAATGAAGTGAAAAATAACACCCTAAAAACAAAGACAGATTACATTACTATCCAAACATGGCCTATAACCATGGTTACAGAAACTAGAAAGAAAAATATGACATTGAAGACAAATTTCGTGAACATAGATGCTTGGAACACGAACCTAAATATTATTGCAGCAAAATCAACTAGTAAAAATTGTACTTGAGTCAAACAAAAAAGGGGAAAGTAAAAGGAAAGCATAGAAGCTTAAAGCACTACTCAAAGAAAACAACAAACGCACGAGAAACATACACATGTGATATTATATACAAGCCCTATCTATGGAAAAAAGGTAAGAAGCAATGTGAAGAATACATGGGCAAAATAGAAATGTCTAACATCTCCATATGACTGCAATCCATGACTAAACTTATAAAAGGAGGAATAAGGTAGGAAATGATCCAACTAGAAACCTATACCACTACTCTTAAGAATTGTACAAATAAAAAATGTATGTAGAGACCCATAGCCTCTGTGATTTCCTAGAAATAAGTAGCTTGTAAGAGAAATAAGCAACCTATCAGGGAAACTGTAAGTAAATTACATAGAAGGTGAGGTGTTCTGCATAGAGAACAAACACAAGTAGATGAACAGAAATTACAGCAACCTTTGCTATTACTCACTGGTACATGTGGTAAATAGAATACTGACAAAGAATCAGTTTTGACGGAAACTAAATATTCAACATGCAAGAATTATGTACCTTAAGATCCCCTTGCTTGTCGACTTTCTTCCCTTGAAGTCCTAATGGATCTACACAAAGCGAAAAGAACCAAAAGATATCATTCAAGTCAAAATAAACATTGAAATTCATACTGAAAAATCTCTAAATTTTATCAAGCTAAGCTTGGTTGACATTGATGACTTCACTGTTGTTTAGAATCTCTAATGTCTCTGAGGTTGCAAACCTTATATCACATCCAATCAAAAGGGGTGCTTACAGTATATAAGATTATCATCTAAATCATCATGAAACATTGAAATTAAACATATACAGAGGGGCGATCTATCAGTTAAATCATCATGAAACATTGGAATTAAACCTATAGGAGGGGCGATTCTTTGACTTTCAGTCAATTATTTTATGTACACTCTATTTTGGTAATGTTATTTTTCCTATTCTATTTTGTTTTAGCATTCTTTTGCATAGATATTATTGACTTCCAGGCTGTTTATTCAAGTTTATTTGCGAACCATTTGTTACCTTCATCAGAGCCCATATGCTGAAGTGTGACCTGTATTCGATAGTGCTCATATTCCCATTTCCAACCTCCAACATGTCAGGATCTAATTCAAGCAATGACCAAAAAAACTTAAATTAGACAGAGAGATTAGAGTTTATCATTGATAATAGCAGAAGTTTCATAACGATTTATATGATATCAATAGGGTTATTAATTTACCATTCCATCCACCAGGCATTGCAAAATCTGTCGACTGGTCATTCTAGTCAGCCCTAGATGTCATGCTGTAAGACACAATTCACATTCAACAACATTCATAAACTGGGATTAAATATATATCATACATAGGAATGTATATTTTTCAGTTTCAATGTTTTATAAGACAATAAACTCTCCATATGAACCTATTATATCCATTACATGTCCCAATTGTCTTGAATGTCTTTTGTAGTCCTCCAGCTGTTTGCAAGCTTTGATGCCCAAGTTGCAGGATTCTCTTCACCCCTGCAGAATCAAACAAAGACAACCTGTAATATCTAATTCGCAGAAGAACCAAGCTTCTAAGGGATGTTTCGTCTTTGATTAGAATCAATATTATTTACAAATGCATCTTACCATTCACACATCGAATAATATATAGGACAACCTGCATTACTAAGAGCTTCGCTCATTTTTGGGTACCTGTAGGTTTTCCATAAATGTTCAATGCCCATTCTATATAATGTTTAGACCCATCTATGAAACCTTGTCGATCAAACATAGCACAAATAATATATACCTCTCCTGGGGGTCTGTGCCATCATGATAGCAGTTATCATATTTCAAGTAGTCTATTCCCTGAACAATTAGCCAGTGTTACAACAATGATATGATTCAAGGTGAAAAGTAACAAGTTGAGAAAATTTATTCACATGACATTCAACTTACCCATGAAGCAAACGTTTTAGCATCTTGTTCCTCGTATCCAAGCAAGCCTAGCATGGTTTTACTGCATGTATAATATCTAGCAAAACATACGAGACAAAATCAAATTGAATGCACAAGTGAAAGACTTCTCAACTAAAAGTTATAAGGACCCAAATAATGTGAAACACAACGATGATGAAAAGACCTAGTTGCATTCAATCCAAATTTTCAAATTTTACAATCTGTCTTCTCAATACACCCCTGCATATCATTAAATCTCTTGCCAGCCTGGTGAAAAAGATCACGATTCTCCACTTCGACAACATGGGCATTGTTCGAGACCTATCATTGAATACAACATGAAGAATTTTTGAAACTTATACTTGAATACACCAAGAAGACTGTTTGAGACCTCTATGATATATCGAGAACTCTAACACCAAACAACAAGAAAACATATAAAAAACTGAGAATAGAGACATAGACTGTCAATTCAGATATGGTCCCAGCACTAAAAGTATGGCAATGATAGAAAGCTCAACATGCTAAAAGAAAGACTTTGAATATGAAATTACATGAACAGAGACTGTAACCCACGCTTGCATGAGAGTAAGGATTGTTCACATGATCCTAAAAACAATGCAGGAAAATCTTATCCAAATACCAAAATTTGTATATATTTCATAGCTTCATGAGAAAAGCGGAAAATTTCTTCCATAATTTCATCCAACCATCTGGGAAACTGGCACCATATTACTGAAGTTAAACTAAGTGGGCATTAATTATAAAAAGAGAATAGCGCAGGAAGAACTCACATCCATCCTTTACACCCTGCATTGCAGGAAGTCAGTCAGCTGGTGACCACGGCTGTTGAACTTCCCATCCTTACTTGGATATTTCTCTCCAGCCTAGTAATAAAAAAGACACCTGTAACACATGCAAAGAAAAAAAAATGTATAATACAAAAATATATTTCAAACATGTAAAATCCTGTGGGCCCGCAATTTTACCACTTGCCTACCTCTCGTCCTTCTTGCATACCCAACATCTTTACCTCTATCTCTTTTGCATGTTCAACGTGTCAAAAAATTAAATGAGATCCACTTGTACCCTCGCATCCCATGCCTACTTCGGTTACTCAATTCATCGTTCCTGATGTCCTCATCCCACAGGTAGCTGTTCGAAGGTATCCCCCTACCGTGGAAAAACTAAGGAGCATTACAAGCGATACTCAGTGGTTCTTCTATGTCCGGTTTGTGCCTGGAGGCTGCTGAAGAGGGAAGAGGGAAGAGGGCATGGGTTTCTAAACCCACCATTACGTATATTGGTTAATGTTGTGGCAAATACAGGTCCTTTTAATTCCATGCACAGACCTTGTACATAATATGCAATTCCAGAGGCGACAACTCCCTGCTTATGGTAAATTTGCAATCAAATTATTAGTATTCCAGAAATCTTGCATTTGTCTATAAATCAAATCATGAAACTACTTAGTTCACATGCAGATGGAAGACATACAGAGTAAACAACAGTTAGAAGGTTCATGTCCCATCCTATAGCCCATACAGAAGGCTTGTGTTCAATAACAAGAGTCAATGCAGCGGACTGCAAGGTTCCCAGAAAGTAGATTAACGTGGTAAGTGAAAGTTGAGCTAGATATTTCTTTGCAACAAAAGCCTGCACATGGAAATCAGTGAACTGATGGCCTTGTCATCACACCGGGAGACTCTGCCATGCAGAAAAGAAGAAGAGTGTCTGAATATGGTCCATAGGTGGACTATCCGATATTGTATTCGTTCATTTGCCCTTTTTCGCTATCGTTGGCCATAGAATACATGTAAGTCTGAAGCCCAGAGAACGGCGAGAGCATGAGAGCATCTAGTTAGCACAGGAAGTAATCTCTCATCCTGAGACACACACACAGGTACCCATTTCTCTACCCATCTGACCTATTTGGCCCTGAATTTGTTGGATTTTGGTATGGGGTTGATACGAGGTCAAGATTGCTGGAAACTTCAGTTAATTTCATCAGAAATTGTTTCTCTTATGAATAATGGTCTATATTAGTATTCGATACAAAAAACAATGTTGGCCATGGGTTCGATTCTCATTCACGTAAACAAGCACATTATAGGTTCTGTTGCTAGTGAGAAAAGGGCACGCTTTTACTTATTTTGAGCTTTAATGGGGCATTTTTGCTCACGAATGCATTCTTATGTAGCCTTTTTGTTATAGGGTTTTAATGATTTCATCTGATTAATGGGGTAAAACGTACATGCCTTATTTTTTTATAGTTGCGTCGATGTGCCCTCATTTCTAATGTAATTACAGTATTGTTTTTGCCCTTTTCGTAAAGCGTTTTAACTTGTTTAACTGAATTTCGAAATTCAAAATTGTTTTTTGAAGAAGCATAACAAAAACAAGCTACTGTAATCATTTTTATAATGAAAAGTTATGGTTTTTTAGGCTGACAAAAAAATAATTGAATTTCGAAATTGTACCTCCAGGCGTTGATTAACGGGATAAGATAGGCGACAAATAATTGAATTTCGAAATTGTACCTCCAGGCACAGATTAACAGGATAAGATAGGTGACAGTGGATCAACGAAGAAGTGCAATTAGGCTCTTGTCTTTCTCTACTTTTCTTCTGCGAATTGAACCGGCTGGCTTGGATGCGAATTGAATTGAACCAACTGTGCTCTGATGCAACCGAAAGAGGCCTCTATCAATGTGACTACATGCAAAAAGACTCACAAACAATCAGAACCGACTATGCTCTGATGCAACCAGAGGAGGCCTCTATCAATGTGACTACATGCAAAAAGACTCACAGACAGTCACCACCTGTTCACTGCTCTGAACAATCATGCCAGCATGCAATGGTGACAAGTGTAAACAAGTGTGGAAGAAAGAAAAAGCTTAGGCTAAAATACCTTTCCCTCACTAAAATCACATCGGAGCAAGAGACGCTTGCAATAAGAGGGTGAAATCGAAAGTTTGGTTAAAATATTTTGGAGCCAAATTGCCAGTAATAAGCTTTCCTTAAAATCACTTAAACACTGAAAATTTACGGTCAACAGAAGAACTAATAGTTGGTTAATGCTAGATCGAACGCTATAGTCCTTGCTATGTTAGAGGCAAGGACTAATAAATAAGAACGCTCTAAATAAATATACAAGGATGAGATTGAATTAATTAAAAGATATCCCATTTTTTCAATGTCGTTTGAATGGCTTTAAGAAAATCATGTTCTCATTCAAAATAAATTGATTTAAAAATATAATACGAAAATAACGAGAACATGAATATCGAAATTGTGTTATTGCTCATAGGATCAATGCTTTAATGATGAGTCTATTCGCTCTAGTCTACCACTTGATATAGCGAATATGGAAATATGAATTTGAATATGAAAACTATATGTTATTACTCAGAGGATCTAATGATGAGTCTACTGGCTCAGGTTTACCACCTCACATAGAAAATATAAAGCTTAAGTATACCACTTAGAGATAGAAGATATAAAAAGATATCAACTTCTAAAAATTGCAATTGCAAATAAATTCTTATAAAAAAATTTCAAATTTTGATTTCCTTTCAAAGAATATACACAAATTAAGGATTTAATAAGGAATTACGAAGACATTCAATTAAAAAATAATTTAATTTAGTTATTGAAGAGGATTTTGGAGCTTTAGTAGGGAATTTTTATACCCTTTTAGAAGAGAAATTTATATGAATTATTTAATATGTTTGTCTAATTTAATCGTTTTCCACTATTCAATAAGTACCACAAAGAGGACTGAGCGATCTTCGATGGCAAGTTTTTGAGCTAGGGTTCAGAGCTTTTGGAACCTCTGTCACAAACTCTGGTGGAGGGCAGAGCCCAGTTAGCAGAGCTCTGTAGGTGCGGGCAGGCCTTGGCCCAACAAATGAGAAGAGTGGGGTCCAATGGGGCCCCATCATACAAGTAGGAAATGATGACTAAAGGAAAGGCCCCACTGGAAGGGGTGCAGATATCAGGCTCTAAGAATGCAGGAAAGGATGGGCTAAGCAAGAAGGGAAAAATGGGTGGGAAAACCATGGAAACCCAGAACCAAAAATGAACTGATGACATTAGGATTTCATAAGGAAAAGGCAAAGAAAACCCTAATCTGAAGATGCCACAACAAGAAGAAGGAAGAAGAAACAAAAAGTCTGTGGACACAGAAGCTCTACCCGAGTATGAAATAGATTTGGAAGGATCGACAGCAAAAACCAGAAAACAAAAGGACCTGGGACACTACAAGCCCAAATCAACGGAAAGCCTACGTGTGATTATAACTGACCCAGAAATGCAGGCTTACAGAGACCACATGTCAGTACATGCAGTGATCTATAAGTTCATGGGCTTCTGGCCCACAGAAAGAGCCCTCTGCCTATGGATCAAACAACAGTGGAAGCCAAAAGGGGATGTCAGGCTACACCTGGGAGCCAAAGGTTTCTTCACTGTAGTTTTCGCGAACCTGGAAGATAGGGATCGCATCTTCGATGGAGGACCTTACTTTTATGCTTCAGCAGGCCTATATATGAGACCATGGAAACCCAACTTTGCACCAGAATGGGAGACTTTCAAGCATGTACCTATCTGGATTCGCCTATTCTCCCTCCCCATTGATTACTGGAGACCTGCAACACTAGAGAAAATAGGCAACAAGCTGGGTACCTTCATCAAAGCCTCGGAAGCAACCCTGCAAAAAAGGTACACTTCTTGTGCAAGAATTTGTGTTGAGATGGATGTCTCAGGTGCCCTTCATGAAGGTCTATGGTTAGAATTCAGAGATGAAGTTTTCTTTCAAGCCATAGATTATGAGAAAATCCCATTTCGGTGCCGGAAATGTCATGAACACGGACACTTGTTTAGGGAATGCCCAATGAACAAGCCAATCGAGCAATCCAAAGAAATCTCAGGTAAGTTTCAGGAAGGTTTTACTCGTCCCATGGGTAGGCATAGAGCCAATAGGAAATATCAACCCAAAACAAACACCTCCTTCAAAAGCACAGTCAATGCCTTTGAAGTTCTGGGATCAGATATGGAGGCAGCTGAAGCCCCCTGGCAACAAACCTATCACAGGATAACAAGGATGATCCCGCACAGAAAACCCCAGATCCTATTCCAGGTCAGACAAACAACACCCCACTATTTCAAGCACTCACAGAAGAAGTAGAGGAAGATGCGGAAATGATAGTCAGTGAAACAGGGACAGAGGATATGGATCTAAGTGACATTCTAGAAAGAGAAGGCATGGATCTCCTAACCATGGTAGAGCAGTGGAAGAAAAAAGGAATGGAACATATCCCAGAGGAGGAAGTAGACAGAGTGAACTCTCTATTCCTAGCAAGGCAAGATGTAGAGTTGAACATGCAGAAACAATGAGTTGGCGCATCTAAGGGTCTGGGAGTTAAAACCCTAGGATTGCATCAAAATCATATCAATCCTAAACACAGGAAAAAGAGAGGTTGACGCACGAACAATGAGGCACTTCAAGAGCTAGGTCAGATGCTCCTAAACTCAGGTAAGATGAAAGCCCTTGAGGCTTTCACGCTTCTCTCTTAAAAACTCTGTTAATCATGAAGATACTCTCATGGAATGCTAGAGGGCTAAATAGCCAAAGAAAACAAAGACTTCTAAGAAAGAAAGTCACAAATGAAAAACCTGACATGATTTTTTTGCAAGAAACAAAATGCTCCAGTCAGAAAATGAAAGGGATAAGCAAAAATTTAGGCAAAAGAATGGAATACATAGAAGTGGAAGGGAATGGAATGGAGGGAGGCCTGGCTACTCTCTGGAATCCTCATATCCTCCATCTCATCACAGCAGAGGCTTCAAGATCGTTCATATCCCTGGAAATGCAAATCATAGGGGATTCTGAAACATACCTGTGTACTAACATTTACAGTCCCCAGAGACTAGAAGACAAATTGGTGATGCTAGATCGCCTCTCCAAAATGCAGCATAGATATCCCACAGCTAAAGCAATCTATGGTGGATATTTTAACATGATAACCTTGCTAACAGAAAAGAAAGGAGGGGTTAGAATGCTAAATCGAGATGCAGAGGCCTTCAACAGCTTCATCAGAACAACAAATCTTGTGGATATTTACCCCAAAAATGGTTTATACACCTGGAATAACAAAAGAGGAGGAGACAGGCAGATTGCCTCCAGACTTGACCACTTTCTTATCACAGAAGCCATCCTCCTGGCAGGGGTAACAGTAGAATCAGACATTATACCTTGCGGAGGCTCTGATCATTGGCCCATCACCATGGACGCAACCATCCTCAGTACCCCAAAAAACAAACCCTTCAGGTTTGAGAAATTCTGGTTAAGTCATCCAGATTTCATTTCTAAAATTAAACACTGGTGGCATGAGCCATTGGACATCAGAGGCACTAAAATGTACAGGTTCCAAGCCAAACTAAAACACCTCAAAGCTCAGCTAAGGTCCTGGAACCAAGAGGTCTTCGGTGACATCTTCAAAGATAAGCAGGCCCTGGAGGAACAGTTGGCTCAAATCCACACAAACTGGCTCCAAGGGGACATCACCTAGGAGGCCATTCACATAGAGCAAACACTTATGCAGAAGTGGAATGATAGATGCCAGCAGGAAGAGATACTTTGGAGACAAAAATCTCGCATTCAATGGCTCAAAGAAGGGGAAAAGAATACCAAGTTCTTCCATCGCTTGGCTATAGATTACAGATGTGCCAACAAAATCACCAGGCTAAAGGATGAACAAGGCACTCCCCTCCAAACTCATCAGGAAATCTCCTCCCTCCTCACTGATCACTTTAGCCAGATAGCAACGGAACCAGATACAAACAGGGAAGAAGCTATTAGGGAGGTCATGTCCTCCATTCCAAGGTTAATAACAGAAGATCAAAATAAATCTTTAAACTACCCTGTAACCATGGAAGAGGTGGAAGAAGCAGTGAAAGAAATGCCCAATGGGAAGGCACCAAGACCGGATGGCTTCACTATTGATTTTTACAAATCTTGTTGGGATATTGTGTGTCTGGAAGTGTGGGAGGTGGTGGAAGATTCCCGGAAATCTTCTTCCATACTCAAATCCCTCAACTCTACCTTCATAGCCCTTATTCCCAAAGAGGAGGCAGCAAGTACCCCTTCAAAGTTTCGACCAATCGCTTTGTGCAATGTTCTCTATAAGATTATCTCCAAAGTAATGGCCAATAGACTGAAGCCTATTCTTCCTTGGATAATCTCAGAGGAGCAATCTGGCTATGTGGAGGGAAGACAAATCATGGACAATGTCCTGTTGGCTCAGGAAATGGTTCACACTCTTCAATCCCGGAAAAAAGCAGGTATGATCATACAGTTGGACCTCTCAAAAGCCTATGATAAAGTTAGTTGGAGGTATCTGGAAGCCATTGTGAAGGCCTTCGAGTTTGCTCAATGTCGGATCAACTGGATTCTAGCCCTAATAAAATCCCCAAGATTTTCTATCCTAGTCAATAGAGCTCCCACCTCTCCCTTTGGTCCCTCCAAAGGTATTCGTCAAGCAGATCCTATTTCTCCTTTCCTTATTCTCATCCTAATAGAAGGCTTGAGTCGCATCATCAAAAATACGGAGGAGGAAAATATAATACAGGGCCTCCAACCTAAGCCATCTTGCCCAACTACCACTGACCAACAATTTGTGGATGACATCATGCTCCATGGGACCCCAACAATTTGGGAAGCTCAAGGTTTCAAAACCATTCTTAATCTCTTTAGTAAAGCTATGGGTATGGACCTTAACCTGGACAAATCTTCCATTTTCTTCTTCAATACTCACTTAGCAATCCAGAAAAATCTCACCACCATCCTCAGTTTCAAAAGGAAAAACCTTCCTTCTAAATTTGGGCACCCCTCTAACCAATAAACCTTGGCAAAAAATCCACTAGGAAAATATGCTTTCTAACCTGGAAAACCGAAGCAAACACTGGACTAATAGAGTCCTTAATTTTACTAGTAGGCTTGTCCTAACTAAGGTTGTCCTTCAAGCCATCCCTCAATATATTCTATCCATCCTTCCGGCCCCCAAATAAGTTCTCCAGAAGATCAAAAAAGTTCAAAGAACCTTCCTACGGTCGGGACACTTTGATAAACAACAATGGGCTCTAGTAGCGTGGGAGAAACTATGTAAACCCAGGATTCTGGGTGGTTTGGGACTTCCAGACCCGGACACGGTTAATAAAGACTATGGAGCCAAACTCTGGTGGAGGTGGGCTAAAGAACCAAACACACCCTGGGCCTGGCTATGGAAAACCGGGTATGCTGGAAACTGGAACCCTCAGGATCTGATTTGATTTACCAACCCTCGAGGAGGCTCTCCCATTTGGAACATAGCTAAGGAAAATCCAAACATTATTCAATAGCACTATTTCTAGGAAATACGTAGTGGTAGAACTGCTCTCTTTTGGGAGGATGCTTGGCAGCAACTCCCCAAGCTTGAGAGTCCTAACTATCTTCCCCTACAGCAAAGATACCAAGATCAAGGAAAATTCACTGTGAACCAGTATTGGAAAGACAATAATGTGGACCAACATTGGAGACATTGGGACATAAACAATAACACATAGGAAGATGGAATGAATAACATTCTCTTAGCCCTGCAATCTTGTTTGGATAAAAAGAAGATCCGTTACTCTCAGGATAAACATCAACTGAGATGGGGAAAATTAGATGGGGGTACCTTCACCCTGAAGGAAGCCAGACTGTATTTAGAAGGCAGGGATCAGGAAAGGAAAGTGAATTGGCACAACAATGTATGGGACTCAATCATCTAGCCAATGATTAAAACCTTCCTATGGCTCTTAATGCACCAAAAGATCCTTACTTGGGGAGAACCTATGAAAAAGAGGTTTCAATGGTCCATCCCGATGCCCCCTCTATGAAAGAGAAGAGGAAATGATGAATCACCTCCTCAACAATTGTAAATGGAATAATCAACTATGGATTTGGATGGAGGAAATCTTTAAACAAACAGACAAAATCAGAGAATCTATATAGGATAGCATAGAAAATTGGAGAACCAATTATTCCAATTGTGATATAGTAAACATCCTATGGAAACTAAGCCCTCGCTTCATAGTCTGATCTACCTGGAAAGGAAGGAATAGAAGAATTTTTCAAAAAGAATCCATGCCGCTAGAAACCATTAAAACAAGTATCATGCAAAACATGCATGAGACATCCCTTACCAGGTGTAAAGAAGAATAGAAGCTCGAGCCATCCGCAAATGAGAGGCACATTATGCAGATTTTTGGGATAAATGCTGCCAAAGCGTCTGTTTCTCAGGTGCAGAGACATCCTCTCGATTCATCTCCAGTCTCCTGGAAACCTCCTCAATCGAGTTTTCACAAGTTAAATTTTGATGGTGCCTCTCGTGTCAACCCAACACCTGCAGGCCTAGGAGGTTTAATAAGAAACAACATTGGCAAAATTATTCACATCTTCAGTCAATCTATGGGGGAAGATACCAACAATGAGGTCAAATTCACGGCTTTAGAGCAAGGTTTACTAATCCTTATTCGCTGGGGAAAGGGGCTACAGTGGTGGAGGGAGATTCACTCTTAGCTATCAATGCAGCAAGGAAACTACAAACTGGTATGTGGCCTAAAAAGGTCATTAAGCACTGGAGACTAGCTAAAGTAACACAACTCATAGCCGAACATCTTTTAGCTCTTGATGGGGTGGCTGTGCAGGCCGTCGGGTGAAAAGCAAATACCATGGCGGATTGTCTTGTAAACCACGGAGTCGACCCTCAAAATGATAAATTGGACACCTGTTGGTACGATGTCACATGTGAGGATCTACGGGACAGATGTTTGCAACTCTCTAAGCAAGAACTTACTGGCATGACAGGAGAGTGGAATGGTACCCATGGGATGGCTCATCATAATTTATGAAGCCAGTCATCTTTGTCCTGACCCGAATTAATAATTCCTGGATATGGCACCATAGATGGAAGGCCCATGGTTCATATCAGGAGGGGGGAAGATCAATCTCAAGGATGCAAGTCAGATCACAAATCGCTCATCAAAGGACATGTGGCCTAGTTTCGGTAGGAATAAGTGTGGCAACATGATTGTAATTGACTGCGATCATGGTAAAGATAATCAGTAAATTTATGGGGAACATCGTCGTCGGGAATATAGGAATTAAGAAGGCTCCATCTGGGGTCGAGAACCCTCACATTGCAGCATCAATTATAAATACACAGACCTCTGGTATTATTTTCACCTGCCCTGGTTATCTCTCAGATCTAAGCCTGGGGTGCACTGAGAGGTATACAGGAACCTGTTTTTCAATCGCTGGCATCTACACTTGCGTTATGACAAAGAGAAAATAGAAGCACTAGAGCGACCGGGATTTGAATTGAGCCTAGGAGATGTTTGAGGCTTCAGTCTCCACAAAGGGAAAAAATGATATCGAAGAACTACAATTTAAGGTGGATGAAGTCCAGGAAGGTCTGGACATCAATACTATAGGTGAGGAAGTTGATTGGCTCGAGGACCTAGGCACTCCGACTACTAGGGCCACTAAATTCCTGAGAACTTAGAGTGAGGCATGGCACATGAAAACCATGCTCGCCAAAGCTTTGAGTATGTAAGGAGCTGCCATGAAAGATGCCTACTATGCAACTTCTCTCGCCTCGGCCAAGAATTATGTGAGGCTAAACAAACTGGAAATCAACATGAAAGCACTCACTGAGGAAATAAGAATGTTGTCTCAGAGCTTGGGAGCCATTATTAGGTTCTTAAATATCCCAATTAGTTAGGGGATTAATGCTGCTATGGATATCTAGAAGACCGATGTCAAAATCACCACCGTCAAACGTCGCAAGTCCCAGCATACTCCCAAGGAAGGTGAGGAAGCTGGCCCAACTACTGTTGTTCCTCATGTTGACGCAGAAATCAACCAATGAGCACCTTGGAGACGGGTTTCTCCAAAGGTTGCAATTTGCACTCTGTTGTTTTGTTTTCATTCTAGTGTCTGATGTTAAAGTAATACAACGGGCCTTTCAGCTGCCATCTTTGTCAATTTTGACCCTCGTCCTATCTGGCAGCCCTGTGTGGTTGGCCATAACTCGTGTTGGTATTTGTTTGATCCAGGTCTTGTTTGGGTAGCTTTAGTTCAAAGTGGCAGGCCTCGTGCTCCATAAGGCCTTGTATGCAGTTTCTATTTTGTCTATCCTGCATTTCTCTAATCTTTTGGAAATGGCAGACCCATTTTGTAACTCTATGTAATTTTGTGATATAATATATACCAACTGATTTACAAAAAAAGCACCCCAACAAATTATATTTATAATGTAGTAATGGAAATATTTATATATATCACCACTAGGTCATCACACATTATATTTATGATGGAGAAGTGGAAATATTTATATCAAACATTTATAATGCTTAAAAAAAATTATATATATTTTTGATAATTAATAAATATTTCTATTGATTTTATATTTATATTTATCATGAAGCGGTGGAAATATCTATATGAATTATATGAATCACTTTAGATGTTTAAGAAATTTACGTTTCTTCCATTATGAAACCAAGATCACCAAAAATATTATATTTATAATGAAATGACGAAAATATATATTGCACAAATATGTAATTAAATTTTAAAATATGTAATTATCTTTTGAAAAAAAATAAACAAATAGTAAATAAAGAAACACTTGCATTAAAGTCTCCCCTAAATAAATCCATCCACTATGGATGATTTTAGATGATCCAACACTATGGTTTTAACTCAATTTAGGTATGAATGTGTGGGTATATAGTATTATAAATCATGCTAATAATATATTATATTAGAAATAAATCTACACTAATACTAATTTAATTTAGCAAAATTTTATTTTTTCTTTATAAAAGCAAAGTCCTAAGTTATGAAATTGACATTGGGGTTGGGTGAAGCATTTGAATGTTAAATTAAACATTTTTATATTTCATTATTTTCATTTAATCATCAACTTAGTTTGTAGATATTTCTACAATGTATATGAAAAATATATCACAAGTATCAATTAATTATTTGTTATGTTTAATGTGAGATCAATTGATAAATTAATTAAACTAAAGTAGCTATTTTATATCTAGAAGGTTGTAGATAATTGAAAAGAAAGCTATGGATTATCTTCAAGTTACAATATATGGGGTGTTATTAGAATTTTAATTAAGAATCATAGAATCATTGAGAAGGTGAAGCATTAAATCTATCATAAATATATTTCATATTTCCTAAATTATAAAAACAAAGAAAATATTTAAAAATTCAATTTCTATTTCCATAAGATAGTAATAGGATAGTAATAAATGACTATTTCATTAGTATGCTAACCAAAAGTTATACAAGAGTACTAATTAACAATCGCATTGATGTTAAAATGGACAAGTGACATAGTTTCCACATTGAACATGTTGCACATCTTTGTGTATTCAATTCAAAGAAAATATTATAAATATTATGTAAGATTGTGAATCTTCTCACAAGATACAAAAATTTATCAAACTTCATTAGTGATAGAAAAGTATAAAACTTAACATGTAACAAAGTACAAAGAGCTATCAAAAGCTCTAAAACATGAAAAAAAAATGCTTTTGTTTTTGAACACTATTTATTTTTTAAATAAAGTTTTATCTAACTATTCCTTTAAAAGTTGTTATAATGGAATCTTAATTACTTTTATTGATTATTAGTCATTTTATTTACTTATTTTCATGCCCATACTTTGTTTCTATGGATTGTTTAACTTGATCTTTGAAAATCATTCCTTCAAATTCCTACCGTTATTATATTTTCCATTAAATATTTGTCGGACACCATAGAGTTGGATAATGTAATTAATAAAATGTTACAATAAAACATTAGTAATAGATTTTGACGTAGGGTTACCCCTGCTTATACCCACAGTATGCATATAAACCATGCAGAAACCATTTTCTGCCCAGGAATTTATATGACCTGTCTAGTCAATTTAATGTCTTAAATTGCTCTACATAAATTATCAATCCGGGTATCGTAAACTGATGAAGTGTGGTGCACTATATGTGCTTAGTTAACCTTTCTCTTACTTCGTTGTTTTATAGTTTATTTTGTTTTTGGGGTTTTGTTCTTGTTGGTTTTCTAAGGTCTTAAGAATACTTTTAAAGGACAAGTATGGATAAAGATTTCAAGACAAGGCCTATGTCCTTAATGGTAACTTCCAAAACTTAGCACTTCAAAAGAACTTAAAACATGTTATTGATGGAGTTAGTATTTAAACAAAAGTGTAACTATACAACTAGTTCAATCAAAATAAAATGCAATAATCAAATAATGAGAGAATGACTATGAGACCCAGTATCCTTGCTGCTTCAGCAAAAGGACAAGATGATTCTATCATGTCATTAGTTCATTAAAAGGCTATGTGCATCACTAATCTACAATCAACTTGAAAGCAATTTATGTACAATAATATACATGTTAAAAAGAAAATAAAATGCAGTAATTCAAACTGTACATTAATATACATGAAAATCAGAAAAAGAAATACAAGAAATTAAAGTGACAACTATACAAGGCAGGGGCCCCCTTCCACCTATGAAATCAAATGCTTAAAGGAAAATAAAGACATCAAATAAAGGACTAATGACATCGACCCAGTATCTATGCTGCTGATTTTAAATGAAAATGAAATGTGAAATCTAAGTGACACTACATAAAGGAGACAAATCACACTACTTTAACCTTTTCTTAACCTTTTTGCCTTTCAGCTAGATTTATCATGTGATAACAGTTATGAACAAGTCAGCAATGTGAGTCTTAAAGCAAACTAAACCAAGTTGTACTAAGTGATATTTTGGCTCCAATAAAGTTATTTGATTATGGAAAAAGAACCATCAATAGATGAACAACTTGATATCTAAGAGCAGAAAGTAAAGTGCAAGTTAAAGAAATGATACTAATGAAAATCAAACTAGAAAAATAAAGGTCAGCAACATAGACAAGATGATCACATATGCCATTAGTCATGAAATCAAAGCAAAATTAAACACACTTGCATGAATTAAAATTGCATGAATGAAAAATCTAATCTACCTTACATTCTACAAATAAATATTTACAAAATGAAATCTACTCTACTTACATCCTAATATGCTCCATGACATCTACTTCACATCTCCTTCCATGTTGAGAACATCAAAGCTTTATTAAATTTCTTCAAAAGTACAAAGTACAAAAGCTTTCAAAAGCCATGGGACTAACAAGCTAAAAGGACTAAGAAAAGACTAAAAGGGAAGACTAACAAATGAAGGAGAGAGATCTCCTATTTATACAAAAAGATGAGAGCCATCTCATTAATGAGAATCCATGAATCTCTCCCTCTACCTCTAGAGTCCTAATCAGAATAGGAACTGATAAGACACATGTCTTTTTAGAGTTACAATACAATTAGGAGATGTGACATATATCCTCATGACCCCATGATTCTTTCCAACCAAATTCGAATTTGGCCTTAGAGTGCCACATAAGGGTCTTCTAGAAGCCTCCTTTCAACCTACACATGTCAACAATCTCAACCCATTTGTTAGGTATAAGCATATGCACATTATTTTCTAATGTTTAACCACAAATTCACTTAAAAGGCTTAGAAATAATAAATATTGGAAAAACATAAAGGTGGCCCAATGATAATGAAAGTGGGATGAATGTGGTGACATAGTAGTGAAATGGAGGTGATATAATGGACATAATAGTGAAAGTATAATGCAAATGAATGACATTTGCAAGACTCAACATACCCCCCAACTGAAGCTATTGCATGTCCTCATGCAATATATATTATATTAACTCTTTTGATCCTTGAGCTTTGGCTTAACTTTGCATGATATCATTTGATAACTTCATATTTCTACAAAGTGTTTCACTTGAATTGCAACATGGTTGGTTCTTGTGTTACAACCATTTTTTGTTGCCTTCTATTTTGATCTTTGAACTTTGCATAATGATATTTTGATTATTGTTGCAAAGTATATCTTTATTGGATTGCATGATGGTTGGTTCTTGTGTGACAACCATGATTTTGTTTGTATCCAATTTATCCTTTAAGCACTTTTTCAAAAGCCATTGTATGCTCATAATAGCAATGTAATAATTAATATATGTTGGAAGTATGTGAGCTCTTGAATATGATATGGACATGGCAAGATATGAATATGAATGTATTCCCCCCCCCAACTGATGGTATTGGCAATTTTATGAAATGAGGAAGAGAAATGTTTTTCCAACAATTATCATTCTAGCTTTTTATGGAATTCTATGGTTAAAAGTTATAAAATTCCGTACCTTCACTTACCCTTTGGAATGGATGAGTTGTATGTGTGGTGGCTGAAAACTTCTGATCATTTTCTTCTTCAAGTGGCTGATCAAGAGGAGTCATGGATAGAGAGATAAGATGACTTTTTATTGCTTCTACTAAAACTTGCTGAATCTGCTCCAAAATGCTGAAAATAATAGTCTTCATGTCTTCAAAACTCATTGGCACAATTCCTACTATGTGAAAAGATGTTCTGATGTCGAACATAGTAGGAAATTGTTGGCTTAGTGGCCATTAATGGATGCCACTAGTCAACACGAGAACTCTCACCATTGATGACAATGAGAGTCAAGATGCCCAAACACATCTTGCTAGGTACGAATGAATTTGCTGATGTCGAGTCACCTAGAAGATCTAACGAACAAGGGACATTAATGTATTCCCATTGTTTGTCAGCATGAGGACTTGCCATTAAGGCATGCAAGCCTCAAGGTGTTTTTACAAAGAAATTAGACTCAAGGGACTATGGACTCAATAATTTGCATTGAAGCAGGGCTTATTTGCGGAATGAAAATGACAAGGAATGAAAAATGAAAATGGAAAATGGCAATGGAGAACAAAAATGACAATGGGCAATAAGCATGTGAATGAGCCTCTTGCTTTTATTTGTGGGTTATGAATGGAAAAAAAGAGATGGAAAGTGTATGTGAATGAAAATGGAAAATATGGAGTGGAATGAGGTGAATGGTTTATTATGAAGTATGGATGTGATGGATGGATGTGATGGAGACAAAAGTATCTGAAAGTTTTTTTTTTTTTCAAGTGTTTGGATCTGATTTTGCATCAGCATATTTCCTCTTTGTTGCTGATCATCCTCTTATGAAACAAATTGGTCTCTTAGAGAGACACCATTCTCTTGTAGTCATTTGTCCTTCCTCCTGGAACCTGCAAAAAAACTAATACTTCTTCTGCAATGGAATGTAAGATTATCAAGGGAGAGAGGTGATCAATCTCTCTAGTTATGATATTTACACACAAAACTAAGAATTTGTATTAATGAAACAAGTTCTCAAAGGAAAAATCAAAAGAATTTATACCTGCTTTGGAATTAGTGCCTCAAGTTGATGTTGCTTCTTTTCAGCAATTTATTTCATTATTTGCCATTTCAAACTGTAATGATATATTTCTCATTGTATAGATCTTGTTGAGAACTTTCCAATGGTACTTAAATCATCAAAATCTGATTTTGTATGAGAAAGATAGGTTGATTTGAACAATGAGGTTTTTCTGGCTGCGGAATTGGGGAACAGCTCTGTAGCTAAAAATCTTGAATAAAAAGTTAGCCATTCATCTTTCATTATCAGTCCAAAATTAATCAATACCTTCATAAAAGTGAGAAAATAACTTGTTCATTTCATTGATTCAAAATTATTATTTTTTCTTGACATGCAGCGACTTAGTGTGGCGACTCAGTGTGGCAACTTTGGGATAACACATATTTTGGCTTCCCTTTGACCGGGGTCTTTTTCATCAAATTTGATCGAATGAATAGGACACCATCCATGTACCAACATTCCCCCAGCTACCCATGTGACTTGTTTTGCTTGATGACACGTGCAACCTAGAGTTTAACAAAACAACTGCGGAATCTGGGATTGGCTGCAGAAATGCTGTGTGAGCTGCGGAAACGCTGTATTGGCTGCGGAAAGTGCAGAGTGTAGAAAGTACTATGAAATGGAGTGGCTGTGTGCGTAGAAGAGAAAAAAAATGTGGAGGAATGAAGGCTGTAACAAATTGTTGTCCAACCTCAATAGATACTTCATATCCAACAAGATCTTGTAATCATTCCAAAACTTATGATGACTCTATCTACAAGATCTGGTTTCAACATGCGTATAAACATTGTCTTCTGGCTATAGGCTCTAGCCCCTCCCTGGATATCTTTGCATATGATCCTCAAAATGTATATCGACATATGTAACAAGCAAACAGCTGTTGTAAACCTTTCTTGTTGTGATGGTATCGCTAGTCTCATCTCGTCTGGCAGACTTTTTTTATTGTTTGGTGGAAACTTTGTCAACATCGATGCCTAATTCGTTGTTTTGATGGATGGACTACGGCTGTAAGTGGAATAGCCGCAGTGTTATGCAAGGTAATACAAGTTTGAAATGGAACTGTGGAGCTTGAAACAGAGCTGCGGGGTTTGAAACAAAGCCGTGGAGTTTAAAACAGAACCGTGGATTTTGCAGCGAGAATAAGAGTGGAAATGGTGTGAGTGAGTGAGGGAGTGGAAGACAAGTAACGGAAATAAGAGTTATACGATGGAGAAGAGCCGTACTTGGTTCACGCCACGTTTATCAATCGGCTGTGAAGAGCAGTATCCAACCAAATCACGTAATGGAGTGAAAACAGAGCCGTCTTCACTTGGATCACTGTTGGTTTTAATGAATTGCAATGGGTGGCATATGGGCAGAGGACGTGGTAGAGGTGGCAGCATAGAACCAAATTTGAATTCCCCTTCTTCAGGCACGCCGAACACATCAAACTATCAGTTAACTCACATTTTTCTTCACGCGGCGGCAAAAAAGAGGCTCTAGAGAACCGAAGATTTCTCCCAGACCGCCACAAATTTCTTCGAATTTTTTCTGGGTTATCTAATTAACCCACCTGGAAAAAAAACCCATGTTTTAGTTTTTTAAAATTCGTCACCATTTGGTCAAATCGAACGTTTGAAGTTTGACGTTTTTTCTGTTGTTACGTTTTTTCCTGAGTTTTACTGTTCTCACTGTTCTGCCTTTTATGAATTTGCATTCGTTTTTCTTGTTTGATCTACTGTTTTGCAGGTGTGTTAGACAGGTTCAACCCTACTAATACAATACAATCCACTTGCAACCTATACTGGTGGTCAGGAATCGAAGAGGTGAAGAACATATTGCAACAAGCACACTAAGGATTGATGCTGCTTGACCACTTCGACCAACATTAATTCCCTCAATCACAAGCAAGTCAGTCTTACAGTAGATAGCAAAATCTTCACAGTTGTTCTTAAAGACATTGTACAACCCAAATCCTTTCTGAAATAAGTATGTCGCTCTATGCACCACAGTTTCAGCTGGGTCTTCATCAGCGAGTGTGCAAGTTCCACCTCGAACTTTTGCAAGAAAGAAGGCACGATTGACAGAATATTCAAAACAGTACAGCGCTCCTCCATCAAGGAAACAATCAAGGCAAGAACAGATTACTCCATTTTTGTTTTATTGATAGCCGCATATCTAATTACAAGAATCATATATGATATGTATGAAGAGAATACATGAAACTGATAGGAAGGAAGCAAGTATTAACACTCCAAAGTCCTTAGGGTCTGAGACAATCATTCCCATGACATAACCCAGCAAGCCCATGCATGATTGAAGAGACTTTTGAACCCCAATTGAAACCACACATGATAGCAAAATCCACCACTGAATCCAAATGGACCAAAGCTTGATCAGGGAGGCAAATTTTTTATTGAAGCCATAGCGAAAACTAGGAATGGAGATAGCCATAGATTGTTTTTCTTCTCTGAAATTGTGAATTTTTATATTGCTTAGTCATTCCTGCATTTTCATTTTATTGCACTAACATCTTGACTGTAAGTTTGAAAAACAGAGTGGTATCAGCTACGGAAACCTGGTATCAGCTGCGGAAACCAGTATCACAGCAACCACTTAGCTAAATAGAGATAGTTAGGCAATCTTAATGGAAATGAACATGGGGAAATAACTTTTATTGATGAAATGGATGGCATGGAGTGAAAATGGAAATGAAATGAAGTTTATTTTTTTTCTTCTCCCTTTTTTTCTTCTTTTTTTTTCTTGAATCAATTGAAGTGATGAGGTTTATTTTGTCTCCTATTTTCTTTCTTGACAATTCTTTTTCTGATCCTCCAGATCACACAAAGTGCAGGAGGAGAGCATACTCAAGAATTATTATTTTTTTTTACTTAACAATCCTTTTTCTGATCCTCTAGATCACACAAAGTGCAAGAGGAGAGCATACTCAAGAATTATTAACCTATTTTTTTTAGATGTAAGAAATAAGGTCTCCTAATTACACTTCCCCGACAACGGCGCCAAAATGTCTAGTCAATTTAATGTCTTAAATTGCTTTACATAAATTATCAATCCGGGTATCGTAAACTGATGAAGTGTGGTGCACTATATGTGCTTAGTTAACCTTTCTCTTACTTCGTTGTTTTATAGTTTATTTTGTTTTTGGGGTTTTGTTCTTGTTGGTTTTCTAAGGTCTTAAGAATACTTTTAAAGGACAAGTATGGATAAAGATTTCAAGACAAGGCCTATGTCCTTAATGGTAACTTCCAAAACTTAGCACTTCAAAAGAACTTAAAACATGTTATTGATGGAGTTAGTATTTAAACAAAAGTGTAAATATACAACTAGTTCAATCAAAATAAAATGCAATAATCAAATAATGAGAGAATGACTATGAGACCCAGTATCCTTGTTGCTTCAGCAAAAGGACAAGATGATTCTATCACGTCATTAGTTCATTAAAAGGCTATGTGCATCACTAATCTACAATCAACTTGAAAGCAATTTATGTACAATAATATACATGTTAAAAAGAAAATAAAATGCAGTAATTCAAACTGTACATTAATATACATGAAAATCAGAAAAAGAAATACAAGAAATTAAAGTGACAACTATACAAGGCAGGGGCCCCCTTCCACCTATGAAATCAAATGCTTAAAGGAAAATAAAGACATCAAATAAAGGACTAATGACATCGACCCAGTATATATGCTGCTGATTTTAAATGAAAATGAAATGTGAAATCTAAGTGACACTACATAAAGGAGACAAATCACACTACTTTAACCTTTTTTAAACCTTTTTGCCTTTCAGCTAGATTTATCATGTGATAACAGTTATAAACAAGTCAGCAATGTGAGTCTTAAAGCAAACTAAACCAAGCTGTACTAAGTGATATTTTGGCTCCAATAAAGTTATTTGATTATGGAAAAAGAACCATCAATAGATGAACAACTTGATATCTAAGAGCAGAAAGTAAAGTGCAAGTTAAAGAAATGATACTAATGAAAATCAAACTAGAAAAATAAAGGTCAGCAACATAGACAAGATGATCACATATGCCATTAGTCATGAAATCAAAGCAAAATTAAACACACTTGCATGAATTAAAATTGCATGAATGAAAAATCTAATCTACCTTACATTCTACAAAGCAATATTTACAAAATGAAATCTACTCTACTTACATCCTAATATGCTCCATGACATCTACTTCACATCTCCTTCCATGTTGAGAACATCAAAGCTTTATTAAATTTCTTCAAAAGTACAAAGTACAAAAGCTTTCAAAAGCCATGGGATTAACAAGCTAAAAGGACTAAAAAAAGACTAAAAGGGAAGACTAACAAATGAAGGAGAGAGATCTCCTATTTATACAAAAAGATGAGAGCCATCTCATTAATGAGAATCCATGAATCTCTCCCTCTACCTCTAGAGTCCTAATCAGAATAGGAACTGATAAGACACATGTCTTTTTAGAGTTACAATACAATTAGGAGATGTGACACATATCCTCATGACCCCATGATTCTTTCCAACCAAATTCGAATTTGGCCTTAGAGTGCCACATAAGGGTCTTCAAGAAGCCTCCTTTCAACCTACACATGTCAACAATCTCAACCCATTTGTTAGGTATAAGCATATGCACATTATTTTCTAATGTTTAACCACAAATTCACTTAAAAGGCTTAGAAATAATAAATATTGGAAAAACATAAAGGTGGCCCAATGATAATGAAAGTGGGATGAATGTGGTGACATAGTATTGAAATGGAGGTGAAATGGAGGTGATATAATGGACATAATAGTGAAAGTATAATGCAAATGAATGACATTTTCAAGACTCAACATGACCATCTGGTCAAAGATTCATTATAACTGAAGAATGGGTTAAGGCCCCCTTAATTAGAATTCATGTGGAATGTTTTATTTATTAACCACATAGTCTAGCCCTTCCAATCCTTTCTAACGGGACTTAATACATCCTCATAAACCTTTATTAATTCATATGGCCACACATATATCCAAACACCCTTTATAACTTTGGGTTATAATTGGAAAAACCATTAAAACCCTTCTATGGGCACTTTAATCCATTATAATTCTCCTATAAGAGAATACACGTAAAAACATGCATAACATACCTTTTTCCACCTTTCCTCAACCTTTGCACATTTCCCAAGAATTGCCTTTATTGCAATCTCTCATTGCACTCCGCTATGGTCACATAGCTCTTATCACCCCTTCCACATCTAATATGTTACTATCAGAAGCATTTAATAACATATTTTTACTCTAAAATGTCAGGACCCCACTTAAAACGCAATACATAGAAATACACTGAAATCTCGCTTCGAAACACATAAGCGGATCTCAAAATCTATACACCCACATTTATATATCATCGAGTTCGCTCATTGCTCCAATCCTTTCCACTGCACTGCTCCTCCTCCGATCTTCGATCAGCACTTATTGCTATCGGCGCATCACTGTGTCCTTCACACCTAACCCTTTCCACTTAAAAACTCTGATCCGACATGTATTTCGGACCCGATGGGGTTCTTGGTTACATTCGATAAGGTTTCGGTTCTAGCTATGCATCGCATGTCACAATCACTTCCTCCATTTCAAAGATTGTGAAGCGATCCTGATGTTCCACTATCTGCGATTTAGTCATTGATCTATGAGATCTAATGATTACTATGCATTGACATTTTACTTATCTACTACTCTATTTACTTAAGTTTTTACATTATTTCTTCAGCGTTTTGTGGTTACGGGTTTCTTCAAGGTACTGATCCTTTGGTTGTTTCACTGCGCACTTCCTCCTGAGCTTTGACTTTGATCCCTCTAATAGATTCAATAATCCATTATTATCTTCCTCTTCATGTCTTTCTCTGTGTAATCACCGAACTGCGCCTCCAACTCTTTGTTACACAGAATATTCTAATTCATTCATTCATCATTCAATATTTGATAACACACTTATACAAATTGGAATTGAATCTCAGTGCATATATATATCAGAAAACAATTACATAATGAGACTCTTTGTCTCTCCCCAACCTGATCTTCTAATTAATGGCCTCTGATCATCATCTGCCCATAGGCTTACAAACACATCAATCTATCTAATTATCTAACTCTCCATCTCCCTTTTTAACCTCTGTGTACTCTTGTCTATGCATTTTTGGCTTACATTTATACAAAAGAGATTTTGAAACCAATTTCTGGTTCAGATCCATAAATTCCTTAACAAAATTCCTAAATATCGTCCTCATCCCTAAGGATCCTCTCTAACCCATAAAATCATGAACTGACTCCTAATCTCAGATTTACAATTAATTCTCAATCATCTCATCACTCAACTATCTTAAATCTCTCATGTTCTCCTACATTGGAGAACATTTACAAATATGCCTCACAATATTCAATTAATCCTATTCTCATTAAAATCACTCAAAACTCTCAATAATTACATTAATTCAATATTTAGGAAACCAATTTCTCTAAAACACAAGACCCCATATATCTGCTAAAATACAATGATAATGTTGAGTTGAATGATACAGCATAAGACTCCCCATGTAAGAAAATTTATGACCTCCTGGTCATAAGTCTGGATAATTGTTTCCTCCTGGATCCCAGACTTTATTTTGTAATTTGTCTTTGCTTGTCAATTGTTCTATTGTTGCTATTGTCTGTTGCTGTTCTCCTGGTCTCCATACCTTATGTTGTAATGCTCCACTTTCTACTGTTATCTTCCTCTTGTTGTCACTCCTTTTCTTTTTTGTTGTTCTCTTCTTTTGAGACACTTTCATCATTAACCTTCTTATCAATTCAATTTCTCTGTCTAGTATATCCTCAGTTTGCTGACTGTTTTCATCTCCTAATTGTTGAACTCTCATTTTTACTTGTTCTTCACTTATTCTGATCGCTTCCTTTACATCTTTACCTCTTCTTTACTGTTATTTTGCACCTTTTTAGCTGCTGCCATATTGTCTTTCAGCGTGATTTTCTGCTTCTATTTCCTCTACCTGTTAACTTCTTCTTGTCTTTCATTTATCACAACTTCTTTTTTATCCTTTGTCAGCAATTTATCCTGAACATTTATCCTCTGCTTTTCCAACTTCCTTTTTTGAAAGTATAACTCTCTATATAACTCAATGATTTTACTTGGAGTAAACTTTGGAAATTTTACACAATCTCCCATTCCTCATTTACTATTGACCCATCATCACATGGTCCTTCTTCCTCTGCTAAATCTTTATTAACATCCTTTAGTAGATTTTCTTCCTCTTCTTCTTTCATTTGGCTATCCACCTATGCCAAATATGTTCTAGCTTCTGTAACAAAATCTTCAATTATAAGACAATAATCATAATAAAAAATGTAATGCCTCTGTACCTCTTCTTCTTTTGGCAACACTTCAATATGTTTCACTGATCTCTCTTCTTCGGTTAGCATATCAGTATGCTGATTCAAACTTAATGAACTCTTGAGGCTGTCAGCTAGTCTCTCCTTCTCATCATCTATTTCAATGATGTCTTTCAACACTTGTCCATTGTAGCGAACTGATTCTTTTCCAACCTCCTTATCATACTCTAATTCAAAACTTTCATCTTCTGGAAGGTATTCTTTCATGTTTTTGATAGCTTTAAAAGACTGCCTATCTTCTTCCAAACCTGCAATCATACGCAAATCATTAATTTTAAAAATACAAGACCTTTTGGTTTCATTTGATGCTTCAGTCATCAAGTCTTCTCGCTGCTTTAAATCATTCATATGATTCAACTCCTCTGGCTCTTCATCACTTTCAAAAAGTAATGTTCCACATTCTGGTTCACATATCGAAACTTCAACATCTTCTTCAGCATCTCCCTTTTGTTGTAGCTCCATCCTTTCGAGCTTCTCTGTCTTCAATTTGACATCTATAATCTGTTCAAGTTCCCTTAGCTCCTTTATTAACTGCATATTCGCCTGTTGTTACCTCTTCTCTTGTAGCCTCTACCACTTCACTTTATTTCTCATGACATAACCATATTTCTGGTTTGCTTCATTTCTCTACAACATTTCCATTAATACTTCAAGATGAACTACTATCTCAGCCTTCTTCCTCTCATATTCTTCTTTACTTCACTGTCTTTGTATGCCATTTTCGTTGGCATCTATTTTCTTCTATCCTTGGCTCTGGTTTCTTTCAGAACCTTTGTTATGACTGTCACTATTCATCATCTCTTCATCTCTGAGTTCCTCACTCACTCACTATGAGCTTCACTAAAGCCTCTACAATAGCAAGTCTACCCTACTGCCACTTACCTCACCAAGCTCTCCTCTGTACTTGATCTTTTGGCAAGCAATTGGTTCTCTATCCCTGGAACATCCTTTCAGCAATTCTCTTCGCTCCTTCTAGGATTCAACTCATATTTTCTTTCCAAGAACATGATTGTTCTCTTTATCCAATCTTTGTTGGAATTCCTCAATGTTCTGCCACATTTCTGCTTCCAGTTAGAAACTCTTACTAGCTTCTTTTATCTCTTAGCAATGCTACCCACATCCTTTGTGGAATTGCCTTTGGGAGTTGCAACAATACTTCTACATCAATGCAAAGACTACAACTTTTCAATCTTAAATTCCAATTAAAATAAAAAAATATCATCTTACCTTCAAGATCTCTATCTGATATTATCTCCCCATTCACCTGCACTTTTGAATGGACTATCCTTTTCACTAGCCTTCAGCTGTATCTTCAAACTCTATTACTTCAAGGACTTACAAAGTCCCTCTTACAGTATAACTACTGTAATCCTTCTCTAAAATTTTACTCATTCAATATCTGCTAAGCATTAGACAAATTTGCATGCCTTCACCTACCTTCAGAACCTCACCATTTCTACAAATCGGGTTCAGCAGATCTTCATGCTTCCACTGCACAAATTTTCAACATTCAGCTACTGTTAATCAGATTTAGAATATGATTCTTTCTTCCAATCTTTCGGCTTTATCTTGGCAAAGCTTAACTATCGGCAATAATTTCTCCTTTGCTCAGTTTTCTTCCACTCAGAAATCCTTACCAGTTTCTTCCATTACTACTTCTTAAGACTTGATATTCTTTTGCTAAGATACTTGATTAGCTGTAACTATCAATCTTCAATCTATTTCTTTATCTAGAAAAACTCAAATAAGAGTTAAATAAAACAATACCTGCATGGTTTCTCCATCCACTCTTCACATCTGAGTGAATCTCCATTCTCCAAAACATCTCTATAGATTCTTTATGTTTCTATAGTCTCTTCTTAATTCTTACTCACCTGCCTCTAAGAACTTAATTGTTCTTTTCCAATTCCAATTTCAAACATTTTGCAATTCCAACTATACAGATTCATTGGCCATAAATCACTTTCTCTACTTTTCTCAAAATCTGAACGTTCTAGAAAAATGCAAGAATATTAAGATTAGTATTCCTCTTACCAATCTCCTAGCTGTACCCTGGTCACTTAACTGTCAAATTAGAATCTGATCTCCTTTGTTTAGATACACATCTTTCCACATATCTCTATTCTAAATTATTTCAAAGAAACTTTCACACATAATTTCTTTGTTATGCTCTGATACCAAAATGATGCAGGGTTACCCCTGCTTGTACCCACAGTATGCATATAAACCATGCATAAACCATTTTCTGCCCAAGAATTTATATGACCACCCGGTCAAAGATTCATTATAACTGAACAATGGGTTAAGGCCCCCTTTATTAGAATTCATGTGGAATGATTTATTTATTAACCAAATAGTCTAGCCTTTCCAATCCTTTCTATCGAGACTTAATCGATCCTCATAAGCCTTTATTAATTCCTATGGCCGCACATATATCCAAACCCCCTTTATAACTTTGGGTTATAATGGGAAAAACCATAAAAACCCTTATATGGGCGCTTTAATCCATTATAACTCTCCTATAAGAGAATACACATAAAAACATGCATAAAATACCTTTTTCTGCCTTTCCTCAACCTTTGCACATTTCCCAAGAATTGCCTTCATTGCAATAGCTCATCGCACTCTGCTATGGTAAGATAGCTCCTATCACCACTTTCGCATCTGATATGTGACTATTGGAAGTGTTTAATAAGATATTTTTACCCTAAAAGACTGGGACCCCACTTAAATCACAATACATAGAAATACACTAAAATCCCGCTCCGCAACACATAAGCAGATCTCAAAATATATACACCCACATTTATATATCATTGGGTCCGCTCATCGCTACAATCCTTTCGACTGTGCTGCTCCTCCTCCAATCTTCAATCGGCCCGATCTCTGATTAGTCCTTATCTCTATCAACGCATTGTTGTGTCCTTCACACCTAACCCTTTCCACTTAAAAACTTTGATCCAACATGTATTTCGGACCCGATGGAGTTCTAGGTTACATTCGATAACGTTTTGGGTCTGGCTATGCATCACATGTTGCATTCGCTTCCTCCCTTTGAAAGATTGCGATGTGATCCCGATGTTCCACTCTCTGCGATTTAATACAGGCCGTTGATCTATGAGATCTAACGGTTGCTATGCATTAACAATTTACTCCTCTGCTACTCTATTTACTTAAGTTTTTACGCTATTTCTTTAGCGTTTCTGTGGTTCCGGGTTTCTTCAAGGTTCTGATCCCTTGGCTGTTTCACTGCGCACTTCCTCCTAAGCTTTGACTTTGATCCCTCTAATGGATTCAACAATCCATTATGATACTCCTATTCATATATTTCTCTATGTAATCACCGAACTTCGTCTGCAATTCTCTGTTACACAGAATATGCTAATTCATTCATTCATCATTCAATATTTGATAACGCACTTATACAAATTGGAATTGAATCTTTGTGCATATATATATCAGCAAACAATTACATAATGAGACTCTCTGTCTCTCCCCGACCTGATCTTCTAATTAATGGCCTCTGATCATCATCTGCCCGTAGGCTTACAAACACATCAATCTACCTAATTATCTAACTCTCTAACTCCCTTTCTAACCTTTGTCTACTCTTGTCTATGTCTTTTCGGCTTACAATTATACAAAATGGATTCTAAAACCAATTTCTGGTTTAGATCCATAAACTCCTTAACAAAATTCCTAAATCTCTTTCTCATCCCTAAGGATCCTCTCTAACCCATAAAATCATGAACTGACTCCTAATCTCATATTTACAATTAATTCTCAATCCTCTCATCACTCAACTATCTTAAATCTCTCATGTTCTCCTACATTGGAGAACATTTACAAATATGCCTCACAATATTCAATTAATCATATTCTCATTAAAATCACTCAAAACTCTCAATAATTACATTAATTCAATATTTAGAAAACCAACTTCCCTAAAACACAAGACCCCCTATGTCTACTAAAATACAATGATAATGTTGAGTTGAATGCTCCCACATCAGAGTTTTCCTAAAATTTCATTTTTTGATCCAATAATTCAACATTTTAATTTGATATTGATTGGTGATCCTTCCCATGATTCTAATTAAAACTACTGATGCATATAAAATTTGTATATTTTTTTTTAAAATATAGTAGAATTTTTACAAAAGGTTTTAAAAAGTATAAAATATCATTAAAAGAAATAATAAGCAGAAACAAAATCTAACTATTTGAAATGGAGGATGAATGGAGATTATTAACATGCTTATATAATGAGACCTATATGGAAATTTATATTTTAGAAAATGGGATGTTGAACATATCTAAGTACTCATAAAACTAAACCTTTAATATTGAAGTTGAAAACATTTTCAACATAATTGAAATTTGTATAACAATATCAAAGACCTATCATATCATTACTCTCTTGATTTTGAATAAGTTTGACATATTATCTAGAATCAATATTTTCTTATTCAAAATGAAATTTTCCTTTCGATTAAAATTATTAGTCCCTACATTGCTAAGGACTATAACACTCATCAAGTAGTCAATGTTCATTGACTCTCGATTATCATTCTATGGTTTTGTAATTTTAACCAAAGTTTTGGGACAATGATGAATATTTATATATTCCCATAAATTCAAAATTATATTTCTAATTTATAGAAATCTTATTTCTATTTTTCAATTCGATAAGAGATTTGTTGTGGGAAATAACTCCCTTGGAACAAAATGATTTATTTTTGGTATTTTTCATTGCCTCACAAATAACTTTAAAAATAAAAATAAAAAAACTAATTTTGTGAGTAGTTATTCCATCGGTGAGTTCTTTGACACTGTTACATGTGACACTATTACTGCTCTATGAACGATGCCATATTTGATAGGCTTCTAGGTTTCTTATGTAAGTGAGGGGGGGGGGGGGGGGGGGGGGGGTCCAAGGGTGGAGGGTGGGGAACTTAACAACTATGTGGAGGTAGAAGAATGGGTGTGCAACAAATGCAGGAGAAAGAGTCTGCAAATAATGTATGTGTGGGAGAATTTTTTAAATAGGAGTTTTTATATCAAGTGAAGCTTCCTTCGTCAGAACAAGGCTAATTTAATATGCAATGTTAAGGAATGACCAAAAACGACTAATTTAGTATGAAATTGCTCTCCCCAATGATACCAGAACTAGTAAGAAATATACAAACGAAGCTTTTCTATATTAATTTGTTATGAAATTCCTACTATTTTTCTATGTAGAGGAAGGGAGTACATGAAAGGTCACTTACATAAGTGAGGGAGTGGGTGGAAACAAAAAATATATATAGCGGAAGGAGAAATATTATGTCGGAAGTATGAGAGACACTCTGTTACAAGAAATTGTCTATAGATTAGTTCCCTAAAGATCAAGGACTATATTGAGTTAAGCTTTTTTCCTCCCCATAAGGTTGATTTAATATGCTTAAGGCTAATTAATTGATTAAGGTTGTGCATAAGGAAAGCTGTACTCAAGGATTGCATCTTTTGATAGCCATTGATATGCTCACATGATTAAGGTAGTGTGGGACTCTCCATTTTCATAGTGAGCGAGTGGCGAGAATGTGAAGCATTTGATGAGAAGATAAGGTTTTCAACTTAATATTTAAACATTGAAAATTATAGGACCTCTGCAAAGCTAACTCATTCAAATGAAATCTTCTTGAACTTTAAATTGGTCCCAATGATTAAGTCGATGTCTCTTCCTCATATGATCATTGTGCATAGGTGTGGAATAAGCATAATTAAAAGTTCCTCAACACTGCGCAGATATGACACTCACCTTCAGACATGAAATATGAAGCTTAACCATTGATGCAAAACTAATAAAAAAGGTTAAACTAAATTTCCCTTATATCTCAAGATGCTTCTGGAAGAGCTCATAAGAAACAAACACAATGACCATAATATCTACTCACGTGTTTATCCTCACAACAAATAGAAACCAGTCTATCCTACTATTTGATAAGCTTGTTGATAACTATTGATATTTTTATTCATTTATAAATGCTTCCAACATTGTCGAGTTTCTAAGGATTCCATTTTGTTGAACAAGGAACATGAACATTTTATGTCCCACATAATTCTATCATACACCTATCTCTTTGATTATGTGTAGGTTCAACTAATTATTAAATTCATCCCAACATCATTTTTGTTTTAAATAGTTAACACAAAGGTGTTGAGGAAGCTTTCATTGTGATCTTTGAATGTTGATAAATGAGAAGGGGTTTGAGAGAAGTTTAGGATAAAGGATGTGTGAAGAAATTTGTTCATGGGTAGATGATTGCTATGGCTAACAATGAAGAATTGAATATATTCAGAATATTTTCTCTCATTGTGATGGAGTACGTTATTCTCAAATTTAGAACTAGTCAAGTGTGTGGGAAATTCTTGAGAATGTTCTTATAAATAAATTGTGTGTGGGGAATTTTTTTGAAGAGAATGGATTATATTGAGCTAAGAGTTTTTACCCCTTACATGTTCTATTGTATATTTTAAAATTTTAATAAATAATTATGAAATTCAACCAAACAACATTGTTTTTTCAAAATGACTAATGTGGAGCTATGAAAGAATCTTTCATTGTGCTCCTTTCGTACCTCTGCGCAATCGCACCTCCACACTCAAAGCCATAAAACATAGTTTTCAAAACCAGACATCAGAGTACCCACAAAGAAATTTCAACGAAGTTGATATCTATTTTGATTCCAAATAAACTATTGAGAATCACCAAATATGTAATGAACTAATCTAATTCCTGGATGTAGTTTCTTATTTTAAATTGCAAGCACCTTTTTGACATTCCCATTTAAGCGAGCCCAATTCCAGATCCCATTAGGGCGAATGAATTTACTTTTACAATTTAGGTATTAGGATTTTCATAAGTGCTTTATGGAAAAACAACTATGCTTTGAACAATGACTTCTTATTCAATTTTCATTTCAATTATGCTTACTTTGTGTTGAAATTCTAAGTATGTTTACCAACTTTGAAACAAATTCTGAGACTTTGTGCAAAAAAATTAAATCAAAGTATATTTTCGAGAATTTTCTTTGGTATTTTATATGTTGACTAATGTTTTGTAGGTCATTTCATGAAGCATGTAGAGGAAAGAATTTTTTTTATACTTGCTCCACACACCCGTGCTCTTTCACAACACTTCGTGTTCTTCATATGCATTACAAATTCATTTCATTTAATATTGGAAGATATTATGTAATTGAAAATGTCAAATCCCAAATGCATTTATTTTCTCTACAAATCCATTACTAAGATGCTCAAAATATGATATCAAGAATAACATATCATCTTTAGTTAGTATCTAATACGTATTTTACAAATACAAAAAGTAATGTGATGATTGGAACCACTAGTCCTAATTATGTTGTCCATGGGAGCATTAGCCAAGTTTCTATCATGGAAATTTGAACATACACATTTCCAACACATGTTTGATTACTTTTTGCGGGATTTTTTCACAAAATGATTTTATCTGCATGATTTGAGGGATTTTCTTTTCAAGTTCATTTCAAATGCAAGTGGGAAACATCTAACATTGTTTTCAAGTAAGTTTTGCAGTGCTTGTTCTATATGTAAGTATTTACATAATTTATACAATATATATTACAAGCCTATATATTGTAGGTGCACAGTTCAAAAACTAGATAATATGAATGTGCTAAAAAAATTACACAATATAAGTTAGCATCATGTAGCTATTAGCACTAAGTTATTTTTGTACTATAAAAAATGAATCTCTTATTTTTATTTATTTATATATATTTGATCTAATTCATATCTTTGGAACAAGGAAGATGAACACAAGTAGAACCAATATAGTTGAAGATAGTGATAACTTTTCTAAGAGGTTTGTTTCTATTCTATTTATTGTCATTTGATTATTACATTGTATAGATCAATGTTTTTTTGCTATATTTGTTTATATATTGTAACTAAAAATTACATTTTTTGTTATTTTCAAGAAAAATGTAGCACCTAGAGATTATGATGAAGGCAAAAAACTCAAACAAAAAGGTACTTTGAATATTTCTATAAAACAATTCTACATTTATACAATTGTTAATTTTTCATTTTAATATATGTAACAAGGAACTTCAAAACTAAAATATATTTAGTATTTTACATATATATCATATTTGGTTCTATCTTATGAGGAATTATGTAAAAATTTATGTTACTTGTAAGTTATGTACCTTTTGGAAGGAGGTGGAGCGACCATGGGTGACTAGGGTTTGAGGCAGACCTGCAAACGACAGACCTGCAAAAACCATGACAATCTGTCATCGCTCTCCAATAGTAAGACAAACACCATATGACAAGAAATAGTACGCAAGTGATGGATACCCCCCAGGGGGAGGATCTGACGCCTCCCCCCATTGACATTGAAAACATTCCGATGCATATAGAGGATGTCAGGAAAATCACCAAGAAGATGCGAGAACAGAGCCTGAAACCCTGCCAGAAAATACGAACAGCAATGAAGCTACCAAAGTGACGTCAGCAACCTGCAGGCCTATTGCAGCCAAATGACCTAAGATTGAGCTCCCAAGTCACTAGATTAACACTCAAATCCAGTACATGAAGGATCACACCTTGATTGGAAAGTTCATAGGCTTCTAGCCCACAGAGAAGGCTTTGCATGGCTGGATAGCAGCAAAGTGGAAACCAAAAGGGCACATTACCCTGCAATTGGGGTCTAAAGGTTTCTTTATAGCGATATTCAACTGTATAGAAGATCAGAACAAAGTTCTTGATGGAGGACCATACTTTTTCAATGCAGTAGGACTCTATCTAAGAGACTGGATTGAAAGATTCAATCCGGACAAAGAAGGTTTAAGCTAGCCACCAGTCTGGATCTCCCTTTAATCCCTCCCTTTCGAGTACTGGGATGAAGACTTGCTGCAATATATGAGGAAAAGCTTGGGGGAATTCATCAAAATTGCGGAGGAGACGAAACTCGGGCAATATACCTCCTATGCTTGAATATGTGTCTATATGCACCTCAGCAAAGCTCTCTCGGATGTGGTAAGTCTATATCATGATGATTTCAAATGGATATAGTTAATAGATTATGAGCACATTCCATTCAAGTGTAGAAAATGCCATTCCCTTGGCCATTTATTTCGGGACTGCCCTTCAAATCTGAATACCTCGAACTCTCCCACACCGGAGAAACCTGACTCGGATGGGTTTACCAAAGTCTCCAGCTGCAAAAAGAACCACAAAAACCTCTCCACAAACCTTAAAAAACCTGTCGCCAATGCCTCCAAGCCATCCACTAGTAATAGCTTTGAAGCCCTGAATCAACAGGAGCTAAATAATTCTGAAATCCCTGACCACTCAAGAGGAATTCCCAAGATGACTCTGCAATCTACTCCCTCGAGCTCAAAGAAGACCCAAAAATCTATGCAATTCACAGATCTCAAATCTGTTTCTCCCAGTAAATCCCCGAATTGGATTTCTCAGGGCATGGATGTTGACAAAATGCATCAAGAAACAATTATTGTAATGAACATAGCAGTAGAACAAAATGAAGCTCAACACATGGAAGAGGAACTGGAGAGCGTCGATATTGGAGGCCTAGACATACTGGGATTAGAACAAGCTTGCAAGAAAAAAGAATATGACAAGATCCTAGAAAGGCAGCTAGAAAACCTAGAAGTCATCCTCTCTAGAGCATAGCAGCAAAGATCACTAGGCATCCAGACTGCAATTCAATGGGATGGTAAAAACATCTCTAAAGACAAAAAAAAAAAGAGGAAGGAAAACGGATCTTCAAAGAACCATCCGTATTGGGGAAATGCTGGTGGAATCGGGAAAATATTCCAAGCTTACAAAGTACTACAATCCCCTACCTAGCAGTGCCTCATGAAGCTCATTTCATGGAATATCAGAGGGCTCAACAGCCTTGGGAAATATAGACTGATAAAAAACATGTTTCAATAGGAGAAACCTCAAATATTCTTCATGCAGGAAACCAAATGTAACTCTGCATCATTGGATCAGACACTTGCAAAAGCATGGCCAGGCAGCAAAGTAGTTGCAGTAGATGCATCAGGAGCATCAGGAGGACTAGCAATAGTCTGGGATGAATGAGCTATCACACTTACTAATATTCATGCGAGTAAGCATTTTATTCAAGCAACCTTCCATATCATAGGGACAAATGTACATGGTCACCTAACCAATGTCTACTTCCCCCAGGAAGCAAGGAACAAGATAGATATATTGAATACTTTAGCCTTGATCAACGCCAAAAGAACTCATCCACTCTAGATCACAAGAGGACATTTTAACATGATAACAAAGTTGGAAGAAAAAAAAGGGGGCAGGGCCAAACTGGATAATGAAAGCATTCATTTCAAAAACTTCATCCAATACAACTAGCTCGTAGATATGGAATTTAAAAATGGAATCTATAGATGGAACAACAAACGAGTAGGTGTGCATCAAATCACCTTTCGTTTGGATCGTTTCTTGTTATCTGACAATGCAATCCATCTTGGAGGAGACTTCTTGGCCTCAATCTTACCTTTCTCAGGCTCATATCACTGGCCTATCGCGCTTCAATGGTAAAGGCTGGGAAACACTACTCGAAGGCCTTTCCACTTTGAATCTTTCTGGCTAACTCATCCAGATTTTAATAATCTGATTAATGTAGTGTGGAAAAATTTCAAACCCACAGATGGCACCAAAATGTATCAATTCCAGCGAAAACTCAAAAAATCTCAAGAACAACATCAAACACTGGAATCAAAATACCTTTGGAAACATCTTCCAAGCACAAAGTAATCTGGACCAAGAGATGAAAAAACTACAATAGAGAATCATTACCGAAGGAAATTCTGAAGTCCTCTCAGAGCAGGAAAAATACCTACAAACACAAATATCAGAAAGAGCAAAGCAAGAAGAAATACTTTGGAAACAAAAATCAAGAGTTAGATGGCTTAAAGAGTGTGAAAGCAACACAAAGTTCTTTCATCGCACTACTATCCAGCGAAGAGTGCACAACAACATCACTTACATCCAAAATCGGCAAGGGGAGTGGTTGGAAAAACATGAGGACGTAGAACGAGAACTTCTAACTCATTTTCAGCAAGTACACTAGGAACCTCAGATAGATCGATTGCCAACAATAGAGAAAATTACCAAGAATGTTCCCAAGATCATAACAGAGGAACACAATTAGCTCCTCCTCAGGCCAATAACTTTACAGAAAGTAGAGAAAGCCATGAGACAACTCAAAGTAGGAAAAGCGCCTGGCCTAGATGGCTTCACGTCCAATTTCTTCCACAACTTCTGGGATCTAATTAAAGAGGAGGTCTTGCAAGTTTTCAAAGAATCCAGGACTAATAGATGGATGCTTCCCTCTCTGAACGCAACCTTCATTTGTCTCATTCCCAAGGAAGAATACTCTCAGACTCCGGACAAATTCCAGCCTATTGTTTTACGTAATGTCATATACAAAATCATCTCCAAAGTTATTACTTCATGACTAAAACCTCTGCTTCCACTAATTATCTCGCCAGAGCAATCCGACTATGTGTAAGGAAGGCAAATCATAGATGGCATCATTCTCACTCACGAGATCATTCACTCCTTAAAGCAGCCCAAAAAAGCAGGTATGCTCCTAAAAATCGATCTCTCTAAAGCTTTTGATAGTTTAAGCTGGAAGTATATTCAAAAAATGATTCTTGCCTTTGGCTTCTCCCCTCCTTGGGTTAAAAGGGTCATGAGTTTGAGAACATCTACCTTCTTCTCCATTTTGGTCAATGGGATCCCTTCCACCCCCTTTCACCTCTCCCGAGGAATTCGACAAGGTGATCGCCTCTCCCCATTTCTATTCATCATTATGGCAGAAGGACTAGGCAGAAGCATCAAAGAAGCTCTTCACTCCCAACAATTGCAAGGGCTCTCCTTTGCCAGCACCCCTGCTTATACCCACCAACAATTCGTGGATGATAACATGCTTTTTGGCCATCCCTCGGTCTAGGAAGCCTTTAAATTAAATTCCATTTTGACTGATTTCTTGAGCGCCTCTGGAGCATGCATAAACAAGGCTTAATCCCAATTTTTTTCTTTCATACCCCTGCTATAACACAAACCTCTATGGCTAGGATCCTAGGTTTTATGATAGCTGCTCTCCCATCCAAATACCTAGGCGCTCCTATGATGGATACTGCCTTAAAACACTCATCTTGGCAATTGCTCTTGGAAAAAATGGAAGCCCGTCTCTCTTCATGGACTTCGGAACTCTAAACATGGCAAGACGACTAGTATTAATCAAAGCAGTGTTGCAATCCATGCCGCTCTATCATTTTTCAGTTCTGGCAGTGCCAAAGTGGGTACTCAAGGAAATCAAACATCTTCAAAGAGCCTTTCTGTTGGGAAACACGATACAAAAGAGAAAATGGGCATTGGTAAAATGGGATACAATATGCCTTCCGAAAAACTCAGGAGGTACTAGGCTTTGTGATCCTCAACACAGTAATGCTATCATGGGAGAGTGCATCTGGTGGAAATGGATCTCGGAACCCCATACTCCTTGGGCTATTCTCTGGACTGCAAAATATGAAAATAATCGACCAATGGACAACTTAATCCAACTCACAGAAGTTGGCCCAAGATTCTTAATCTAGAATGCAGCTAAACAGGATAAGGACTTAATCCAACAGCACAGCTTCTGGAAAATTAGGAATGGTAATAATGCACGGTTATTGGAAGATTCATGGCAGCAAAGACCCAAATTGCAGGATCTGATCAAACCCCATCAAATACAAGATTGGGAAGGGCAACTAATGGTCAAGGTCAACCAACGCTGGAGACCCACTCCAACTTAGGGATACAGGGCACATAGCTCATCAAGGAAAATTTGGAAACAGATCTTTCAAATAGAGAAATACACTACTCTGATAAGAAGGATATCATTAGATGGGGATATGAGGCGAGAGGAACCTTAACTTCACAAGAGGCCTATAATATAATTATAAGAAATCATATAGTCAAAGACACTCTATGGAACAAAGTGTCGGCCCCCACCATATGGCCAAAAATATCCACTTTTCTTTGGTTGCTATGATAAAATAAAATCCTTACTTGGAACAACCTTTGGAAAAGAAGCTTTCAGGGGCCTTCTATATGTCCCAATTACAAACAAGTGGAAGAAACTACTGAGCATCTCATAAACTCTTGCCCTCTAGCAAACCAACTCTGGGAAAGAGTCAGCTTCACGTGCCAAAAATATGGAAGAATTACGGAGGATATCACCAACACTGTTTGCACCTGGACAATCAATCCATACAAAAGCAAACTATTAAATGCCTTATGGAATCTTATCTCGGGCCTTATCATGTGGACTGTATGGAAAGAAAGGAATTGTCACATCTTCAAGGACCAATCCTCCCCTTTAGAAGTCTTATGGAATAATATATGTCAAAACCTTCGAGAAACCCTAATGCTTCAAACCTAATATGAAGAAGACTTTCCCTTCATTCCCTAGGAGCAGAACATATGGGCAAACTGGAATCTTCAGTGGAACCAGTTGCAAGCAAATCAGAGTAAAGCTTCATCACAAGGAAAAACACTAGACCGATGGATTCCTCCACCCCAACATATCCTACAACTTAACTTTGACGGAGTGTCTAAACGTAATCCAGGCAAAGCAAGATTTGGAGGAGTCTTCAGAGATCAGAAAGGCAATCCTCTTCTAACCTACATAGGCTCAATTGGTTGGGACACCAATAATTTTGTTGAATTAGAAGGACTATGGCAGGGGCTTCTCCTTGCTCAACCCCATGGCTTCTCCCCACTTATAATTGAAGGGGATTCTCAGATTCTCATTAACATGGTTAATCAGATTCTGCAAGGGACTCCATCATACAAATTTGGCAGTAGTTGGAGATTGGCAGAACGCTTAGAGCACATTGAGAAATGGTTCTCAACCCATAGAGGAGTCACCCTTAAACACATTCGAAGGGATGGCAACAAAGTAGTTGATTTGTTAGCAAATATTGCAGTAGACAGTCGAAGGACCCTACATGTAGGAACATTCAATGCTATCGCCACTACTCTTCAGTTATCAGAATACAATGACTTGGTGCAAATTGAAATGGTACAATAAAAAGAAACGCACCCAGATGTGGGTGATTATCTAGGTAATTAATTCGACAAGACGGTCAGGTGATGGATAGGCTGGACACATGGTCGCCTGCGTCCTCCCCTAAGCCCACCTGAGGCACATTCAAGGCACCTTGCAGGAGCCATTAAATGTGTCCCAAGGCCGAGACTGCACCACCTCTTTCATAGCAATGGAGTCTGCAGAGCATTATGTTATCCCTCCCCCTTTGCTCCACTATGTCTGTCCTTGCAAGCCTTTGAGCCATGCTCACGCACTGTAATTGGCCTTTGATGCTGGTTGCCAAGCTATATGGACTTGGGTAACATATTTCATTATTCTCAAACTAGGCTCTGCAACTTAGCATTGGCTCAAACCTCCTCGATCCATCCTCCGTGCAATTATTTCACCACCTCCTCTGCTGCTAATCTTTCCTTCAATCCTGCCATGGTTCATCATCATATGTGAAGCAGGAGGGGAGGCACGTGCGGTGGAATCATCTGGCCTCCTGTTACTCCTAGCCTTGACTCTATCTCCCCTGCTTCTTCAGTAGACAATCCCAATCCTTTCGAACCTCTTGATGGCCGATATCTAGACACCTGAAGCGGAAGGAGAAGAACTCAATTTCAAGGTTCTGAACGGAGGGATGTTGTAGTTCATACATCAAACTTCCCCCCTTCCACTACATCTAGCACCCCATACCACTCAATTCCGTTTTCACAGTACTCTGAACCAGCCCGTCATCACCGCTACTTTTACTATTACATTCACTGAAGAAATGGACCCGTTGGAACCTCTACATGCACACAATGAAGAGCAAAATAGGGAAGCTCCAAGCAGTAGAGGTATTTGTAGCCCGGGCGGATAGCAACCGGACGTTGATAGAGTCGCTCTACATGGCAAAGCGCTGGCTCGCAATCAGCAAGCTGTGGGAAGAAATATTGGTGACACTCTAGCTTCGGGCAACCGACGAGGTGACACATCTGGCCTTCATGCGGGCACGGGGAACACTGATACCGTCCACCCAACTCAAGGCGAGTACACGTTGACTGAAGAGGATGACTGGTACAAATATGCATGCAGGATCGAAGAAGAACCGGCCCTAGACAACCTCTAGCCCTGACACTTGGTAGCCAGGTGCCACTTCTTTTGCCAGGTTGATGCTTTTCATGCGACTGGGAGTTTCTGGTTAAATCTATGTTTTATGATTAGGTATATGCAATGTCTGAGATGTCATTCTGTTTTTTGGTCAAAACTGTTAACCCATATGTGGGTCTTTTTAAATTCCTAGACTGGTTTCCCCTCTATTGGGGCAGTCACAGCTAGATCGATTGGTTTCCTCTTTGTTGGGGCAGTCACAGCTAGATCGAATGGTTTCCTCTTTGTTGGGGCAGTCACAGCTAAACTGAATTATTTTATGATGGTTTTTGCTTAGTACTTTGGAGGCCAAGCCTCTCTATAATCACCTTTTTTGTATCATATTAATAGATTAATCTTACTTAGAAAAAAAAATATTTAGTTCTATCTTTATGATTAAATTCTTACTTCGTACCAACTATAATGTTCTTTTAAGCACTGATTTGAGTGCAATATTTATGAATAGGAAAAAAAATATCAGATTCTAAACTAGTTAACAATGTCACAATAGACATGGATGAAGAAGTAGAGATAAAAATGAGAATGATTAAAAAAGAAGATATCACACTAGAAATAGTGAAAGGTGCATAAAATAGACAAGAAATAGAGAAAAAATGGTAGTTCTTTTCAGGTTTATCTACCTATACCATATATTTATTTATGTTTTCTTAAATTAATTTCTCATGACTAAGCAAAAACATATTGATTCTTTGCCATTATTCATCAAATATATCAGTAATAATATAATCTGAAGCATTTTCGATGGCATTATGTTAGTTAGATATCAAACTTTTTTGGAAAAAGGAAATAGGATAAATATAATACTCCATGCACATTTGAAAGATAAGAAGGTGGAAATGACAATAACATTTGTTGTGGCAACACTTTTCTATGAATATCATGAGGAGAGACTTACTACAAATGTCAATGTTTCTATTAGAAATTTCGAAAGAATTCCAAAGCAAAAATATAATAGTGGTGACTGTGAGAAAATTATTACACTTAGTAGCCATGGCATTGTAGAAAAAATTGTCTTATATCTTAAGAATATTGATTTTTACCAAATATCATGATTGCAAATCTTTCACATAGTCAAGATGCATTTCCAATTGGCACAATAGGTGACATTGAAATTTTAGCAACAAATATAGTGATAAGATGTGTAATAGAAATAAAATTGAGGAATACAAATCATGATAGGGAAATAGTAAGCTTAAATTTATTTGAAAGTTTAAATAATAACAAGTTATTGTCTATCTATTATACAATTTAGATGTATTTGTTCTGCATATGTAACAAGTTCAAGAACATGACAATTATTTTTCAAAATATCTTTCAATCCAAAGAAAATTGCAAGAAAATGTTTTTATTCTTAACTTGCAAAAGAATATATTTAAAAAAAGAAGAAAAAATATTCTAAACTTCACAATCCATTTTCACATGATCGTTGAAAATAGAAATGAAAAGTTTGAGGAAATTGCTTTCTTCGGAGAGTGGAATATGCATGATAACATATATATATATATATATATAGAGAGAGAGAGAGAGAGAGAGAGAGAGAGAGAGAGGTCATCTGATTTGAAGTTGTTAAGTCTTAGTTTTCTATACCAATTTTACATCACTTATAAGGACTATTGATGACGAATAGTGCATATATGAATCCCTTTGAGACTATGTGTGTGAAATGTACTAGTCCAATTACAACTGATAGGAATATAGATGAAACTATGGTTTATTGTACGATCTGTAAGGAAAATTGTCATTTTCTTTATTTCCATCATTTAAACTGTATCATATATGTAGACGACCAAACTACAACATATTATGTTTTAAGAAAAGTGTAATTGGAGAAAGTATTATCTGATCAACAAAAAGTTCGCTATCAGTAATATTATGTGGAAAAATCATTTTTTATTGATTTTTTCTCCAATTTGGAGATCCATGTCACATATATAATAAACCATCAAAACGTGGTTATGCATTTACAATGCCAATTATCTTTTTTTACATTGTCTAGGAATCTAATGATGGTACAATTCTCCTTGCTTGCATTGTTAGGTAATCTATTGGTGGTATTCTAGAGATAGCATTATTGTCAAGTTGTCAAAATAAAGAAGTTTTCTACAAAAAGTGTGGATATATTGTTTACCAGTAGCTAGTAAGAATTAATTCCCATTGACTATTAGCAAGGGGTGTGGGGGCATCCACATTTCTGCACCTCCACATATCTGCACTTCCAATCCTAACATTCTCCTATACTTTCTGGTTGAAGAATTTTATCATTGCTAGAGATTTTTTTCGAACTGTTGAATAGATGTTATCTGAATTCATCTTGTGGTTACATAATTAATAATTTTTAACATGGTACACAAACATATTTGAATGAATTTCTTTGTTCAAATTCAATGTTTTGTACTATGCTATTTAATAATATTATTTATTATGTTTTGATTATAATGTGTAGTTGGTTCATTGTGCTATGTCATGTCTACCTATTTCCAATATGATTTCTTAAATTGTTTTATTGATTTATCAAATTTGCAAATTATATAATTAGTCAGACAATATTAAGAAAGATATTTCCTTAACACATAGTTTATGCTAGCATGTAAAATTTTCTGAAGAATACAACAAGATATTTTTGTTTGTAATTGTACAATTTGATTAGATTAGAAAACAAAAGAAAACACTTTGACACATAACTTTTACATTAATTTGGTGATCCAATTTGGCATAATTTACAAAATTCATGTTCCATGGACATTATCACCATATAGGTGATGCAACATTGTTAGACTATTCTACTATATGTTTCGAAAATGTATTTTTTTAATGTGTTGAGAAAATTATAATATATACCGTTTACCATATATTGAAGTCCAAAATCGATTGAGAAAGTAGAAAATTTATTAATCAACCACATTTCCGAGAGATTGATGCTTTTACTAATTGTTCTACAAGAATGGAGGAATGATTACTCCGTTTATGTTTTACAAAGGCTCTTATAATAACTTTCAAGTGAGAAAAAATGTGAAGACCATTTATATTTAAATTTTAAATATTATATGGATGCATAATACTTTTTTAACATCTCTATAAGACAATAGTTTAATTTATTAATGGTTGATAATCACCGTTCTACTGTTTAGTTTAACTCAAAGCGTCTGAAACTTATACAGAAAAATTAGAGCTACCAATGTTACATTGTTATTTTGTTTTTTGTTTCCCAAAATTTAAAAACAAATACATTCAAATAAATTATACAATTTGCCAAGGCTACAATAAATAAATAATGAATAAAAAATTTCAAAGAGGAAAAATAAAATAATCGACAATCTTCATGCATGTCAAGTTAACAGAGATTCTTTCTCTTTTTGAGATCCTTGCATAGTCTACATTATTTTTAACATTGATACATTGTGCAAAGGTTGCGGAGGAAGATTTTTTTCCCCACACACCTGGTTGTTTTTTCCTGTGCACTTTGCAAAATTGCTCTGGTCATTTGTTCCCACCAATTGTCCACCCACCCCCCGTTTCAAGCAATGTCGAAGACTTGTTTTTGGTTTACTTGATGGTTGGGATCTATTTTCATATTGTAGTTACATGATCTATAGCTATTAGCATTGTAGAAAAATGTATTTCAATGAATTCTTTTGTTTAAGTTTTGTGTTATGTACTATATTATTTACCAACATTATTTAGTATGTTTTGATTCTAATTTGTAACTAGTTCATTGTGTTATGTCATGTCTTCTTTTTTGCAATGTGATTTCTTACATTGTTTTATTGATTTATCGTATTTTCGAAATCTTATAAAAAAAAATCAATTGTAGTTCATGGTCACTTATTGGCCGCTAAATTCACAGGTAATAACGTGGGCAGATCCACCTGAAGAGATCTATTTGATGGCCTTATATGTCAGGCCTAGATCCAAAGACATTGAGGATATTTCACCCTGTGACCTCCTAGTCAGCAACATACTTAGCAACAAGAACTTGACCAATTGAATTATCCCTTGTAGCTTTACAAATCCTGTAAATAACCAAAGAATATTAGAAAAATTATATCTTTCATTGTTTATATTAGCATGTAATTGTTAGCATGTAAAATTTTGTAAAGGATAAAACAAGATCCATATATTTCCAATTGTACACTTTTATTAAGTTAGAAAATGAATTAAAACACTTTCACGCAAACATTTACATTATTCTCATGATTCAATTCAGCATAATTTTAAAAAATTATGTTCCATGAATATGGTTAGAGTATAGGTGATGACATGTTACTATACTTTTCTAATATACGTTTCAAAAATGTATGTATCTTATTGTTCTAAGAAAATCACAATATATAGCCTTTAACATATACCAAGTTTTAAAATAGGTTGAGCAAGTAGAAAAAAGTGGTAATGATTTCTTTATTAATCAACCATAGTTCCTAGATGTTGAAGCTTATATTGATTGTCTTTTCTGAGAATGGAGGTACTATTCCTCCATTCATGTTTTGTGACAACACTTCTAATAATTCTCTTACGTTATCTAGTTCATCTTCCAGCTACCCAAACATTTGTTAAAGTTCCAATATGTTGATCATTAGCTTTAAGAAATCTTCACTAAGAATTAAGATACCTTGGTTGACTATTAATATATTTTGGCTGGCTGCATATACCTCTTCTTGTATGCTTCTACCATTACTTATTTTGGATTTGTCTAGTTTCTTGTATTGCAATAGTAATAGCTAAACCATGGTATTCTGAGTCGTAGAGAATTACTCCCCCTTCCTAATCCCCTCTCTCCTTCAACAATGATGATACCAACAAGACTTAAAGAATTAAAAAAAAAATACACAAATGATAAAGGAAATATTGATAACACTTATTGGTTTTAGAAGAAGTGAATCAAGTCACTTGACTAGAGCTTTTAGAAGTGATCTTAGTGCTAACCGGCCTACAACAAGATGAACATTGGAAAATCACTTTCTAAGAGCTATTAGAAAATAGTTGAGAGTCAACATGCCTACATATAATGCATAAGAGGAAATGAGTCATCTAAATCAAGAATTCACATCAAAGATGAGAAATGACATTTAACTACTATCGATTTTAATGATATTTATTAACTAGTGATCATCATCAATATGGATGGTATTCATTTTCCTTATATGTAATTCAAATAAAAACAAACCACAAACCTTGCACTACCTTAATCAATTAATTAGTGGTAGACATAGGGACTATGTTGTGTTGCAGCTATTAATCATTTTGTACTAGTTATGAGTGATCCAATATAATTCTATAACAAATAATATTTTTTTATAGTAATTAAAGAGTCCTATAGAAAATTAAAATTGACAGCTAGCAACCAAGAATAGAAATTGTTACTCCGTTAATAATACCAAAAATGAAACTAAAAAGCAAGTTTATTGCTTGATTTTGTATATTTTATTATTTCAAATATTATCAACTAGAAAATGGTTCTTAGATAATATGTGTTGAAATGTGTCCATAGGGTTCTCAAAATCAAAGTTATTGTATCCTTAAGTAATACCCACTAGATAAAAAAATTTAGGAACTCCACATTTCCGTGGAATATAAAATAGTTGTTTGAGATTATACTGTATTTTATATTCTTTCTACCAATTATGGAGAAGATAAAATAGGCTTTAGAAGTTAGGGTGAGTGGAGAAAGAAGATCATTAGTAATAATAGGTTTATGAAAGTTTGAGGAAACAAAGGAAACATTATTTAGTACAAAGAAAAAAAATGCATTAGCACACCATAATTTTGTAGTGATAGAGAATAAATAAGTCTTTTGGAAATATTCTTTGGTAGCAGTAATATTGTTTATGAATTAGGATGATAGAGCATTACCTTTCTTGTTTATGTGTTGTTATTTATAGACATATATAGAACTCACCTAAATTTTTCTAGTATTTCCCCTTTTTTTTTAGCACTTGTGTGGATTTATATATCATTACCACTTGAATTTAGGATGATAAAGCATTACCTCTCTTGTTTATGTGTTGTTATTTATAGACATATATAGAACTCATCTAAATTTTTCTAGTATTTCCCCTTTTTTTAGCACTTGTGTGGATTTATATATCATTACCACTTGAATCTGTAACACTTATATTCGATGTTCTTTTGAGATAATATTATTCATTTATTTCATGCTCCATTTATCATATTTTTAGATATCTTTCTGATATTACATTTCAATAAAAGTTTGTCATCATAAATCACTCCTTCATGGATTTGCTTACTTATCCTTTTCTCACATACAAAATCTTAGCTCTTTTCTATAATAAAATGTGGGATTATGGAGGAAGTGACTTGTAAGGATATTATTCTCTCCATAAATGTTTAATAATTTCAAGTAGTTTGTAGAAAACATATCTAAAATAATATAGTAACATATTTTGATTTTTTTTTTAAGGAGTGCTACCTATCCAAGACTACCCAAGAGCATGTTGCCAATACCTGCTTAGTGATTCTAAATCTATGTTGAAGTGCACTCTCAAAAAAACATCTTCTATAAATAGGTTCTTAATATGTCTCAAATTGATATGTCAATTTTGATAAGAAGAAATATGTATTGTGGACTTATTTTAATCATATGTTTGCACCAAGAATGACTTTTCATAGCCCATAGCCCCAAGCTCATTCATGAACTCCTCGTGATGCATTGTCTCCTGCTTCATGTAGGAGCATTGTATCATATTCATCCATATTCTTCTCCTCTATTCTCGACCCCACCAAAATCTTCATTCCACCTGCTGTCTATCTTTCCAACCTTTTTGGAAAAAAAGGTTTGCTTATGTGTTATTCACCATGCTAGTGGGGAAGGTCCCTTCCTAGGGGCTCTAGACTCCATCCTATATAGGTTCCCATTGACAAAAGTCTGATGAATGGCGTGCTTTGCTTCCTCCCCATTCATCATCCCTCTTGCCACCTCTTTGAACATCTGGCTTTCACTTTGGTTGCTGGCTCATCATATTACCACTTCTATTACCATGGTGATCCAACAAGTTCATAAGAAAAGGAATGGTAATGCTGATAGCTCTAGAGTAAGACTCTATGTAGACCCCTTGGCATGAGCATATGCAAACCGAATTCTTGATATGGTGCATAAATAACTTGGACATCTTGATGTGGAGGTGGCAATTGAGCAAGTGTGCACCTCTCACTTCAAGTTTTTGGTAGTATTACAAATTAGGTCCCCAATTATAGTCACACCCAAGGATGGTAAAACAAACACCTATACCAAAAAATCACCAAATTCATTATGGATAAACAAGCTACTAAGGAGGAAATACTTTATATGCTAGACAAACTGGTCTTATCCAAAAAATAGATCGGGTTACACCTCAAACACATTGAGAAACAACTTCAACCTAGTGGAAGATATAAAACATCCCAATCCCATTGAGGTGGATGCTTTAAGATCCCCTTAGCTCTACACTTCCAATTTTTTTTAATTTGCAATCTTTTTTCTAACTAGCTTTGGTGGTAAGTCTTTCTTTTAGGCCTCTTTCTGTAAATGCCTGAAGTATTTTTTTCCTCAACATATCTAATGCTATTTAATTTTACTTCCCTGATATGATATTTTCTCAGTGATTTGGTTTTCCTTGATAGGTGACTTACAAGGAAGATTTGAACCTTTATTCTTTTTAATTGTAAATGTAATTTTACTTTCCCGTAAAAGCTTGATATAACATCTTACAACCGCCATGATGGTAGCACGGAGAAAGCCATATTAAAAAAAATTACGATATGTTAGAAGTACAGCATTAAAATAGCAATATAACAATACCATTTTTAGAAAATAACGGAACATTTTTTTATTGAAGATAGCCGTTGAAATGCATTCAAATATCCGTGAAGAGGAGGACATCGTAGCATTCACAATTCAAAATTCCGTTTGGCTAAAGTTCCGACGCCAAACTGTCTTTAAAGAATGAGCCGTGGCAATTAAAGAGCCGTGTTATTGTGAGAAGTGAGGTAAAGATCCAGACCTACAAACGAAGAAGTGAAAGACGTGCGCAGCAACTCTAATAAAAGGTTTCATTATACTTTGTTAGCATCTCTGTATTATTCACTTATATCATCAACTTTAATTTTACTTACTGTGTGATCTAATTGTCGTAGGCGAAATGAAGACGTGGGAGATAATTGTATTCGTGGTTCTGCTTATTGTGCTGCACTTTCGTGCTCCCCATTATGGGCGGCCGGCCGGGTATAATTCTGGGATTGGCGTTGATGGTATAATCGTTGTTGTTTTTATTATAGGATTCGTAATTTTTGTGTTACATTCTTGGTCGGCGGGGGATAATTCTCAGATTGGCGTTGATGGCACTTCGTCCTCCCCGCGTGATGAATGAAGGAAAGTATTCGCAAAAGAGAAAAGCGGATCATCTGCATAGTGATTCATCACTAGATCTAGCACTTCTATTGCTAAGGATATTGACGATCAAGTTAAATGTTCTATGAATGCAGTAAATTAGTCTTTAAATATTTAGATACTTTTCAGTATATATTCCTATAGATCTCGGCCGCGTGATTTTAAGCGCCCCGTTCATTTTTTAATAAATTCGGGATTTAAATTATGATTGATCTTTATGGAGTTTCATTTGTTAATTTCTTGCATGATATTATATTTATTGCTGCTCTTTCAATGATATTCTATTTGTGTGTTCACGTTTTTTGTTTGCATTTTATTCCATTTTTTGTTTGCATTTTATTCAATAAGTCGCAAGAATGGGTGATGTATTTAGTTAATATACAGAAAACTTTATGCGAAAAGAATGCAGTACATCGTATCACAAGTCAAAGAAGCCACAATTCAAATTGCATGGTTTCTTGGCAAATTGATCAATATTTCTTTGAAGAATCGTTGTACTTATCGATGAATAAGTCGCAAGAATGGGTGACGTATTTATTTAATATACAGAAAACTTTATGCGAAAAGAATGCAGTACATCGTATCACAAGTCAAAGAAGCCACAATTCAAATTGCATGGTTTCTTGGTTGGTACCCAATTGGCAAATTGATCAATAAGTCGTAAGAATCAGGAAATATATGGATCGTTGTTGCACATGGTTAATAATAGAGTGCATATGAATATATGGGTCATGTCTAATCATGATTGAATATATTAGCAATGGAATTTTTAAATTTAAGTGGAAAGGGACCATATTAATAGTAATCGTTACTAAAATTAAATCCGATTTATTTTTTTTTGCATTGTAAAATTAACTATTTACAATAACAAATGAACAAAAGAAATGAATAAGGACGAGATACGATATTATTTCTACTCTTTCCATTTCACTTTTACAATCTTGGATTTACCAGTCGATAATGGCGGTGGCAGATTTAGAGTTTCTTCCCTTTAGGGTTAATTATGAATGTCTGTGAGGAGCCGTCCGGCTTTGTTATGTGTGGAATTTCTTTTTATTTTTAGGATTTTCGTCGCATAATATTTGTAAGATTTGATTTTATATATGGTGGAAGATTTATTTATATGCCTATGGTTTATATTAACCAAATGGGATTGTGCTAATTAAAAGATATCCCATTATTTCTTGGTGGTTAGAATGACTTTAAAATAACAATATTTTCTCAATTGATGATGAAAAATAAGCCATATATATATTTTGTATCAAATAAATTAATTTAAAATATTACGTTTAAATACAAATAAAAGAATGAAATTTGTGTGTTATTATTTCGATGATCTAATTTAAAGTCTATCAGTTAAACATAAAAGATATAAGAATATTGTTTCACTTCTTATAAATTTCATTTTAAAATAAATCTTTATGAATATAATCTTGTAATAGGATACACAACTTTATAATACTACCAAATTTTTTCAAAGTACAATTACAAAAAACTATATAAGTTGCAATGTAAATAAATCTTTATAAAAAAGTATTTATAAGTTTTAGTTTCTTACCCATTGTGAATCTTGTAATAGGATACACAACTTTATAAAACTACAAAATTTTATCAAACTACAATTATAAAAAACTACAAAACTTTATCAAAACTACAGTGATAAAAAAACTACAAAACTTGTAGCGAGGTATAAAAACCTAAACCAAACTATAAGTCTGGACATTTTTTCCTTTTAAATATTTTTTACTAAAAATCTATTCTTAAAGCAATTTCTTAATTAATTGTTCTTTTATTTAATTTAAATCTTAATTATTTTCCCTACTTTTTAAATTTTATTTATATACTTTCTTTCTGCTTCTATACTCTCTTTCTATGCATATCTTGACTTGATTCTAGAAAACCATTGCTTCAAATTTGTACCATTATTATATTATTCACTAAATATTAATGTCACGTGATAGAGTTCAATAATGTAATCAAGAAAATATTCCAAAGAAAATTTAGTCTTCTTGTTTTTTTAAAAGTCTTTTTTAATTTATTTTAAGTGATAGAGTTCAATAATGTAATCAAGAAAATGTTCAGAAGAAAATTTAGTGTTTGTGTTTTCTTAAAAGTTTTTATTTATTTATTTTAGTTTCCGACCGATTTCTCCCCTGATCATAATTATAACCACCAATACATGGAAAAATTATAGAGTTTTCCAAAACAATATTTAAATTTTAATTAAGATTTTAAAAAGACTAAAATATTAAAAAAAAAATAATAAGGAAAAACTCAATTTAATTAGATGAAATGAGAAATGAATGAATATTACTTAAAGAAAGATATGAAATAACATGTTTATATAATTAAAGATACACGGAATTTAAATGTGAGAAAATGATATCCAACATAATTAGGTATTAATAAAGTAAACTTTAAGATGAAATTTACAAATATTTTTAAAATAATGGAAATTCGTATTTTGTTACTTTACATATATTGTCTTGATTTCGAATAAAATGATATATTGTTTACAATCACCCTTTTACCATTAAGAACAAATTATTTTCTTATTTAAATTATTATAGTATATGTGAGTGCTTTGATCTAGTTGTATAGTAAATAATAGTTTCTTCTAGTTGATATAAAGTCTTTTAGCAAAGTAGAGTTGATAGTTAAGAGTGAGATGTGACTTTTGTAATCATTATTGAACACAAATTTACTTATTGATTTTGCTTCTTTTCTTATTTCAAACCTTATTCACTAGAAAGTTGGTTTTTAAAGAATATTTTTGCAATTGTTCCCGTAGGGTTTTCAAAATGAAAGTTCTTTTGTCCTTGGGGTATGCCCACTGGAAAATGGTTTTCAACAATTCCGCATTCTCATGTCATATCAAATAGGTGTTGATGATTATACTTTATTTTGCTTTATTTCTACTATTGATGGAAGAAATAGGATAGTTGGGAGGCTCAATAGTTTAAGGGAGTTGATTTACTTCATTTAGTGTGCTAGGAGTGGGTTGAGTGTTGTGGTGGGTGGATAAAGAAGTAGATTATATTTTTGGTTCAATGGTTAAGAAAATAATATGTTTATGAAATTCTAAGGAAACAAAGGAAACCTAATTTAGTAGAAACCAAAAAATGCATTGGCACAACATAGTCCTTAGCAATAGAGAATCATACATCTTCTTAGGATATTATTTGATAACAATAGTATTGTTGATGAATTAGGATGATGAATCATTACTTCTCTTTCTTATGTACCATTATTTCTAGACATCTATAAGACTTATGTATTTTTATCTGTATCATTTCCCTTAAACTTTAAGCACATACATTTATATATAGCATTACCACTTGAGACCTAGCTAACCAGAATATCCTACGATGGGCTCTAATGTTAGACCCTTGTTTCGAATGGTTGTTCTCATTGACATAGTTCAACGGAGAAGAAAAACCTACACAAACCATGTTACCTAATACATTGAATTGTTAAATCTCACTTTTGTAAGGTTAGAAGGTTTCAATTACCCGAACCGAACCTATTTAAGGAGTTCAAGTGATACCTTCATACCTTCATGTTGATGGGTCCCTAGTTAGAGGTTCCGAGTCAAGTCCATCCTATTAGGATTCACTTAGGTCCTTATGCATAATTACATACATAATATATTTTAATTTCCTATCCAAAATTACTAATTTACTAGGGTGTCAAATGGTATAAGAAAGGCGCGAAGAAAAAAAAATTAAACATACTTGTTCTTTTTTATTATTCTCTTTATTAACCCCTACACCCATTTATTCTACGAGCAGTCACGACACCACGGGATCTACCCTTTTGATAAATATTTGGTAAAATGGTTTTCTACTCTTGCTCATTCTACTTATAAATATAATAAAAGAAATGATGATGAATATAGCATAATTTTTTCTCAAGATGTACATGTTAAACAGGACATAAATCAAATGATTAATCTAATTTCCATTTCTAATAATATTGAACCAATTGAGGAAATTGAAAATATTTCACAACTAGAAACATTATGTTTATGTCTTACATATCTTCTAAATTTAAAATATGATTTTTGAAATTCAAAAATGAAATTTAAAAATGTCATAGAAAATGCCCTGAATGTCATAAAAGATGTTTCAAATCATAATAAAGAAAATAATTTAACCATAATGATGAAAATAATTTATTTTATAACTTTGAAAACATTAATTTATGTATCCATATTTGTTTTTCAATCTCAATTCATACCATAATTATTCCATTAATCTTGATGTTAAATCTTTTATTATAACTAGTTTAAATTTTAACGAAAAACAAATGGTTGAAAATCAATAGAATTATGAATTTCCTTCCAACTTTCTTTAGGATGGTGAACTTCAAGATGATATGCCTATTGGTATCAGTCATAAAACTCTTCCACATCCATTTGGTAATGTTTATTATTTAAATCTTTATTCTGCTCTATAGAAGGGCGGAGTTACTTTTGGTGATTATCTTAATATCGATAGCATTAAATCCCATGCAATGCAAATTGAGATACATCCACCTATAAACATAATAGATTTTTGTAATTTCCCTTTATTATAATAATCTTTAGATAAGAATAAATCAAATATTTTACTTGTTTGTCATGATGATGTTAATTTTGATCCTATGAATTTATTGCAAATGCCTAATGATATTCATGTTACTATTCCACTGGATGCTTGTTTTAAAAAAATATTTCTGAAACCATCTCCATGCTTTCTTAGTAACATTTTTTATTTTGTAAATAAATATTGACCCAATAGTTTCCTTACTAAATGAAGATGAAAATTTAGAAATATATAACTAGCATTTGCACTTGATGTTGCAAAGGAAACGTCGTAAGGCATAGAGTGTGGAAGAATAGCGACATGCGAATGAGCATTGTTGAAAGCAAGGGTGGATGATAACGAGTTGCAATTGAAATTGTTAGTTATGTGTATGCTGAATATGGATATTTTGTAAATAATAGTGTGTAGAAGAATAGTGACATGTGATAATTTCCTTCATTTATATAAATATGATGGTTCTCAAATGACTCTTTAGAAAAAAATTGTATATTAGATGAGATTTCTGACTTTAATGCACATCCAGTAAAATCCTTTTACAGCTGATCTGCCATTTGTTGTATTGGTTGTCACTTGCTATTTTCAAAGTTTCGTATGGTGTAAAATGCTAATTAAGTATTTTAATGCTAACAAGTATCTCTGATAATAATGGAGCCGAAGTTCTGGACAAACCTAGAAAGTGCCACTAAGAATGCATACAACCGGACTGATGGGAAATTTTTAGCAAAGGCAGCTGATTTAGGGCCCGATGGCTCCACAGAAGTCGCTGCTGTTTTAGTTGATGGGAAAAAAACTCTTTGTAGCAAATACATGGGATTTCAGGGCTATTATATGTAAAAACGGAATTGCTATTGAGCTGACTATTGATCATGAGCTAATTATTGAATGCCAAAACATCGATAAGGGTGGATTTGTGACATTCCTGCCAGGTACCACTACGAATGTTGTGCAGAGATTAATTTTAATGAGAACGTACTTAAATAATTTTTTGATTTGTAACTTTCTAATTCTATTTTGTGAGAGATTTTTCGGCGAAAATCACATGGAAAACCATTTGTCGACGCGTTTCGAACCAACTAGTGTGGTTCATCGTCACTTAATGGTCTAGCTCAAGAGTAACATTTGAATGGTCAGAGGGAGAAACTGTATACTTAATGGCGTTTTTTTTATATATATTAGGAGATGTACCTCGAGTTCATTCAAGTTCAGAACCAGATGTGAGAGACACGACCATAGATGCAACCACCAAATTTCTCATTTTGGCTAGTGATGGATTGTGGAAGGCAAGGCATTTTTTCCAATCATTTACTTATTTGTATAGTTACTGTTAGATGCATATTTTTTTTTCGCAAACTCATCTCATGGGAGAAAGCATCTAGTAAATTTTTTGATTACTGTCTTGTCATTAATTTTACTCGAATAGTTCATCTGAATACCAAAGAGGTTCTTTTTTGAAGTGCTTAAAGAAAGATGCCCCAAGTAACTGCATTGCAAAGAGAGGATTTCATGTCCCTAGGTGCCAGATCCGAGGGGCATTTATCTGCCCAGTCCCTGGAATTGCACGTACTGTCACCCCTTAACTTATGCTATAGGAATGCAGAAAACTGTAGCGAGAATGGAGGTAAGGTGGTTGGCTTAACATTCCGTCGACCTCACCAGTTGAATCAATGCCTGTTGGGAAAATAAAATCTTCTATGGAAATTATACATAATTATTAACATAAATACTTTTAAAACATCAAAGAATATAATTCAAATATTTTGAAGTTTCAATCGAGATCACAGTTTCTGCAGAAGGAAAAACACATTGACAGTGAGTTTAGTTATGTCAAACTAGATTAAAACTACCGATTGGGAAGAGGTAGAAGAACAATTGAGAACAGCAATAAGGAGGTGCATAGAGCATCTCTGAAAAGCCTAAAATCTGTAATGAGCTCAAATGACCAAAAGAGGTCAACAGGACTTGGAAGAACAACGATTGACTGCCTAGAGCATCTCTGAAACAGTCTAAAATCTATGTCAAGGAAAGAAAGGAAAAGTAGAGAATAAGATGGAAAAGGGGTCCGGGTGGACTCAAAAAGGGGGGCAAATCCAGAGGCATTAACCCTAGACAATGAAGTAAGTTAGAGGAAAGCATTCCAGTAGTAGTGTTGCACCAGAGAATGTTTCGTGGAAGTAGCTAGGACTTGGGAAGTTTGAGGAAGAGCAATAACGAGGTCAGAGTGAGAGTCAGAAGAGGAGCCATCATCACTGTAAACCGCCACAAACATGCCAATGCTGAGCTGATAATGGGCCAACGAGAGGAAAAAATATTTTCAAGGATTGAGTTCCAAGTCATATTTATTATTATTTGGACATCTAATTTCATTCTGTCATATTTCACTATTCAATATTCAGGATTTTATGGAATCCTATGACAATTGCAAGGTAGATAACCATGAGAACATAGTTAACTTCAGGTGAATAAATCTAACCCTCGTAATTTTGTGAGGTATGCACAATATTCACTCGAGGGAAGCAACTAAGAGCCATGGACTATCTTATGATTGAGAATGTTGTTGTAATCAATGCTTGACTGGCTACAATGGTTGCTAAAGTGGCAACAGTACAAATTTCCGAGGACAAAGGATAAAAAGGAGTTACTATTAAAATTTAAAATTCACTCTTAACAAACTCTACTTGGGATTTCTTGAAAATTTTAGTTTACCAGCCTCTGCATTTCATCAAAAGATAAGAGCCTTACTGTAAAAGAAGGATTGAAACTGAAAAGTAATGAGCTGTTATCATTTTTTCCCATTCCACCAGTCACAAAACATTAAACATGTATGTACCAGTTCACTCTACATGATTCATGATTTATTGCGGAAATGGTAAAAAACTCAATGCTTATTTCTTCTGATCTCAACAGAAATTTGCATTTTGAAATCTTATAAATCTATTAAAATAGTAACAATAATACAAAATTATATCTTATTTTTGAGTGATCAGGAACATTAAGGCCCTAAAAGCTTTATTATGAGTAAAAGCTTATAATTTCATTGTCTTCTAACAGTTTTGTGTGAACAAACTCTAAATTTCTTGCACCATTCTGACTTGAAGTAAATGCACAAGTGGTATATTGTAGGGAGACAAATTCAACCTGCAATTGTTTTGGAGAAACCTGTAGAGCTTGTCAATCATTAATCCTTCAAAAGGCCCAGTGCTCTTATTAGTCTTCAATGTGGCTTTTCCTAGAACATACACAAACCTTGTATTCTTTGCCAATTCAATCTACTACAATTCCTCATCTAAGAGTATTTACTTTCTTCCACTGTATTTCTGCTTGCATAACTTATGTCACGTGAGGAGGAATGAGTTCCTCTAAGCTTGAGATAGTCTTTTACGCTTTCAAAAACCTGGTTGATAAATTCAGATCCTTCAATGTTTGGACATCTTTGTAACCAGATTGGGCTACACATTTATATACACCTTTTGGCTCTAGTTTTCCAACCATAAATCTATCCAACAAAAGTATTGACACCTTTTGACTCTAGTTTTCCAACCATAAATCTCTCCAACAAAAGTATTGTCTTGACTGGAACCATTCTTATGGTGACAATGACAAGAACTTCATGCCGAGACCCCACATTCTTTACATAATGCTCAATAATCGGTGGTAAGTCAGAAATAAGGTCACTGCAAAAGAAATGAATTCCTGGTACAAGTGAATTCACCTCGACAACCAATCCATTCAAACCTTCTATGCTGAGTTTTCTCTGTGCTAAATATTTATACTTTTTCTACCTTCCTTATTTCCAAGAGAACATTATGGTCAGAAAAATTGTTGCAATGATGAAGGGACACCAACCACCCTGTGGCGCCTTATTCAATACAGATGATAGATAAACTCCTTCAAAGGTAGCAAAAAACAGAGTGAAGGGTGATATAAGAAAAACATGCATGTTCCAACCCACAAGCATGACCAAAATTGTTGCAATTAGGAAGGGACACCAACCTCCCGGGGCCCAAATCGAAGCACTGATTCTTAGTGACACAGAATATGCAAAGATGCATTATAGTATTACAAATTAGCAATGTATACATGGGCAAGAATTCTCTTCTAATCAAATAGAATGCTAAAACAGACAGTATGTGGAAGTAGAATGATAAGTCAAGCAAATTGAAAAATGTGTGTATTGAACCTCATAGCTATCCCCTTTCTCCAAGACCTTCACATAACAAATTTGCAATTTTTCTATTTCAGACATAATCAGCCTTTGAATGCCTAATGATTCCTGTTGTGTTGGCAATGCCTCCAAATCAGAATCAAATACTTGCAGGCAGAACTTCTAGCTTGAGTCACATGATGATGATAGTGCTTTCAACCTGCCCTGAAGAGTGTCATACTTTGTGGAAGGTTCTCCCATTCCAGCACAGTTCTGACGTCTAATCCTTTTATCAGCAACCATCATGGTAGACAAAGATCTCAAATCTAGCCTACCCTACAAAAAACTCTCCTCTATTCGAACATCTGTAAAGTTTGGCAAGTTAAGAAGTGGTGCTAATTTGTCATAAACTGGTGGAATTTCAAAAGTAACTCCCTCTGCTATCTCCAATAAACCAGATGTTGTTGTATGAGGACCATGTTCTGGAGCAATGTCAAGATGGTTGTAATTCCCCAGATTCTGGACTGCATCATCTATGTGAGGACCTGCCAAAGCAGGAATGTCTAATCCATGTGGAGTCCTCTCATCTTTTAGAACCATCTAAGAGCCATGACTTAATTTCTGACTTTTCCTGTTTGATGTACGCTTTGCAGTGGAGGGACCTATGCGGGCAGCAGCAGCTGCTGCTGCTTTCAACTTATTGGCTTTGTTGAACTTTTGTGTATGTTCCCCAACTATGGTCTGATAATATTCCTTTGATATGTGCTTCTCAAAGTCATCATCATCTTCATCATTGCTGTCTGCATCTTTCCGTGCAGATGAGTTATAACCAGCCGCTGGTTCAACATGGTACCATTTTCTTTTTAAAACCATCTCTGATGGTAAATCCGATGGCCTCTCAGCCCGACCACCATTTATTTGTGCAAGCACTGTGTCATAACTTGCTTCATTAAAGTCAAAAGAAACAGAGCATAATGATCAGAGATGTTAATCAAATTATCCCAACCCAACCACTGTTACATTGTTGTTAAACAAGAAATTAAAGAAATTTCATACAATGATCTCTACCTAGTTATGATGGACAAAAATAAGGGAAGCCCAAAAACACCCCAATAGATTTCTATAATTCAAAGTAACAAATCAACATCATCTTTATGGCACCTTTAATTCCATTACTCTCATCTTGAATACAGCCATTGGAAATTCAATACCAGAAACAGGGACCTTTCATGAGGGAGAAGGTGGTGCTATTCTTTCGGATAGCTAGAAAACTAAACAATCAAGACTAACTAATCAACACTCACAAAATAAATAAAATGGTGAATATTGTTGTAAATAATTTTCCCCGACTAGCGGGGCCAATCACTTCAAACAATTTATAAATGGATGATGAATATCTTGGGGCAAAAAAAAAGGTAATTGACACAAAGGTCTATGAAAGGTTCGTGTAACAGACAAGAGTATATGGCCTTCCCACAGGTTGTAAGAAGTTCTACCTTGTTAAAAGCAGTAGCAATTTTAATGTGCGGGTTAAAAGGTAGAGCTTCCCATTCCAAAGAGTTTGGAGATTCAATACAAGGAACCCGACAACTTTCAACGGGTACAAGCCTCGAGGTAGCATTACTCTATGGGCTAGTCAAAAACACTAAAAATTCAGTATTGGCTAATCAATAGCCACAAAATTCATAAAATGACAAAAATTGATGTGAACGAGTTTAGGCCGGGCAGTGAAGCAAATCATTTTAAACAGCGATAAAATAGGATTACAAATCTCAGGGGGCAATAATGGAGGTAATTAACACCAAATACCACCAAAGTGTCATGCAACAAATAGTACTAAACATATGATGGCCATTAACCCACGCGGCTACGGTTTGGATCTTATGCTCGGAGGGCGACCGTGATTGTCCAGGCTAAGATACAAATAGATTCTTGTTCCTGCTACTAAAAACTAATGCAATCACACCTACCAGTGCCTAGTGGATCTTATTATGCTCATACCTCCCAGTGCATATGCAATAAACAAATATAATTTAAACAAACAAACAAAAAAGAACACGGCCATCATAAAATTAAGTGCGGGAATTCATGTCCAATAACTAAATAACCTCTACTCAATGCAATTGTGCATAGAATACGCAGACAAGGTACTAACAACAAGAATGAATGTACCTGAAATGGAGACAGAAGAAACTGTTATCACCTCCAGGAGCAGTGATTAGACTTGTACCCTACTCTCTTGCAATTTTACATAAACACTAGATCAATTACAGCCAAAATTGAACCACAATTACAACAAAACCCTGAATTTAAATAATAATGAAATTTGCAAAAACCTTGAAAATTCACAGACAATGTGCCGGACGCCGTGAACCACCAGGAAAAAAAAAATTATAATTTCTACAAAAATTAGATAGGATTTGCATCACTCAATTAACAAAACCGATAATATGCCCACACAACTGAATAACCTAACACTGAGTAAACCCAATTTCAGCCCAACAACAAAAGAACATAACCCCAAAACTGGATCTCAAACGAGCTGTAAAAAAGTTGTACCTTTGACAGGGCGCCTGCATGATAATTTGTTGCTGAAACCCTCGGAAATTCAGCGGCGGAGGGTTTGTATTTCGTTTGGGAATCGAACCGATGAACAACGGGTAGTTAATATCTCGAGTGCCTTGAGGCTCCTTACACTAAAATAAACCTACTAAACTTGTAAGAACGATGGAGAAATCTAGCTTTTGAGGATATGCGGGGGTTTGGACCTGGCCATATCTTCTTCTACCATATTTCCAATGCTATGCCGCTTGCTTGCTTCCTGTTTATTCTGAGATACCACTTTCCCCGTGTGAAAACTGACTTTATCAAACGGGATCACCCAGACACAACAATAAGATCATACCCAAAGGTATGGTGATGGGCTGGCTCGATACTTCCGGCCTTGAATTTGACAACAATAAGATCATGCCCAAAGGTATGGTGATGGGCTGGCTTGATACTTCCGGCCTTGAATTTGACAATGGCAGCAGTAGGGCTTTGTCTCACGATGCTCATGGATCCCCCTGGCATGATATCCACATCCTGGAAGTTTCTCGTTTTGCTTAATGAACAGAGAGCGCAGGAGGGTTTTGCTTAATGAACAGAGAGCGCAGGAGGATTCAGAGTGCAGTGCATACTTGCCAGATGACAGATGCGATGCACGGCCAGATGCTAGATGCGATGCGTGGCCAGGGATAATGAATCAAACACTTCGAATCAAACGGTGAATATTAATTCCATCGTCTAACAACGAAATCAATGGCGAAGAAAGTATAGACACTAAGTGCTCACCTAGATGAGGATCTAAATTGGTGAGAGTTAGTCCTAGCTATTTAGTATTGTTTTTATATTACAGTACCATTTCCTATTAATAGACGACAGAAGATAAGATAAGACTAGTTTTATTAATGGCAGTGGGTGACCAAAAGAGAGGTCGACGGGGCTCAAAAGTACACCAGTTACAACATACTGTGGAAGTGCCCATTACTTGTCATTAGGTATAGATGTAAAAAGTATAGGAGGGAGAAGAAGCATCCACATCTGTATCAATCACTCTGTAGCTACTGATGCGTTGCTTAATAATGTCACCTAGGGAGTGCCTGGGTAGTACCAATCTATAGTCTACATATTTAAATTAGTGCTAGAAAGGGGTTTAGAAAATTTCAGTCCTTTCATTAGTTGAGTAGGGTTTGATTCCCAACTTAAATCGTAATCTAGAATGAGATTCTTGATTTTTCCCACAATGAAACTCTCTAAATTAGCTAATTTGTAAGTCTATTTCAATTGTTACCAACCTATATCCTTTCTGAGCTGGATGATAGGTATCACGCCTCGTTACCAAATGCATATATTTTTTATTATCTTATTTTTGAGCCCTGGGGTTGGCTTGATTGGCCTTGGAGTTAGACATTGAACTTCTCAGAAATGGGATGTCACAAGTTCAACTCTTACAATTCCTTTGGGGTTATGCACTGTAATCAATGTTGATGGTCTACCTGGTTTACCATCTATGAATCATGGGGAATACTTGTAATCAATGTTGATGGTCTACCTGGTTTACCATCTATGAATCATGGGGAATACTTGTAATCAATGCTGATGGTCTACCTGGTTTAGCATCTATGAATCATAGGGAATACTTGGAAGGTCTCTGTGAATTTAACAACATCTATTTAAATTCAACATCTATTTAAATTTTATAGTTGATTGTATTGTGACATGTATTGTTTTGCAATCGCTAGTCAATCAAAAATCAAAATTATACATTAAATTGGAGCAGGTTCAAAGTTTCTTTCCATTTTCCAAATTGCATATGTTTATCTCAATTTCCTAACTTGATTGTAACTTGTGAAACAATTTCGTTTTTTCCTCTATTGGTTCTATTATGGTGTTTCTACTTGCATTGACTTCATGGGTTAATTTCCTGTGTTTTATCTTTGGCATATGATATATATTGTTAATTGTAACAATGATCTGCACCAATGAACAGGATTTTTCTAGTTGTGATATATTGCCATGTCCATTTCTCAACCCTCAAAGGTGAAGATTCTCCAACATTTTACTTCTCACATATAATGAATTTCTTGTTTTTCCCCATCATATTTCTAGTTGAATATGTTTCATGCGTAAATCCACTATTTTTCAAATAGCTTAAACTATTCATATATTTCCTATACTTATATGTTCATTTGTCTCTTGCACCTATCCAAAGAAAAAACGTCCAATAGTAGCATTACGTCATGGCATAAAGCAATAGTGCTTCCTTATTGCAAAAATTGTGTTTGTGACAAATCGTTATCATTTTTGATAATTTCCTTCATTTATATAAATATGATGGTTCTCAAATGACTCTTTAGAAAAAAATTGTATATTAGATGAGATTTCTGACTCTAATGCACCTCCAGTAAAATGCTTTTACAGCTGATCTGCCATTCATTGTATTGGTTGTCACTTGCTATTTTCAAAGTTTCGTATGGTGTAAAATGCTAATTAAGTATTTTAATGCTGACAAGTATCTCTGATAATAATGGAGCCGAAGTTCTGGACAGACCCAGAAAGTGCCATCAAGAATGCATACAACCGGACTGATGGGAAAATTTTAGCAAAGGCAACTCATTTAGGGCCCGGTGGCTCCACAGCAGTCACTGCTATTTTAGTTGATGGGAAAAAGCTCTTTGTAGCAAATACAGGGGATTCCAGGGTTATTATATGTAAAAATGGCATTTCTATTGAGCTCACTATTGATCATGAGCCAAGTATTGAACGCCAAAACATCGAGAAGGGTGGATTTGTGACACTCCTGCCAAGTACCACTACAAATGTTGTGCAGAGATTAATTTTAATGAGAACATACTTAAATAACTTTTTGATTTGTAACTTTATAATTCTATCTTAATGGTCTAGCTCAAGAGTAACATTTGAATGGTCACAGGAGAAACTGTGTACTTAATGGCATTTTTTTTTTTGATATATTAAGAGATTTACCTCGAGTTCATTTAAGTTCAGAACCAGATGTGAGAGACACGACCATAGATGCAACCACAAAATTTCTCATTTTGGCTAGTGATGGATTGTGGAAGGCAAGGCATTTTTTCCAATCATTTACTTATTTGCATAGTTACTATTAGATGCATATTTTTTTTTCGCAAACTCATCTCATGGGAGAAAGCATCTAGGAAATTTTTTGATTACTGTATTGTCATTAATTTTACTCGAATAGTTCATCTGAATACCAGAGAGGTTCTTTTTTGAAGTTCTTAAAGAAAGATGCCCCAAGTAACCGCATTGCAAAGGGAGGATTTCCTTTCCCTAGGTGCCAGATCCGAGGGGCATTTATCTGCCCAGTCCCTGGAATTGCACGTAGTGTCACCCCTTAACTTATGCTATAGGAATGCGGAAAACTGTAGCGAGAATGGAGGTAAGGTGGTTGGCTTAACATTCCGTCGACCTCACTAGTTGAATCAAAGATGCATTATATTATTACAAATTAGCAATGTATACATGGGCAAGAATTCTCTTCTAATCGAATAGAATGCTAAAACAGACAGTATGTGGAAGTAGAATGATAAGTCAAGCAAATTGATAAATTGTGTGTATTGAACCTCATAGCTATCCCCTTTCTCCAAGACCTTCACATAATCAGCCTTTGAATGCCTAATTATTCCTGCTGTGTTGGCAATGCTTCCAAATCAGAATCAAATACTTGCAGACAGAACTTTTATTTTCAACTTTGCCATACTGCTGCAAATGTTTGGTAATTGTTTGGTAATCCTCCATATCTCTTCCAACGTTGGTGAATGAATGCTACTTTTGTGAATAGATTCAAGTACAGTTCTTTGTTCGAGCGTTGGCTTCCATCGACGAGTGGAGCCTCTCGTTGTATTTTTCCTTACAGAGATGGATAGATGAATTAATATAAGAAAAAGAGATGGATCAACAAAATTCAAAAACACAGGCAGATCCATAAATCTAGCACTCTAAAAAAACAATAAATACCTGATAGTTTTATGGTCATTGTTGGGTTATTGTAGCCTTCATATTATTCACTAGTGTAGCAACAACTCCACCCCACCGATGGATTCGATGATGAGAGGAGGAGCTCAATGAAAGTAAGATGAGATATATGAAACCCGCCTATGGACGAAAGTAAATCGAAAGACTCTTTATATAAAACCCAGAAATGGGCAGAGAAATTAGAAGAATTAATGGAAATATGGATCGGTTGATTACTCTAAAATGGGATGGGATCAATTGTGATGCGAAGGCCGTTGAGTGGACCAAGTCTCCCCGTAAAGCATTCCAAGGGAGCCACGTACCTCAGCCAATTACGTGTAAACGCTCCTTTCTTGCGCCGCGGCCAGATGCCAGATGCCATGCGCGGCGAATCGAACACTTCGAATCAAAAGGTGAATATTAATTCCATCCTCTAACAACGAAATCAATGGCGCAGGAAGATACAGAGTGGCACTGGAGGAGAGTCCTTCTGAGAGGAAGAGGAACGCCTTACGGAGTAATAATTACAGTTTTTACAAAGAAGTGAGTCCCAAGTTTTTTCGATAACGCACACTCGACGGGCATTCCAATGATCTATCACTTTTTTTTAAAGATATATACTATCGAATTTTCGCCATAAAGTCTTAGAGAATGCTTTAACAATTAAATATTCGATGCAAATCACATCGAACGATTACAATAAATTATCAGCCAAAGGATTAAAGGATTGGGTACTATGTTTTACCATGTGAAACCTGTGACCATAAGAGTTTTGAAATTCCGAAGTATTATTCATTTAAACTTCAAACCAGCATCCCCAAATAAAAATAGTATAAGCAAATTCTGACATAGCACAAAACCCTAAAACAATTGCACTCCTCCCTCCTAGCTGTCTTATAGCTATATTATTACAATGAGAAAATTCGATGCCTTTCTCATACATTATGGTCACTGGGGACCATCCAAAATTTAAAATGGGCACATGAACTGTAAAAGCAGATGGTAATCATATAAAACGTTTTAACTAGGCACCTTAAAAATTAAAATGGTTGCATCAATGACCCAAAAAAAAGCAGACAGTACTCATATAAAAGCAGATAGTAATCATATCAAATCATTTAAATGGGCATGCTAAAAATTAAAATGGCTGCATCAACGGCCAAAAAAATAGCAACGACATAAAATGTTTTAGATTTTCAGTAAAACGAGGGCGAAGGTGATGTTTAGCTATATGTATCTCACAGAATTCATGTATTTCTCAGACATTATGGGCACTCATATAGCGTTAAAAAAAATAAGTGATAAAGTCAGACAGGTTGGGTGCAAAACTATAAATGTGATAGCCGGAATTTATGGGAGCCCTGCCCCTTATACATCAATGTGCATGCATTGAATCATATAAGTTTGTGTAGATGAATTGTATTATTATCAACGAAGCGCTGAACTACTGAACTAACCATTTAGGAAGTGAAAAGGTTTGGCAACTGTAAGTAGAAATGATAACAGTTTTAAAACATTTCAAATTGACGTGATGAAATTAATATAAGGAAAAGAGATGGATCAACAAAATTCAAAAACACAGGCAGATTCATAAATCTAGCACTGTAAAAAACAATAAATACCTGACAGTTTTCTGGTCATTGTTGGGTTATTGTAGCCTTCATATTATTCACTAGTGTAGCAACAACTCCAGGTTCTTTTTTGAAGTTCTTAAAGAAAGATGCCCCAAGTAACTGCATTGCAAAGAGAGGATTTCCTTTCCCTAGGTGCCAGATCCGAGGGGCATTTATCTGCCCAGTACCTGGAATTGCACGTAGTGTGACGCCTTAACTTATGCTATAGGAATGCGGAAAACTGTAGCGAGAATGGAGGTAAGGTGGTTGGCTTACATTCCGTCGACCTCACCAGTTGAATCAAAGATGCATTATATTATTACAAATTAACAATGTATACATGGGCAAGAATTCTCTTCTAATCGAATAGAATGCTAAAACAGACAGTATGTGGAAGCAGAATGATAAGTCAAGCAAATTGATAAAATGTGTGTATTGAACCTCATAGCTATCCCCTTTCTCCAAGACCTTCACAAAACAAATTTGCAATTTGCGTATTTCAGACATAATCAGCCTTTGAATGCCTAATGATTCCTGCTGTGTTGGCAATGCTTCCAAATCATAATCAAATACTTGCAGACAGAACTTTTATTTTCAACTTTGCCATACTGCTGCAAATGTTTGGTAATCCTCCGTATCTCTTCCAACGTTAGTGAATGAATGCCGCTTTTGTGAATAGATTCAAGTACAGTTTTTTGTTCCAGCGTTGGCTTCTATGAGCCTCTCGTTCTATTTTTCCGTACAGAGATGGATAGATGAATTAATACAAGAAAAAGAGATGGATCAACAAAATTCAAAAACACAGGCAGATCCATAAATCTAACCCTCTAAAAAAACAATAAATACCTGATAGTTTTCTGGTCATTATTGGGTTATTGTAGCCTTCATATTATTCACTAGTGTAGCAACAACTCCACCCCACTGATGGATTCGATGATGAGAGGAGGAGCTCAATGAAAGTAAGATGAGATATATGAAACCCGCCTATGGACGAAAGTAAATCGAAAGACTCTTTATATAAAACCCAGAAATGGGCAGAGAAATTAGAGGAACTAATGGAAATATGGATCGGTTGATTACTCTGAAATGGGATGGGATCAATTGTGATGCGAAGGCCGTTGAGTGCACCAAGTCTCCCCGTAAAGCATTCCAAGGGAGCCACATACCTCAGCCAATTACATGTAAACGTTCTTTTCTTGCGCCGCGGCCAGATGCCAGATGCCATGCGCCGCCATGGATAATGAATGGAATACTTCGAATCAGACGGTGAATATTAATTCCATCGTCTAACAACGAAATCAATGGCGCAGAAAGGTACAGAGTGGCACCGGAGGGGAATCCTTCCCAGAGGAACGCCTTACGGCGTAACGAGAATGGAGGTAAGGTGGTTGGCTTACATTCCGTCGACCTCACCAGTTGAATCAAAGATGCATTATATTATTACAAATTAACAATGTATACATGGGCAAGAATTCTCTTCTAATCGAATAGAATGCTAAAACAGACAGTATGTGGAAGCAGAATGATAAGTCAAGCAAATTGATAAAATGTGTGTATTGAACCTCATTGCTATCCCCTTTCTCCAAGACCTTCACAAAACAAATTTGCAATTTGCGTATTTCAGACATAATCAACCTTTGTATGCCTAATGATTCCTGCTGTGTTGGCAATGCTTCCAAATCAGAATCAAATACTTGCAGACAGAACTTTTATTTTCAACTTTGCCATACTGCTGCAAATGTTTGGTAATCCTCCGTATCTCTTCCAACTTTAGTGAATGAATGCCGCTTTTGTGAATAGATTCAAGTACAGTTTTTTGTTCCAGCGTTGGCTTCTATGAGCCTCTCGTTGTATTTTTCCGTACAGAGATGGATAGATGAATTAATATAAGAAAAAGAGATGGATCAACAAAATTCAAAAACACAGGCAGATCCATAAATCTAACCCTCTAAAAAAACAATAAATACCTGATAGTTTTCTGGTCATTATTGGGTTATTGTAGCCTTCATATTATTCACTAGTGTAGAAACAACTCCACCCCACTGATGGATTCGATGATGAGAGGAGGAGCTCAATGAAAGTAAGATGAGATATATGAAACCCACCTATGGACGAAAGTAAATCGAAAGACTCTTTATATAAAACCCAGAAATGGGCAGAGAAATTAGAGGAACTAATGGAAATATGGATTGGTTGATTACTCTGGAATGGGATGGGATTAATTGTGATGCGAAGGCCGTTGAGTGCACCAAGTCTCCCCGTAAAGCATTCCAAGGGAGCCACGTACCTCAGCCAATTACATGTAAACGTTATTTTCTTGCGCCGCGGCCAGATGCCAGATGCCATGCGCCGCCATGGATAATGAATGGAATACTTCGAATCAGACGGTGAATATTAATTCCATCGTCTAACAACGAAATCAATGGCGCAGAAAGGTACAGAGTGGCACCGGAGGGGAATCCTTCCCAGAGGAATGCCTTACGGCGTAACGAGAATGGAGGTAAGGTGGTTGGCTTACATTCCGTCGACCTCACCAGTTGAATCAAAGATGCATTATATTATTACAAATTAACAATGTATACATGGGCAAGAATTCTCTTCTAATTGAATAGAATGCTAAAACAGACAGTATGTGGAAGCAGAATGATAAGTCAAGCAAATTGATAAAATGTGTGTATTGAACCTCATAGCTATCCCCTTTCTCCAAGACCTTCACAAAACAAATTTGCAATTTGCGTATTTCAGACATAATCAGCCTTTGTATGCCTAATGATTCCTGCTGTGTTGGCAATGCTTCCAAATCAGAATCAAATACTTGCAGACAGAACTTTTATTTTCAACTTTTCCATACTGCTGCAAATGTTTGGTAATCCTCCGTATCTCTTCCAACGTTAGTGAATGAATGCCGCTTTTGTGAATAGATTCAAGTACATTTTTTTGTTCCAGCGTTGGCTTCTATGAGCCTCTCGTTGTATTTTTCCGTACAGAGATGGATAGATGAATTAATATAAGAAAAAGAGATGGATCAACAAAATTCAAAAACACAGGCAGATCCATAAATCTAACCCTCTAAAAAAACAATAAATACCTGATAGTTTTCTGGTCATTATTGGGTTATTGTAGCCTTCATATTATTCACTAGTGTAGCAACAACTCTACCCCACTGATGGATTCGATGATGAGAGGAGGAGCTCAATGAAAGTAAGATGAGATATATGAAACCCGCCTATGGACGAAAGTAAATCGAAAGACTCTTTATATAAAACCCAGAAATGGGCAGAGAAATTAGAGGAACTAATGGAAATATGGATCGGTTGATTACTCTGAAATGGGATGGGATCAATTGTGATGCGAAGGCCGTTGAGTGCACCAAGTCTCCCCGTAAAGCATTCCAAGGGAGCCACGTACCTCAGCCAATTACATGTAAACGTTCTCTTCTTGCGCCGTGGACAGATGCCAGATGCCATGCGCCGCCATGGATAATGAATGGAATACTTCGAATCAGACGGTGAATATTAATTCCATCGTCTAACAACGAAATCAATGGCGCAGAAAGGTACAGAGTGGCACCGGAGGGGAATCCTTCCCAGAGGAACGCCTTACGGCGTAAAAATAATGAGACTTGCCAAGATGTTTAGGAATGCTAGTTTGGACAAATGTTATTTTATGTTCTCGTGATTTTCCTAAGTTTTCTGATATCAATTGCATTACATCATGTTTATCTTATAATCTCTTCCATGGCACATACCATGATAAGAGAGAATATTAGTTCAAAAATCTATTTTTAGTTCAAAAATCTATTTATCTCAAAGAATCCTTTACATGTTTTGTACTCTTTTATATTCTAAATATAAATGTACACAGATCAATTTTTCACATTTCATGGTATTACTTACATTTATGTTTCTAATATTTATTTACATATCCTTGTAGGTGTTAAGAAGTATGAATGGTTTTACTGGAATTTTGATATTACTTATTTCTAATCTTCTAAGTTAAATTCGATCAGGTTTAGTTGTAGATCGATTTACTGTTGTGATTGTTATTTGGATAAAGAAGTTAAGTATACTTTCATGTTGGAGATGAGGTGCCATCAAGCAATATATTATAAAAAAATTCCTTGATTACAACTCACTTCATTAAATATTTATTTTAAATCATAGTTTTATTGTTAGTTACTCAGACTTATTTAGTAAATTTTTAATGTTATATGTTTGATCATGGAACAAGAAAACTTAAAAGGAACAATATCTTGATGAGACACTCATACTCTGATTTGAAATCATAATTTTATTTTATGATCTTATTTTTTGAAATAAAAATGTAATCAATAACTACCATGCAAGGAAAATTGTTTAAAGACATATTGATATGGAATTAGTATTAAACATTTATTTTATGTCAATATTTTTAATTACAATTTTTTTTGGAGTTTGTTTTATTAATGACTTATTACTTTTTTTGCTTTTGAGATTTTTGTTTTCTTTCCTTAATTATTTGTAATGGACTTGATTTGCATCATATGATTTTAGCGCCTTGTATAATTTTTTTACTTCACTTTTGTTTTGGCTTTAGATTTATACTTCATGATGTTTTCAAAATATACGTGGAGAATGTTTTCAAAGAAACACTAAGTGGTAGCCATGGGAATCCCTACTCTTTCACTATAATGGTATTTCATTTATTTTAAAATCATCTTATTAATTTTCCTTTCTCTTGAATTATCCAACAACTATGGGGGCACTAGCATAGGTGTCAAGAATTATAGTTCATATTTTATGGAGGAAAAAGTGTACTATAACATTTTTCTTTGAATCCCACCCTTATCCCACCACATTAAAATAATTACTCTACATCGATAGATGTAGGGAAATATGATAAAGTGGAATCTACAAAGTATTACATCTATTTATTTAGAGCAAAAGCATCTCTCATACCACCCTCCTCTCATCACCAAATTTTCAAATTGTAATTCTAAATCAAATAAATCTAAAGGGTGGAAACAAAATAGAGTTGAAATAACTTTTAATATGGGAAGTACAAGTAACACCATCAAGGTTGTGGAAGTTCACTAGTAGTGGGGATATGCATGTATGGTACGCAGATATCTTTATCGGGGTTACATATACTCGTGGGTAAAAAATTAATGCTGAGAAAAGAAGATAAATATTTAGAAGTATAAATATCCTACCAAATGATGGCAGGGTGGAAAAGAGTTAGAATAGTGTTCCACATGCAACAAAAGAGATACTAGTTGATCAATGTCCCAATTCACACCCTTACTCACATGGAATGTTAGGTCCCTCTAATAGTAGTGTATTCCCCTTATTATTATTGTTGTGCCCCATAAAATCCCACTATTATTATTATTGTATCCTTACATTATTATTGTTATGTAGGCTCTAATTATATTGTGACCCATTAGACTCCTATATATACCAAGTAGCTCTTATCATTTGTATCATCCAATAATTGATCGTATTGAGACAATCTTTATCACAATGTGACATTGGACCATGGAGAGCATGTTTACCATGATTGATTTTCATATTGAGAAAAGCCTATTATAACTCAAGGTATATAAATCCCAAGATAAATATTATAAACCCAAAATTAAACATGGTTCACCATGCTTGACCACAGATGGTTTTCATAGTGACACAATCTTTGTCACAATGTTACAATGGACTATGGTTGATCATGATTGATTTACATACTGAGACAAGCTTTGGAACACTGCGATCTTGGACCATGGTTGACCATGATTATATACCCATGAGATTTATATTAAACCCTACGATTAATATTATAAATAATATGAATAACATTATACCATAGGAATATCAACCCTTAAATTAATAAACCCAAGACATTGATATTATAAAGCCAAGGGATCAATACTAAAATCCCAAGGGATTATAAACCAAAGGGAATATTATTAAACCCAATGGATTAATATTATAAACCTAAGGCATATAAACCCTAATAAAAATATTATAAACCCTAAACTAAACATGGTTGACTACGATTTACCATGATTCATTTTCATATTGACATAATCTTTTTCAAAATCCAATGTTGGACCATGGTTGACCATGTTTAATTTTCATATTGAGACAATCTTTGTCACAATGCGATGTTGGATCATGATTTACCATGGTTGATTTTCATATTGAGAGAATCTTTGTCACAATGCGACACTAGACTATGGTTGACCATGGATGACCATGGTTGTGACAATATGACATTGAAGAAAGAGACAATATTTTTCACAATATGACCATGATTATTGCCCATGGTTGACCATGATTGGCCATGGTTGACAATAGTTGATGAGCATGGAACATGGTTGATTTTCATATTGAGAGAAGTTTTGTTATAATGTGACATTGGATCGTGGTGGACCATGGTTGACCATGATTTATTTTCATATTGAGACAATCTTTGTCACAATGCGATGTTGGACCATGGTGTACCATGGTTGACAATGGTTGATTTTCATATTGAGACAATATTTGTCATAATATGACATTGGATCATAGTTGACCATGGATGACAATGGTTGTCACAATGTGACATTGCAACAAGACATAATCTTTGTCACAATGTTTCAATTATTATTGACCATGGTATGTTTTCATATTGAGACAACCTTTGTCACAATGCAACATTGGACCATGGTTAACCATGGTCAACCATGATTTATTTTCATATTGAAACAATATTTGTCACAATGTAACATTGAACCATGGTTGACCATTATTTACCATGGTTGAAAATGGTTGAGAATGCCTCATTTTCATATTAAGAGAATCTTTGTTGCAATGTGACAAAAATTAATTTTATAAACCCAAGGTATATAAACCCTAAGTTAAATATTATAACACTAAAATGAACATGGTTAACCATGGTTGAATTTTATATTGAGACAATTCTTGTCACAATGTGACATTGGACCATGATTGATTATCATATCGAGACAATCTTTGTCACAATGCAATGTTGGACTATGTTTTACCATGGTTGGCCATGGTTGATTTTCACATTGACCATGGTTTATTTTCACATTAACCATGATTGATTTCCATATTGAGAAAATCCTATGATACCCACTAAGATAAATATTATAAACCAAGGTATATAAACCCTGTGATAAATATTATAAACATTAAAATAGAAATGGTTAACCATGATTGATTTAGATATTGAGACAATATTTGTCACAATACGACGTTGGACCATGGTTCACCATGGTTGACCATGATTGATTTTCATACTGAGACAATCTTTGTCATAATGCAACATTGGACCATGGTTAACCATGGTCGAACATGGTTGACCATGATTAGACATGGTTTACCATGGTTGATTTTCATATTGAGACTCTCTTTGTCACAACTTGATATTTGACCATGGTTGACCATGATTGAATATGGTTGATGATGGTTGACCATGTTTGATTTTAATATTGAGAAAATTGTTGTCACAACGTGATGTTCATCCATGGCAGACCGTGGTTGACGATGACTATAAAACAAAAAAAGTTATATTAAACCCTAATATTAATATAATAAACCATACAAATAATATTATATCCTAGGAACATGGACCCTTAGATTAATAATCCAAAGGGATTCATATTATAAACCCAAGGAAATAATATTAAAACTAAGGGATTAATATGAAAAACCCAAGATATTAAGATCTTGGACAATGGTTGACCATAATTGACAATGTTTGACCATTTTTAACCAATGTTGATCATGGTTGACCATGGTTTTCCATGGTTGACCATAATTGATTTCCATATTCGGAAAATATTTGACACAAACCCAAACGATTAATATTATAAACCCAACAGATATAAACCCTAAGGTAAATATTAAGCTAAAAGAAACTAATGCAAGAGCATTCAGCTAGGGGAGATTAACGCCGGAGTATTTGTCTCAACACATTGGAAAGGTTCACATCTAGTTTTCTAAGTCTCATTTAATTATTTTAGTTAATAGAATTTAGGATGTTGTGGCAAGTTTAAGGCTATCTTAGCCTACTGTTTTTCTTCATTACATTTTCTTTTAAATTTACTGTTGTAGGTTAATTTTAGAATCTAGATAAAAAGAAATGAATAGTTATCATGAATAACCATATGCAACTACTGACAATTTTAAGTAACTGTACAGTAATCCTTTAAAAAAGGAAAAATTCCAAAGCTATAACAATTCCATCATAGCTGAAAAGAATAGAAACATACAAACATTTTTTAAGAGAGAATCTAAATCCATTTCCATTGCAGCAATAGATTAATTTCTTCCTAATTAAGAACTGAGTGTGTTCCATAATAACCACAGAGAATTAGCAATTTAGTTTTTCTTAACAGACACCAAGAAAGTCAAATTCAATGAAACAATAGAGGGCATTGTGGAAGAATCAACCACAGATGCGAGGGTGAAATAACTAGTAGAAGAATCAAATACAGTTACAACCAACATCTACAGTTCCTGAGTATACAAAGAACCTAGAAAAGTCTATAATCACACATCGACGGAGGGTTCCATCGAACCAATAAACATACTCATAGCAAGGACGCCGCATACATCTATAGGTACCAGAATATATAAATATATTTTCTTTTTCCTTTCAAAATCTTTGCATAAACATATACACAAAAGTATCAAAAATATTTACAGTCCAAGTGAAGGACGAGATTGTAAACTGTAAAGACCAAACGACGAGTCCATGGTTCGAAACCCCAACTAATAACTTCAAGAGCATTCAGACATAAAGCCAATAACGGAGAGGCCAAATCCCTCAACCACAGACCAGAGACAACCAACAGGCAGCAAGTGTGCCAAGACAAGAAAACAAACAAAGCAACATGGAATGACCCTACCCATTCCAACGTGTGGGCAACAAGACCCGAGACCAATGACCAGGATGGCTCAACATCCACCTGAAACCACTAAGAGCCAACCATTAGCAAACAGAAGTTACATTCCAAAACTAAAGCAAAAATATAGGGGTAAGGGTTTACGGAGTTGGAACTTACCAGAGGAGCTAAGCTCATGCAGGAGAAGGAGAGCTTTCGATTAGGTCATAGCCACCAAAGTGGACCCTGCTCACAAGGAGCGAAAACCCTCAGTACTAACAGAAAATCAGAGCAGTGTCATGAATAAAAGATAGAGGGCTTACTTGTGCAAACTTGTCGAGTAGAAGCTGAGTGTTGCATCACCCCACGACTGTGGCATGAAACAATTGACAAATTGACAATTATATAGTGAAACAATTACACAGAAAATCGAAAGCTTCAACAGAACTATAACCACAAGCACAAACTTAAAATCAAAGCGACCATGAAGTGAAATAGCGGCCACAGACCCATCAAAGAGGTAGCCAACGCCACCATTCGAACGAAGAAAGGAACTTGTACAACCCTAATACTTGGCATCCACAGAGCCGAGCTTCAAAATCCCTGAGAGAACCAGTGAACAGAGGATTGCAACCAGAGCTAACACATAACCAGAACCCTTGGCTACAAGAGCGGGATTCATGACTAAGGTGTGCAGATAGAGAGTCGTCGAACCCTCACCAACTACAAAACGAAACGAGAGCAGCAAACCCTCTCGGAAGAATAGAGAAATGTTGGGCACAGTGACCAAATGAGCGATTAGGGTTTTTTGGGAGTGTAGCATAAAGGCAGGAGAGCAGAGCCCAAGGTCGGGACAGGTGTCCCCCTCACAATTAGGAGCTGGTACCCAACAATTAATCACACAATAATGCAAATCAAACTTCTGATATTATCACAAATCACATGTTTAATAATTGATGTGGTACAATAGGTATGGTCCCATCAATTTTGGTATCAAAGCAGATCAAAGTCAATTGTTTTTTTTATAAAATGGAAGTCGAAAGAAGAGGTCATGGTAGAGATATTCAAAGGGTAGTAGATGAAGGATTGAGGGAAGAGATTAGGATCCTAAATGCTCATTTGGAAGTAATAGAAGCACGAAGGAGAAGGGATCCTGAAGGAGGAGATGACATTGAGGAAGAAGTTGCAGCTACGAAAGATGGATTAGATAAGGAAGGAACTGAAATTAGGTTGTTAAAGTCAGTTTTGTTGGCTAGTAGTAAGCCAAAGCCTGAGATTTCAAACTATGATGGTAGTTTGTCCACAGAAGTGTTGTTGGACTAGATTAGTGAGTTCGAAATATACTTTGAATGTGAGGAGATCAGCGAAGATAGGAAAGTTAAATTCACTACCACCAAGTGAAGAGGACACATAGCCTTATGGTGGGACTGTGTCCAAGCAGAGAGGAGAAGATCAGATAAGTTACCTATTAAAAAGTGGACTAGAATGTTCACCAAGATGAAGGGTAAGTTTTTGCCCAAAGATTACCAGATTTCTTTGTATTGGCAGGTGCAGAATTTGAAACAGAGGGGAATGATGGTGAAAGAATATACCGAATAATTTTACCGAGTGAATTTGAGAGCTGGTTACATTGAAGACAACCTAGAAAAGATAGCAAGGCTTGTAAATGGCCTAAGGCTGGAGATATTGGACGAGATAAGTATTCTTTCCCCAAAAACTATAGATGAAGCCTATCAGAGAGTCTTGAAGGTAGAAGAGAAGATTACTAGGAGACTGAATGCCAGAAAAGGACATGGATCTGGTAGAGGGAAAGTACAACCCTTTGGTAGAGGAAGAACTACCAACCACAGTGAAGAAGGAAGAAGTTCAAAGACTTCAGGAACAACAAAAAAGGGAAGTAGCACTACGGGAGGAAGGCCATATCGTCATGAAAGGGGTAGTGGCAGAGGCAAAGGAGCTGCCTATGAGTGTCACAAGTGCCACAAGTGGGGGCACAGGTCCTTTGAGTGCCCTGAAGGTGAACAGGTTGGACAAAGAGGAGCATATGTTGCTCAAATAGAGGAAGCGGAGGCACCACACCAAGAGGTAGAGAATGTACCAGAGATAGGAGAGGCCTTAGTCTTGAATAAGGTACTTCTGAAACCAAAAAGGGAGACAACTGACCAAACCCAAAGAAAGGCATTATTCCAGACTGTGTGTAAGTCACACGGGAAATGTTGCAAACTAATTATAGATAGTGGAAGCACTAATAATCTAGTTGCCTCAGAGATGGTGTAGAAGTTGGGTTTGAAAAGGTTGAAGCACCCCACTCCCTATAAGGTGTCTTGGTTACAAAAAGGGCATCAACTGCTAGTTGATGAACAGTGTGAGGTTGAGTTCCACATTGGAAAGTATAGGGACAAGATGATTTGTGACATCATGCCCATGGATGTGTGTCATATTCTGCTAGGTAGACCATGGTAGTATGACCAAAAAGTTGTTCATGACGGAAAAACAAACTGTTACAAGTTTTTCAAGGATGGGATTAAGCATACACTAGTGCCCATCAAGGAAGAAGAAATAGCGGAAACTAGTGGGACAAAAGTGCTACTGGTGGGCGAAAAAGAATTTCTAAAACAGATTGAAGATGACGAGGTAAAGTATGTTGTTGTAAAGAGATCGAGAGTAGTGTTGTTGCACACTAAAATTTCTGACTTACCTAAAGAAATCCAAGATTTGTTGCAGGAATTCAGTGACATTGTGATTGATGATTTACAGAAAAAATTACCACCAAAGCAGAGTATCAGTCATCACATAGATTTCATCCCTAGAGCTAGTTTACCAAACAAAGCTACTTACCATATGAGTCCTAAGGACAATGACGAGAGGAGGAAGCAGGTACAAGAATTGCTGGATAAAGGATTGATACGAGAAAGTTTAAGTCCCTGTGCAGTTCTGATAGTTTTAGCTCCCAAGAAAGGAGGCGAGTGGCAGATGTGTACAGATTCAAGAGTAATAAATAAAATTACTATTAGGTACAGGTTCCATTACCACGAATGGATGACATGATGGACTACTTGAGTGGAGCAACATATTTTTTGAAGATAGATCTGAAGAGCAGATACCACCATATTAGAATAAGAGAAGGGGACGAATGGAAAACAACTTTCAAAACCAATGAAGGCCTGTATGAATGGTTGGTGATGCGATTTGGGTTGAGTAATGCCCATAGTACTTTCATGTGCCTGATGAATGAGATGTTGAAGGAGTTCATTGGGAAATTTGTGATTGTGTATCTTGACGATATACTGATTTTTTGTAAGACCAGAGAGGAACATTTTCGACACGTTAGATATGTTTTGGAGAAGTTGCAGCAAAACATGTTGCTAATAAATTTTTAAAAAAGTTCTTTCTTTCAGAAGGAGTTACCTTATTTGGGTTTTATGATTGCATAAAATGAGTTGAAAACGGACCCAGAAAAAGTTGCAGTTATACTTAGCTGGCCATCCCGTAAGAGTCTGTTCAAAGTTCGAAGTTTTCACGGGTTGGAAAGTTTCTATCACAAGTTTATAAAGAATTTTGGTGGAATCTATGCACCTATGTTGGACACCATTAAAAAGGCAAGTCAACCTTTCCAGTGGACTGAATCGGTAGAGAAGGCCACTCTTGAGATTGCATTATTTTAACAAACTTTTCTGAGTTCGTTGTGATGCCAGTGGTACAACCATTGGAGACATACTCAGCCAGGAAGAAAAACCAGTAGCCTATTTCAATGAAAAATTAAATGAAGGTAGGCAAAAGTATACGTCATATGACAAGGAGTTTTATGCTGTCGTCCAAGCATTGAAGCATTGGAGACACTATTTATTGGGTAATGAGTTTTTCTTGTTTTCTGATAATTCAGAATTACAATATGTTATTCAGAAACATAAGTTGAATCATAAACAAACAGAATGGGTAGAGTACTTATAGAGTTTTACATTTGTATTGAAGCATATCAATGGTCAAGCCAACAAGGTAGTAGATGCACTAAGCAAAAGAGCTTTACTCTTGCAGGAGAGCATGAAACAAACACTGGGTTTTGGACACCTGAAGGACTTGTATCAAACAGATGCAGATTTCAAGGAGGCTTATGAGGCCAGCCAAAATCCTTTGTTTAGGAACAATAGTCCATGGTTGGACTATAACTTACAGGAGGGGCTGCTATTCAAGGGAGGATAGTTGTGTGTTTCAGAGTGTTCGATGAGGGAGAACATCATCTGAGAAAAACATAGTGGAGGACTAGCTAGACATTTCAACATTGATAAGACCTTGGATCAGCTCAGTCATTTCTATTACTGGACGAAGATGTTAAGAGACATACAACGATATGTCACCAGGTGTAAGATATGTCAGTTGGCGAAAGGGCATAGTTAGAACAAGGGGTTTTATACACCCTTGCCTATTCCAAACAGACCATGGGATTCAGTAAGTCTGGACTTTGTCTTGGATCTGCCAAAAACATAGCAGGGTTTTGATTCCATCATGGTGGTGGTGGATCATTTCTTGAAGATGGCACATTTCATCCCTTGTAGGAAAACCAGTGACGCTACCCATGTAGCACACTCATTTTTCACTGAAGTTGTCAGACTGCATGGCATACCCAAGTCCATTATTTCTGATAGGGATGTGAAATTCACAGGACATTTTTGGTGTACCTTGTGGAAAAAGCTAGACACAAAGTTAAATTTCAGCTCCGCTTATCACCCACAGACTGATGGGCGGATGGAGGTGGTAAACAGAAGCTTGGGAAACCTGCTACGGAGCTTAGTTGGAGAAAATTCACGAATGTGGGATCATGTACTTGCCCAATAGGAATTTGCTTACAACGATTCACCGAATCGAAGCACGAGAAATAGTCCTTTTTAGATCTTGTATGGAATGCATCCTCGTGGAGTACATGAGTTACAAGATCTGGGACAATTGGAAAGAAAGAGTGCTGATGGGGAAGATTTCGCAAGAGAAATTAATGACCTACATGAGCAGGTAAAATCAAAGTTACAAGACAGCAGTCAAACATATAAATAGTAGGTAGACCTGAAATGGCGGGAGGTATAATTTAATGTAGGGGACTGATGAGCCCCAATTTTGGTACAATTCGGGCTCATTTTGGCCCATTCTATTTGCTCAAACCATTCACTTTTTACTGCTTATGCATGCATTTCTTAGTTTATTCGTGTTTTTTGTAGGAATAAGGGTAGACACTTTATCTACGTGACTAATGCATTATGATTTCAGGTTTTTTGCATTAAAAGGGAGAAAAGACCACGTGAAAAGGAGACAAGGAGGCAATGAGGTGGCACTGCTGGTTTTTAGGAGAGGATGTCCACGGTCTTGGGGACATTCCTCGTGATTCCCACGAAGAACTCCGAGCTCCAATCCATCTTCCCTCTGAGCTTAGAAGCAGCCAGCTATTCTACAGGAACAGCAGTTATAAACTGCTCTACAGGAACAGCAGTTATGACCGTCCTACAGGATCTGCAGTTGAACTCTAGTTGGACAGCCGAGCTCCTAAAATCAAGGACACCTGTTGGATAGTCGTTTTTGCATAAATACTGAGGCCGTAGCCTTGTAGAGGAGCTTTTTGAACCTTGGCATTACTCTTGTAATTGGAAAGTACGAGCTAGAGCTCAGTTTTTGTTCCTTTTTGTAAGCCAATTTGGCATAACATCAGATTATGAATAAAGAAGGCAGATTTTGATCTAGCTCTGAGTTTTCTTAAGGAGACTATAGCTCTCAGGTTAGGGCCCAACCTGAGAGCCATAGATCCCCTCTGCTGTAGTGTTGTTTCCATTTCGTTTCAGCACTTTGAGTTTTCCTTTTCACATGCAATTCGAATTACAGGTTGCTAATTTAGTTGTTTTCATGAGTTTAGATAGGATTTGCTTATGGTGAATTGGTTTACAGTTGCTTAGGTTAGAAGAGGATAGATACAATCTATTGGAGCTCCAACAAAAAGGTTGTTAAGGCTCACTACCATCTCATCTGGGATTGGAGTGCAGTCCATGACTAACCACCAAAAATACACATTTCTTTATTCCATGATTGCTGCAAACACAGTCACGTTATGTTAGATGCTTCCACATGATTCACACCTGCACCACACTCCCTTACCACAGCTTCATGCACATTCTCCTTCGCGTTTAGATTGTTGTTCATTGAATTTATAAGCACAGGTAGTCTAAGTTAATGCATTTTCGGTTTGGTGATAGTCACAAGCATTTGTTCCATTTACACTGCTTTCTCTCGTTCCATTACTTCGTCCTCCATCTTGATCACGCATGCAAACACATCTTTGGCCTATGCTCTGCTCTGTTATCTCCCAAAGTCTTTCACTCCTCACGTACTTCCATTCTCTAGCCCTTTTGTTGACCTAGCCCTCTATCTTCCAACCTACTCCCTACATTCACTCCCTATCCTATTCCTCCACTTCTACAGCCATCACCAGCCTCATTCCTACCTTACACATCTCCCCCTACCATTTCATCACCCCTCCATCACGCCAAACACTCACGGTAGGTCATCCTGTAGCTGTTGGTAGACATCCTGTAGAAACCAGAGTATCCTGTAGGATCCCCTGCAGACTTCCTGTAGGAGACCACTCACTCGGTTGCCGAGCTTCTGAATGTGAGGAACCTCTGTGGATGGATGCTAAGGATCCCTAGGGACCTCTCCTAGCCTCCCCAACCTGTTCCACGCTTTCCTTCCTTCTCCATCCCATCTGCACAACCAAACCCTAGTTAGCACAAGATCACAATCATTCCACACACTTAAAGGAAAAATACAAAAACATATCTTTCATGATGCAAGTAGTTTAAATCCATGCATTTGCACTTATTAGAGGTAACAGCAGCATTGGTAGAAGTTTCATTCACATTTTTTGCATTGTAGAGGTTAGACTAGTTAAATTAGGGTTTCCTAGGTTTACATGCTTTGATTTGCTTTCAGTCCATTTTGTCAAGTAGAGTAGTTTTCCTTTGAGAATAGCTTTCGTCCATCAATTAGCAAGCTTCTTCTGAGAGCCTATAGAAGTTGGCTTGAGCCCTAGCGGACTTGTGCCAGCTGACCAAGTGACAGCTACGACAAGAGCTAGTACTTGTGCATATAGCACCGTCGCTTCCAAGTTTGTACGAACTACCGGGTTGATAAAATGAGAGACAGGAAGCCCCAGGAGTTGTAGCATTATTGCTACAATACTGGAGCTCACCATCTCTTTGGCGCCGTTGCTGGGGAAGCGTCAAAGTATTAGTAATTGTTGCTTTTCTTCTACTTTCGTACTCTTACTTCTGCTCAGTAGTTTATTTCATTTCCATTCTGCAAAAATAGCTTAGTGTTTTCTGCTTTCATAGATTAGCATTTCCTGCTTTCCTAGATTAATATTTCTTGCTTTCCTAGACTAATATTTCTTGTTTTCCTAGAGTAATTTTTCTTGCTTTCCTAGATTAGCTTTCCAATTCTGCAATTTCATTTGAGCAATATAGTTAGTTGTAGATCACTTTGTTTCAGTTTTGCAGGTAACAAAGAAAAAGAAAAAGCACTCAAAAAAGAAAAGTCCTTTCCATTTCATGCCTCGTAGGAACCGAGATAGATCAAGCAAATTCCTACCAAACACCCCCACCACATCACTGAGTCACCCTTCTCTCTTCTTTGGTGACAGTGACCCAGAGGAACCTATAGGTGAACATCCTGAGATATACCAAGACCCTATAGAAGAAGAAGAGTTAGAGACCACTCCATCTGAAGCCATGGCTGATAATAGGAGAGAAGATGAGAGAATAGAAGGAGCTTTCCCCATCCGAGAGACCAATGGAGATATGAAAATGAAAAACATTAGCCCCTCTGCCTTGCCTCACTTCCATGGACTGACCACTGAGGATCCTGATACCTTCTTGTTTGAGTTTGCTGTCCTTTGTAGAACCTATGACTATACTGAGGATGAGCAAAAGCTGAAGCTTTTCCCTTCCACTCTTAAGGATGCAGCACTACACTGGTTCATGGGATTACCTGGGAATAGCATCGCTACTTGGGCTCAGATGCAGCAAGCCTTCAATACCAAGTATAGGGATTATTGTAGGTCCAAGGAAACCAAGGGAGAGATCTTTCGAATGACCATGGGGAATGATGAGTCTTTAGAGGATTATGAGGAGAGGTTCCAACTTAGCTATAAACGGTCCAGGTGCACACTTGACCCTGAATCCCTCAAGTTGGTTCTACTCCGAGGAGTCCCTGAAGATCTCTTAGACACCCTTCACATGTTAGCTGGGGGGGACATTTACCAACTGCCTTATGAGGACATCAAGACTGTGTTTCGAAATCATTCCAGGGCAGCTAGAAAACGAGGTAGAGGAAATCTCCTCTCCACTGGTGTCCCTTTCTCCAAACATGAGTTTACAAACCAATTAGAAGATCTTAAGAGTGAGGTGAGACAGACCATTGCCATGCAGCTGGACACATTCAGGATCCAACAGAAGAAAGAAGAAGCTGAGAGAGCCTTGGCTGTCTTCTGTCCTAGGTGCACCAGAAGACACCCTAAGAACGAATGTCCATTGCATTCGGTTGAAGTGTGTTTCGTTTGTGAGGAGGACCACCCAACAAATCAGTGTCCAACCTTACCTGGGTTTAAAGCCATGTACCAAGGAACCGAAGCCCCCACTGAACCTCTCTACTTCATCAACCAAAGGAGGCCTCAAGGATCTAGACCTTATCAGCAGGGGATGCAAATGGCATCTCAAGCCTATTACAACCCCAACCAGCCAACTCCTATGCCTTCCTGGGGTCCCCCTGCTCATCCTTCATGGTCCATGCCTCCTCCATGGTCTTATCCACCTCAGTACCCCACTCAACCTACTTCTCATCCATATCACTCACATACCCAGCCACATCCTCAATGGAATGCACCTCAGTCGGGGTGGAGGCCCCAATACAACACTCCTCCTGCCATTTTGCCTCCACCACCAGTTCAACCTCAACCTTTACCTCCTGCTCCTCCAAGGCAACCTCAGATGCCTGCTCAACCTAACCCGAACCCCAACAATAAACAGGCTCAGCAGGTATATACTAGGGAGACCTCATGCCCTACCTATGCTGTGGAGATCCAGGAGATCAATCTTAGATCTGGAAAGACTCTTCCAGATCGCCAACCTCCTCCCCCAGAGGATGAGGAAAACCATCAGGAGAGTGAACCAAAGCCTATTCCACCCTTTCCTGAGAGACTAACAGCCACCACACAACCTAGCCCAGAAGAAGATGAGCTTTTGGGTGAGCTCAAGCAGTTGTGTGTAAAAATCCCACTTCTCCAAGCCATCAAGGATGTGCCAATATATAACAAGCTGGTTAAGGAGAAGTGTTTCAAACACCCAGGCAGACGGAAGAAATATGCCTCAACTATCAATGTCATAGGACAGTTGTCTGACCTTATGCTAGGACAAGTCATCTGCCCAAAGTACCTAGATCCTTGATGTCCTGTAGTAGATGTTCACATCAATGGCACCATTATCCCCCACACCTTGATTGATCTGGGGGCGGCCATCAATGTGATGACCAGGGATACCATGCTTAAACTCAATCTTCAGGGTTCCTTGAGGAAGACCTCGACAGTACTGCAATTAGCAGATTGCTCCACCGTGACTCCCGAAGGGATTGTGGAGGATGTCTTGGTCTCTATCGATTCTTGGGAATACCCTACAGACTTCCTGGTTCTGCAACCAAAGGCCAAGCTTACTGGATATCCTCTCATCTTGGGAAGGCCTTGGTTAGCTATTGCAGATGCTTACATAAGTTGTCGGGCAGGAAACATGACCATCAAAAATGGTCCCATGTCCAAGCAGCTAGTCCTATACCCTCCTGCCCAACCTTCTTTAGAGCATGATTTACCACTCTGGTTGGAGGAAGGAGAGGAAGACGAGGTGTACTCTGCACCTCTATGCACCCTAGATACCACTAGAAGAGACCCTCCTACCGAGGATGATTTGATTGAGACCCTGATCCAGAATCCACCTTCCAGTGCACTATCTTTAGAGAAGTTGGTGGAGGATGCCCAAGCTAGCACCTTAGTGGACCTTTGTACAACCAGCCCTATCACTCCCAGAGTCAAAAGTGTGGAGTTCGGCCCTGAGAGAGCATTAAAGATCAGCTCCTCCCTATCTCCTTCCCAGGAGGAGTTGTGTAGCCTATTGGCAAGCCACTTAGATGCTTTTGCTTGGAGCTATAAGGAGATGAAAGGAGTCCATCCCTCGGTCTGTACCCATCATATATACATCAAAGAGGATTGTAAACCAGTTAGGCAACCCCAGAGGAGAATGAATCCAGCCCTTAAGGACATTGTCAAGGAAGAGTTGCAGAAACTGTTGGATGCTGGATTCATCTACCCCATCTCAGATAGTGAATGGGTGTCCCCTCTGGTCTTGGTTCCCAAGAAAAATGGGAAATGGAGAATCTGTGTAGACTACCGAGAGCTGAACAAAGCTACCAATAAAGAACATTTCCCTCTGCCTTTCATAGATCAAGTGTTGGATGGACTGGCAGGAAAGAAGTTCTTCTCTTTCCTGGATGGGTTTAGCGGGTACAACCAGATTCAAATCAGCCCGGAAGACCAAGATAAGACCACCTTCACTTGTCCTTGGGGTACCTTTGCCTACCGTGTCCTTCCCTTTGGGCTATGCAATGCTCCTGCTACCTTCCAGAGAGCTGTCTTGAGCATCTTCTCGGAGTTGGTCCATGATGCAGTAGAAATCTATATGGATGACTTTACTCCTTATGGGGCTAACTTCCAGGAAGCATTGTCCAACTTGGGAAAGGTCCTAACCAAGTGCATCGAGATGAACTTGTCCCTTAGCCCTGAAAAATGTGAATTCCTAATGACTGAAGGGACTGTGCTAGGCCATACCATCTCTCGCCAAGGGTTACAGGTGGATCCTAACAAAATCGCTCTAATCAAAAAGGTTCCACCTCCACAAAAGGTAAGGGATGTTAGGAGTTTCTTGGGATTAGCAGGATATTACCGAAGATTCATTAAAGATTTCAGCAAGCTAGCCTCGCCATTGTTCGGTCTGTTGGCAAAAGATGTGGAGTTTAATTGGACTGACGATTGTCAGAAGAGTTTGAATGAATTAAAAGACAAGTTAGTGTCAGCTCCAATCCTGAGAGGTCCAAACTGGGCCCTACCTTTCCACATCCACACTGATGCCTCGAACAAAGCCATAGGTGCAGCCTTAGGACAAGTTGAGCAAAAAATTCCATATGCCATTTACTTCGTTAGCAAAAACTTGTCCAAAGCAGAGCTGAATTACACTGTAACCGAGAAGGAATTCTTAGCTGTGGTCCATGCACTGAACAAGTTCCGACATTATATTACTGGTTACCAGACTTTTGTACATACTGACCATGCTGCTATTAGATATTTGATGAATAAACCAGATGTGAATGCTCGTATTATTAGATGGTTACTTTTATTGCAGCAGTTTGATCTAACCATTGTTGATAAACCAGGGAGAGAAAATGTTGTTGCTGACTTCTTGTCTAGATTGGATTTGTCTGCAGATGAAGATGGGACGGTGGATGACCAGATGCCTGATGAGCATCTATTTGCTATCTCAGTACTCTCTCCATGGTTTGCTGATATAGCAAACTACCTTGTTTCAGCTCAGTTCCCTCCGCACCTCTCTTCAAAAGAGAAGAGAAAAATCATCAGAAAGAGTGCCTCATTTACATGGATTGGGGGCAATCTGTTCAAGCTTGGCCCCGATCAGATCTTAAGGCATTGTGTAAGGGAGGAGGAAGTCTTTGACATCCTCCTCACCTGTCATGATGGGCCTTGTGGAGGACATTTTGCAGCAAAGAGAACTACCTTCAAGATCCTGCAGGCAGGCTACTATTGGCCCACACTTCATCAAGATGTCAGAAGATATGTCAGCCAGTGTGACCAATGCCAAAGAATGGGGAAACCGACCCAAAGGGATGAGATGCCTCTCCAACCTCAGGTGACTCTTGAGCCATTTGAGAAGTGGGGCATGGACTTTGTGGGTCCAATCAATCCCTCTTCGAGGCAAAGATCCTACATCATTGTGTGCACTGACTACCTGACGAAGTGGGCAGAGACCAAAGCAATCAAAGCAGCAACAGAAGAAAAGGTGGCCGAGTTCCTAAGAGAGAACATCTTCTATAAGTTTGGCTATCCAAGAGAGCTGGTCACCGATCAAGGAAGAAAGTTCACCTCCCACCTGGTTGAAGATCTCCTAGCTCATCACAAGATCAAGCATAGAACCTCCACTCCTTATCATCCTCAAGCAAATGGGCAGGTGGAAGTCACCAATAGAGCATTAGAAGGGATCTTGACTAAAGTGGTGAGCAGCAGCAGAAAGGACTGGGCAGATCGCCTGGTTGAAGCCACATGGACTTACAACACCACTTGGAAGACCACCACCGGCTTCACACCTTATGAGCTGGTCTATGGGAAGAAAGCTTTGCTGTCCATTGAGTTTGAGTATAACACTTTGAGGATGGCAGCTCAGCTGGATCTAGATCTCAGCCATGCACAACAAGAAAGGCTATTGCAGCTTAATGGATTGGATGAGCACCGCATGCAGGCCCTCCTTCACTCAGAAGTGGTTCAACTTCAGAGGAAGGTGTGGCATGACCAGCATCTCCATGACAAGCAATTTCAGCCGGGAGATTGGGCTTTGTTGTATGATTCCAGATACAAAGATTTCAAGGGGAAGCTGAGAACCAGATGGCTAGGGCCATATTCAGTGGAAAAATGTCATGACAATAGATCTGTTCTTATCCGGACCATTGATGAGGAAGCCATCCCCATGCTTGTCAACGGGCATCGATTGAAGATCTACAGGAGGCCTCCCTCCAGACAAGAGTTCATCAAAACTATGGAGAAAGCAGTATTGGTCATAGAGAAGGGTCCTGCCCCTGCTTTGGGCACACCCTGAAGAATCTAAAAAAAAAAAAAAAAGAGGAAAAAATAATAAAGATCCTTGGGTGAAAACCTTCCTGAGGCGCCCAAGGTAGGGGGTAGGGGTGAAAACCTCATCTGAGGCGCCCCTGCTATCTTTCAAAAAAAAAAGAGAAAAAAGAAATAAAGATCCTTGAGTGAAAACCTCTCTGAGGCGCTTAAGGCAGGTGGTAAGGGTGAAAACCTCATTGAGGCGCCCCTGCTATCTTTCAAAAAAAAAAGAAAAAAAAAACAATAAAAAAAAAAAAAAAGAGAAAAAAACAAGATCAATAAGCTATTATGTGAAATTTGCATGCAGATTGCAGGTGTTCTATGGAGGAGAGGAAGCCTCTCAAGTCAAAGTCAAAGGTCCTTCTCATGCAGCCAGGACACCTCACAAGCTCCTCCTCCAAGAATGCTTATGTTTTTCAAGGTATGTGCAATTTTATCATGGTTTGAATCTTCTACAGGAAACTGCTGTCTTTCTATAGGAAGGCACAGTTTTTCTACAGGAAGGCGCGGATTCTCTACAGGAAAGTGCAGACTCTCTACAGGAAGGCCGAACTTTCTACAGGAAGCTCTGTGTCTACAGGAAACTTCCTGTAGGAGTTTTGGGCGGCCAGAATTCGTCGTAAAAGGAGATTTCACGACCATGGCTTGGTTTGGATGCATGCAAGCCTCTGTTAAGCATCCTTGCACGTTGCTGTCACCATGCTCCACCACCTGTGTCGACATGCGGCCAAGTCCCTGCACAAACAAAGGAAATCGATGAGTTCTCGTGAGAAAGCCATTTCCAAATAGAAAAATGATGGGATCTCATACCACAGGCATCAAGAGCTCTGGGATCGTGATCAGAACCGCCATCGTGCAGCATGCACCCAAGGAGAAAGGACTGTTACGAGACCCCTCGCGGGGATCCTGTAACAGTTCAACCTGCTCAAGTGGATGCCATTCACAGCACCGTCATCTGAGATGAAACGCGGGCGCATGCAAGCAAATCCGTCCACTCCAGCGTTGGCATCCGGTTACCATGAGCTTCTGGGTCTGTGTACGCCGCATGCAGCGGGTAGATCCGCTCCCCGTCGTCCAAAAACCGAAAAATCGTGTGCAGCTGCACGCAGGTAAGTGTCTTCCCCTTCATTCCATCAAATCGCATGAATCTAACTTTGAATTTGTTTGCAAAGCGTAAAATTGAATGGTTGAGCGGCCGTATGGCCAGTCGACTGGCCACGTCGGCTAGTTAAAGTGTAATTGGGTGATTGGGTGGCGGACATGACAAAGAGAATGAATGGCATGCACGTGGGAGCACTCTCGTTAGAAGCATGAGTTTAACAGGAAAGGCGGCGGCAAATCTGAGGAAATGAATGCAGCAGTGAGTGAGAACGCAGGCGGAGGATGGATGACGTCGCCCAACGGTTCAGGGGGACAGCTCATCCCCCGCGCCATGGATTGCGCCGGTTCAAAATCCAATCGGCTAAATCAACCACACGCATTTATCATCCAACACTTCAACTCGGCTAAGCCATTCTGATTTCTTCTGCATTTTGATACGCCGAGTTGTTGGCTACCAGAACGCTGGTCAAGCACACAGTGAGCGCGGCCAACTACAGTCCTCCCCGAGAATTGCGCGTGGCTTCTATAGGAACGCAGTCCTACAGGAAGCAGTCTCTACAGGAACGCGGTTCTACAGGAAGAGGAATTCCTCACGTAAGAAAAGGTGGCAGAAAAAAGGTAACCCTGAAACTCCTTCTGCAATTGGCTTTCAAAGGTGGCAAGATCATTATTCACAGTCTGGTCATAAAAATATCGGATTGCTGTGCCTATACTATCGCTTCTACAGGATAGCAGTATCATTAGACTATGTTTTGTGAATTGTATGCATGCTCTACCTGGAGTAGACCGAATCTCCTTTGCATTTGTCACCTTTAGTCAAAACCCCTGTGTCCATCATGCCGGGTGGGTTTATAAGACGAGAGCCCACTGATTCAAATACATTAAGGAGAAACCCGGCAGTGGTTGAGCTCTTCACCAGAGCACAATGGATGCCTTTTTGTGATAAGCTACAGGGCTACGATGATGAAGTAGCTGAGGAATTCTTGCAGGCTCTGCAACCTAAGTCCCAGACACTGGCCACAGTAACCTTCAGAGGTCTAAGCCTCAAACTCACCCTAGAACACATCAGTCGGATCACAGAACTTCCTATGGGCCTGCCGTGGGACAAAGACGAGAGAAAGCTGAGTCAGCAAGCCAAGAAGGAGTTCTTCCCACCTGAGGAAGAATTCTCTGAGGATAAAAACGGGGTGAGGAGGACCAGCCTGTCACCACCATGGAACGAAGTCAGTTTGCACATTATGAAATATATTACTTGTGAAGGCCGGTTCAGTATCGTGTATGCATATCACTTCCAGCTCCTCACTGAGTTAAGGCACAGAATTGACCTTCCTGTAGAGAAAAAACTAAGCATCCCTTATTATCTCCTGCAGTCCCTAATGGAGTGTGCTACAAAGCTAAGACAGGGCATCCCTGATCAGATAGCCCATCATGGGTTAATAAAATTGCTCGTGGAGGATGCATTGCACTCATATAAAGTTCCCCTCTCCTGGGAGTCATTTAGGAATCTAACACGAGATGGGGACATTAAAATGTTGATCGAAGATAGTGGCTCCTCCAGCACTGAAGACAAGGAAGCGGTGGCTGAGGAAAAGAAGGCTGAAGAAAAAGTTGACTCCCCCATCCTGTCAGTAAGAGAAATAAGGTCAAAAAGCAGAAGAGACAAAGTTGGGGCAGGCCATGTCAGCCCAATTACCTCTTCAGCACTCACAAGCAAACAAAAGGATCAAACCCCTGCAGCAAAGCAAGTAAAAGTAAAGACACCTGCCACTACAGGAAAGAAGAAGCGAGCTTCTACAGGAAGCCCAAAAATCAGTGAAAAACAGGCTCCTACAGGAAGCCCAAAAACAAAAACAAAGGCTTCTACAGGAAGCCCGAAGATCAGTGAGAAGCAGGCTTCTACAGGAAGCCCAAAAGCAAAGACCAAGGCTTCTACAGGAAGCCCGATAACAGCTTCTACAGGAAGCACAAAAGTGCAAAAACAGGCTTCTACAGGAAGCCATGCAAAACCAAAATCTGAGAAGCAGAAGGTGGATGTTTTAGCCAGAGAGGCAGCGGCTGTATTAGCTGGCCTCAGTACACCACCTAAGCCAAAAGGAAAGAGGAAGAGGGACCCTCCTCTCTACTTCAAAGCACGAAGAAGTGTTCGGATAAAAACAGGGAAACCACAGCAGCAGTCCAGCAGCCCAATTGTCATTGAGGACACCCCTGCTTCTCCCAAAGAAAAATCCCCCTCAAAGGTCACAGTTACCTACGAAAAGGGAAGCCCGAAGAAGAGCACATGGCAAGACCGAGTGGACCTGTTGGACGAGAAAACTAGGCTACAGGAAGCTGAAAACGTCCTACAGGATACCTTGGCTCGACTATAAGAAACCGAACAAAGAGAAGAAGGAGGACCCTCATCACCAAGGGCGGATGAGGCAGAACTACCTGAAGAAACAGCAAGAGAACATATACCCGAACCTAGCCCTTCGCCCAATCTGAATTCATATTATACCTTCTTGGAGGCGGGCAAGATCATCCCACAAAAATTTACTGTACCCCTATTCTTTGAATTAGAGAAAGAAAGAGTTCGCTCCCATACATGGATGCAAATTGCCAAATCAAAGGGGGTGGGGGACATAGGCCCTCTACAAGATCAGCTCAGGGAGGTCAGGAGCGAGTTCACCATGGCCAAACATGTGGCTAGTTGCCAGCAGGCACTTCTACAGGAAGAAAACCAGAAGTTAAGGTTGCAGCTACAAGAACTCAAGGCAGGGGCAGAAACATCCTCCAAGGGCATCACAAATGAACAAGAAGGCAAGAAGGAGCTGACCACCAATCTTGAAGGGCCAAAGACACTTCTACAGGAAGAAGAACAACATATAAGAATTGAAGTGCAAGCCTTAAAGGAACAGCTGCAACAAAAGGAAACACAATTGGCTTGCATGGCCAGTTGGGCCATGGAGGCCCTGCAGTGCAGACATCCTGCAAAGTCTTATGGGTTGTACTTAAAGGATCAGTGGCTACAGTTCCAGATAAACACACTAGCACAAAGAGGTATTGAGCAAATCCATAACCCACAGCAATTTGCTGAAATATGCAATACTAGCTCAGCAGAGGACAAAGCCAAGCTAGCAGAATTCTACATCCACAATCTGGTTTTGCCCAATGAAGTCTCTTGGGATCCCAATATCGCCTTGGGCGATCTGCAGTTGATGGCTTTTGCTTCATGGCTGAATCATGAGGATCAGAGAGCCACTGAAGAAAAATCGGTCATGAGCCGAGAAGTGAGTGAGCCACTGTACATTCGGGCAGAACCAGAGGATCCGGTTGCCCTCATCTCAGCCCGCCAACAGTTATCCAATGATCCCACAGCTTCCTTGAGATTTATGGACCAGCAAGCCCAAGCAATAGCCCACTTTGAAGACATGGACAGATTATTGGGAGAAACTGCTGCCCAGGCTTGTGCACGTAGGTGGCATGCCTTGGCACATAGTTTGAAGATCCGGGAATACCATACCCCGACCAGAATGAGGGAAGCATTGGCAAGAGTGGACCTTTACAAGAAATCCGTGCAAAGACTTCAGGGCAGCTGGATTGGCCCTAAACTCAGCCCTCCATTGCTGCTAGGATTGGCTGAAGGAAGTACGGGAAAGGATGACCAGGCACAATGGGAAAAAGTGGAAAACACAGCAGGGTTTTATATCGACCAAGAAGACATCACCACAGAAGCTTGGGATGTAAGGGGAGCAGTGAAAACCATGAAGGATGAGGATCTTGACTAAGTTACTCAAAGATGAGCAAATGGTTCAGCTGGGGGGTGATGATGAGCCCCAATTTTGGTACAATTCGGGCTCATTTTGGCCCATTCTATTTGCTCAAACCATTCACTTTTTACTGCTTATGCATGCATTTCTTAGTTTATTCGTGTTGTTTGTAGGAATAAGGGTAGACACTTTATCTACGTGACTAATGCATTATGATTTCAGGTTTTTTGCATTAAAAGGGAGAAAAGACCACGTGAAAAGGAGACAAGGAGGCAATGAGGTGGCACTGCTGGTTTTTAGGAGAGGATGTCCATGGTCTTGGGGACATTCCTCGTGATTCCCACCAAGAACTCCGAGCTCCAATCCATCTTCCCTCCGAGATTAGAAGCAGCCAGCTGTTCTACAGGAACAGCAGTTATAAACTGCTCTACAGGAACAGCAGTTATGACCGTCCTACAGGATCTACAGTTGAACTCTAGTTGGACAGCCGAGCTCCTAAAATCAAGGACACCTGTTGGATAGTCGTTTTTGCATAAATACTGAGGCCGTAGCCTTGTAGAGGAGCTTTTTGAACCTTGGCATTACTCTTGTAATTGGAAAGTATGAGCTAGAGCTCAGTTTTTGTTCCTTTTTGTAAGCCAATTTGGCATAACATCAGATTATGAATAAAGAAGGAAGATTTTGATCTAGCTCTGAGTTTTCTTAAGGAGACTATAGCTCTCAGGTTAGGGCCCAACCTGAGAGCCATAGATCCCCTCTGCTGTAGTGTTGTTTCCATTTCGTTTCAGCACTTTGAGTTTTCCTTTTCACATGCAATTCGAATTACAGGTTGCTAATTTAGTTGTTTTCATGAGTTTAGATAGGATTTGCTTATGGTGAATTGGTTTACAGTTGCTTAGGTTAGAAGAGGATAGATACAATCTATTGGAGCTCCAACAAAAAGGTTGTTAAGGCTCACTGCCATCTCATCTGGGATTGGAGTGCAGTCCATGACTAACCACCAAAAATACGCATTTCTTTATTCCATGATTGCTGCAAACATAGTCACGTTATGTTAGATGCTTCCACATGATTCACACCTGCACCACACTCCCTTACCACAGCTTCATGCACATTCTCCTTCGCGTTTAGATTGTTGTTCATTGAATTTATAAGCACAGGTAGTCTAAGTTAATGCATTTTCGGTTTGGTGATAGTCACAAGCATTTGTTCCATTTACACTGCTTTCTCTCGTTCCATTACTTCGTCCTCCATCTTGATCACGCATGCAAACACATCTTTGGCCTCTGCTCCACTCTGTTATCTCCCAAAGTCTTTCACTCCTCACGTACTTCCATTCTCTAGCCCTTTCGTTGACCTAGCCCTCTATCTTCCAACCTACTCCCTACATTCACTCCCTATCCTATTCCTCCACTTCTACAGCCATCACCAGCCTCATTCCTACCTTACACATCTCCCCCTACCATTTCATCACCCCTCCATCACGCCAAACACTCACGGTAGGTCATCCTGTAGCTGTTGGTAGACATCCTGTAGAAACCAGAGTATCCTGTAGGATCCCCTGCAGACTTCCTGTAGGAGACCACTCACTCGGTTGCCGAGCTTCTGAATGTGAGGAACCTCTGTGGATGGATGCTAAGGAAACCTAGGGACCTCTCCTAGCCTCCCCAACCTGTCCCACGCTTTCCTTCCTTCTCCATCCCATCTGCACAACCAAACCCTAGTTAGCACAAGATCACAATCATTCCACACACTTAAAGGAAAAATACAAAAACATATCTTTCATGATGCAAGTAGTTTAGATCCATGCATTTGCACTTATTAGAGGTAACAGCAGCATTGGTAGAAGTTTCATTCACATTTTTTGCATTGTAGAGGTTAGACTAGTTAAATTAGGGTTTCCTAGGTTTACATGCTTTGATTTGCTTTCAGTCCATTTTGTCAAGTAGAGTAGTTTTCCTTTGAGAATAGCTTTCGTCCATCAATTAGCAAGCTTCTTCTAAGAGCCTATAGAAGTTGGCTTGAGCCCTAGCGGACTTGTGCCAGCTGACCAATTGATAGCTGCGACAAGAGCTAGTACTTGTGCATATAGCACCGTCGCTTCCAAGTTTGTACAAACTACCGGGTTGATAAAATGAGAGACAGGAAGCCCCAGGAGTTGTAGCATTATTGCTACAATACTGGAGCTCACCATCTCTTTGGCGCCGTTGCCGGGGAAGCGTCAGAGTATTAGTAATTGTTGCTTTTCTTCTACTTTCGTACTCTTACTTCTGCTCAGTAGTTTATTTCATTTCCATTCTGCAAAAATAGCTTAGTGTTTCCTACTTTCATAGATTAGCATTTCCTGCTTTCCTGTCCATCATAAGTATATTCTGCACTCAAATATTGACCCTAAATCCTAGCTAAATTTAATCTGGAATTAAAACAATAGTCTTCAAATACCAAAATCTACGAATCTGTAGACATACATTGTAGAAAAATAGCAATATCCATTGCATAGATCTAAGCTTTGAATCACATATATCTTCTATTGAAAAAAGAAAGAAAAACTACATGGAAATAACTCAAAAGAAAAGACTTGCTAATCTTAAGTGAAGCCCTAACCTAGTCTAATCACCTAGTGTCCTCCAAGTGCATGAATAAAGTGTACCATGCAAGTGCATCTAAATTAGAAGATGAATTGGAGCACGCGGAATGCATCACATTCCCTGAGAAATGCATCCTCTATGTAAGCTTGAACTTTATTACGCACAAACCCTTTGGTTAACTAGGGATCTACTTTCACTGAAGTGAATTGAACTGAATCTGATTTTGAAATTGTACTGAAGCAAAATTGGAATGGGATAATTTTGAAACAATGTGAAAACTATAATTCACTAAAGGTCACAAAGCTAGAAATATATGAAGGTATGTGCATGGATTAGGTCATAAAGCTAGAAATATATGAAGATATGTGCATGGATAAAACATATTATTGTTATATGGATCTATAATAGGTGTACCCTTATTGTTGTCATGTGAACCTATTGTTCTACCTGCTTACTAAGTGTGCCTTGGTACTATGGAGAAAACAAATGGAGCTAAACAAGGTAGAAAAATTTAACACCCCCATTAGCGTGGAAAGTTTTCTCCACCAAACCTAGTGTCTTGTTGAACATGTTGAACTTCCTCTTTGCCAGGGTCTCAGTGAAGATGTCTGCGAACTTGTCTGATAATACTCTAGAGCCACTACTCTCTTTTCAACAATGTTTGTGAAGAAAATGGTATTTAATATCAAACTTGTCGGCTCCATTCATTATCTTCCCTACCCTATCCTCTATTTTATTGGTCCATTATTCACTGAATTTTTCACACATCTGATCCTGATGATGAACCACAGAGGTTGGTTCAAAACATCGATACAATTAAATCATGAATGCAATGACTCCAAAAAATAACGCTACACAAAATGAAGATCGCAGAAGCCTCAAATCTACAGTCTTGGAGTAGTCGTGGAATGGTGGATTTTAAGAGTATGATATGGCACTAATTGTCTCATAGACCATAGTAGGCTTCAAGATGTCATCTGCCCACTATATTATCAACTTTTGAAGCCATATTTCTTCATAAGTAGCAATTTTTGTTGCCATGCACTTTGTCTTAGATGAAATCGATGTGATCGATGCTTGCTTCTTTATAAAATCTAAACCAAGATATCACTCATGAATCTAAACCAAAGAAACAACTTGAAGAACTTTTCATGTCACTAGAATCTGTTTCCCATTCGGAATCAACAACCCCATATGTCATCAACTTACCATAACGTATTGTGCCCTTTAAGTAGCATAACACATGTTTTGTGGCTACCTAGTGACTATGCCATAACTTAACGATATATTGGCTCAAAGTGCCTACTGAAAAACATATGTTAGCACTAGTATTAACCATATACATGAAAGGTCCAATCCATTTTCTATGCATTGAAGGATTTACCAAATTTGAATCTAAATTAGGATTCAATATCATATTAGGAATCATAGGAGTAGCCAATCGCTTATAGTGCGTTCTCTGAAACCTCTTCAGAATATCAACTACACACTTACTTAGGTATCATAGGAGTAGCTAATGGTTTATAGTGCATCATTTTAATCCTCTTTCGAATCTCAACTACACACTTACCTCGGCTCTGCCAACTTTTCCTTGCATCTTACTATCAGCTTCTTGGGACCAAAACAAGAAAATCATATCTATCAATTAAATAATAAAGAATGGGATATGAAGAAGTTTTTAAGCCCAAATGTAACATGTACTCATAAATATTGTAATATAAATCACAAAGTGCTTGCTTCAGCCCATAATGGGTTTTATTTAACATGTAGACATGGGTCTCTTTTCCATGCACCTCAAATCCTCTCAATTTATTAATGTATATTTCTCACACCATTGAGGAATATTGTATTTACATCCATATGATATAACTTCCAACCAAAAACTAATGCCAAAGACATGATAGTCCCTAGAGAAGAATGCTTGATAGGTGAGGTGTTTTGCGGTACTACAATCTTTTGCAGCTAGAGACTTGCTTTCATGGCAAAGCTAGAGAGATGAGACTCTACAGAGCTTGCATGGAAAATTAGAGAATATATTGAGGTTCCTTGAAGGTAGAGAGTTTGATGATGGATGACATGCCAGGTGGTGCTATTTTAGCAACATTTATTTTATAGTAAGTGTTGCCATGGGAGATATTTTGGCATTTTGAGGTTCCTATATTTGAGGAGGCTCAACTCGACTTTTTGAGACTCTGTTTTTTAGAAGGGGTCACTACTATTTTTAGTACACCTATTTTTAGGAAATTACATGGTCTTAACTAAATATCCCTTCATATAGGGAATAGTGTTAGGCTGCTTTATGAAAATCAAGACTAGATCTTGGTGATGGTATTGATGAGTGATTCGTCCATAAAAGCCTCATTGCTCCACTCAGCAGTATATAGATGTATGTATGAAGGCACACAACTTATAAAATATAATTGAAGCAATCCTTAGACTTCTGCATATTTAGGATTCCAAATCTTGATAAAGAAAATACTTAACTGATCTTACTCCCTCTTTACTCAGGGAGACCACAATCCTAAGCTTGAATTTCCAGAGATGGTTCTTCAATATTTCATATGATTAGACTTCCCTCAAAGTATCCATCTAGAAATCTGCTCAGCATGAGATCCATTAAGTTTGAAGATAATTTATTAATGCAATTAAGAATTCCATGATTCTGGCAATGCATTTCCATAAACAACAATGTCTTTTGCTATACTTGTGGGGAGGGTTCAACAAAAAACTCCCTCTGAGACTGAAGAGATGTTAGAGGTGAGCTGCTCATAAAATGTCATAGACATAATTAGTAACCAAAAATGCATGAGAGGATCCTATCATGGACCAGGGAATCTTCAAATCTTACTCTTGTTGTTCTGTATTCTCTATGCTATCTTTAACACAACAAGTCAATCAATTATCCGGGCTATGCGATAGCTGTACCAATGTATGAGTATTGTAATAAATATAAGAATTTGGTATACGATTTGCATGCTATAAATTATATATACAAAAACATCCTCGGACTTATCACCTTCGTACAAGTTTTAATATGAACACTCTTAGCAAGACATATTTTTAATGAGGAATGTCATACTCATTATAATTGTAGTATATATTATATACTTCATCTAGTGAAGGGTCTTGGTGAGGTGATTCATACATACCCTTATTTTAGTTATCACTCTTTATTCAAACTTTAGCCATCACATCATTTAACTTATAACCATAACTTCAGGTTGTTGTATTCCTTTCGATTCAGTCAAATTATGAACAATCTTAACAAAATAGATTCTGATCTCCTGTAGCATTTCGATAACATAACCTCATATGTATGTTGTAACTTAGTATAAAACGTATTACTGTAATTCAATCACCTATAAACTAAGTAATATGTAGAGTAGCTCTTGGACTTCTTAGATCACAATCATCAACCAGTTGATGTAGACTTTGTATCCTTTAAACCTCATCATCTGAAAACTAGTGTAGACCTACGTTAGCTAACCTATTTATTGCAATCTTGATTAGAAAGCCTTAGAATGGTGCCATAACATGTCTCCTTAGATCCCACAAAGATATTATTTGGATAGGAATCTCAGTTCAACTTTTATAGGTGACACACCAATCCTTAATGAAGATCTAGATATCAATTTCATAAGAAATATTCTTCAACAAAGAACTGTACTTGATAATAGAGGAGGGTTTGGAAAATTTTTAATATTCTCTTCAAGGACATCCTCATTGAGACACAAAATCCATTTCTTTACTAAGGCTTGCTCAAACCAAGGCACCATCTCCCTCTTGGTTAGATGATCCTTCTTACTGCATAAGATATGGAATTGTAAAGAGGATATTGGTCTCTATATCTCAAATCATGATCCTTCTTACTGCATAAGATATGTAATAACAATGTAAACTTTGAAACGGGAACTATAAACTCAAAACAGGAACTCTGGCCAAAAAACCCCAAAAAAACATCAAAAACAGTGCTAAAAACGAAAAGTGTGTATACTGGAACGATGTTTTTTTTTTAGGTGTCAATTTTGAACGTGTTTTAAAAATGGCAATGACTACAAAATTTACTACGAAATTTTCGTGCAAAATATAGCTTCAAAACGAAAGTGTTGATACTGGAATAATGATTTTTTTTTTTTAGGGTCAATTTTCAAACTTTTTAAAAAATGCTAATAAAACCAATTTTTTATGTCTCAAACAAAGTTAAATTTTAAGGAAAAAACACATTAATGTTTCTGGTAGAATATCATTTTTCTTTCCTAAGTATAAATTTAACATGTTTTCAACCACAACATGCTAGATACAAAAGAAATTGAAATTTTTTCAACTATAAAACTAAAAAAACATGACATTATGAACAAATTATATCACTGAATGAATTCAAAAGTCTTTATTTGTATACTGAATAAAACAGACATTATATCTCTAATTTGATATTGCATTGTAGATATTTAAACAATAAAATTTATCATACTTAAGACATAATCCAACAACATAAAAATGCTTCATAACTTCTCATTTAACAAAATATGGAAAACATTAATTTTATTTGAAGATACGATGCATACATCAGTTATATAAACTATCTTAAACAATTATTCAAACTCAATCACCCAATAACCGTGGGTAGGCTGTCATTGTGACCCCTTCCCCCAACCCATTACCGATCTTTCCCATTCACCCATGCCCTCTTCCCCATTCTGCCCTACCCATGCGCCAGCCCTTGCTACCCCCAACTCACCCACCCATGCACCATTTCCCCAACTCTTCCTTCCCTACCCCACAACTCTCCTCCCCATAAGCCCACCCCCTAACTCCCTTTCCCCTCCAATCTCAACTCCTCCCCCCTTCCTTAACGCCGGCCCCATGGGCCTCGCGTCCTACCCCCCTCCACCCTACCCTTACCCCTACCCCCACCCTACCCTTACCCCTACCCCCACCCTACCCTTACCCCTACCCCCTACCTTCCCCCACCCCCCACCCTTACCTTACCCCCCACCCCCTAGCCCCCACCACCCCCCTACCCCCCCCCCCCGGCCGCACCCCCCCTCCCCCCTGCCCCCCTCCCACCCCCTACCCTTACCCACCCCAACCCCCCCACCCCCCCTGCCCCCTACCCTTACCCCCCCACCAACCCCCTACCACCCCCTACCCTACCCCCCCCCCCCCAAACCCCTTACCCTACCCCCCTCCCCCCCCCCCCCTCCCCAACCCCCTACCCTACCCCCTCCTCCCCCCCCAAACACCCTACCCTACCACACTCCCCCCCCACCCCCCCTGCACCCCCCTTACCCATGTTTGACATCATATTCTAGTGTAAAAATGTTGTTTCTACGTTGATACATAGCTTAATCTCAAGTCTTTTACAAGTAGTTAAAGTGCCAAAAGGCACATGCAAGGGAGTTTGTGGGCTATTAGCTATAGAGAAATGAATACTACCATAGAGGGACACAACAATCACAAAAGGAGTCATTTGTGAGGAGATAATTGAGACTTAAATAAATATGGATAAGTAGGTGGCAATCTAAAACAACTTAACATATCTTCCTTATTGTGTAGAAATCAATTTTAGTAATGTGATTGCGTGCATAAAATGAGTAAATATTTCCTTCAAACTTAAATCATTTAAACATCAAGCTTTGCATAGATGGTTTGTTTATTGAGTTATCAGCATGAATAGTGCATGGTTTATTACCTTTTGCAAAGATTGGCCTTTGAAGAAATTTTGTATGAAATGTTTTGACAACATTTATCCTTCTATTAAAAATGTAAATATTAGAAGATATAATTCCATTATTTTGGAGTTCCACCTAGGTTTCCATTGTGTCTTTTCTAAGCCATTTTTCCTTCAGTGTAAGCATGTGTACAAATTTATTTATTTATTTATTAGAAAAAGTCAGAACAACAATTAGAAGCCCCGCTTCACTCTAACAGTGATAATCGTAATAATTAGAAAATATGATGGTATTCAACCTTGATTGAGGAATCCCATGTATGGTCCATGTATTAGATATAGAATATGGATATGCAAGCATTGAGAAACATTTCTTGGAATTTGAATTGCTCAACTTTTCATTCCTTTTGAGCATGACCTTTTTTTTTTTTAATTTTTTCAAATGCACTCAGGAATGCTAAAGTAACAGTGTTTTCTCAAATTTCAAATATAAAATGTTATCCTTTGCTAGACATTCATATGCATACATCAAATTCACATACTAACAAATAAATGCATTTTTTCCAACACATAAATGTAAAGACCTTATTTTTAAACATGTGTTTTATTTAATATTATCCTCACATTGATGAGTAGGGAGCCATGTAACATTAATTCCGATGTGATTATTCAACAAGAGTAAACACATCATTTGCTTTATAAATCATTATTAAAAGAAAAATGGCATAATGTCACTACTTTTGGGATTGTGTTAATCGATGAGACACAACTCTATAGTATTGTTTCAAGGTTTCAGATAGAGTATATAAATAATTGCTTCTCCAATCCACTAATAAGTATGCCTTTCTTATTTATGTAATGCTATGATTTTCATAGATGAATGTTCAACTATGTTGCCATTATTATTTGGGTTAAATCAATTACATATAGCCAAACATTATTTCCATTGATACCAGTAACCATTTTAAAATGCTAAAATCTCAAGTTTTTGTAGTTATAATTTAAGCCCATTGTGAAATCTCATATATTTTTCCACAAACAATACTGATCATTCTCCAAAGTTAGTTCTCTCAACTCCATCAACAAACTTTTGGTGATAGGCTTGCTGCCTTACCTTTTCCTCTCATTCCCTATGTTGTAAAACAAATTCTATGACTGTCAGTGTTCCACATTTAACTTGCTTTCCTAAAAATTCCCATTAAAATTAGTTGGATATGCCTAAAATAAGAGTTAAGAGTAAAGGATTGGTAGATTAATGGATGAAACAATATGTATTAGCTCATGTAATAGGAAGGAAAATCCTTTAAACTTCTGTGAAAATGTCCATAATGAGACAAATAACTCTATAACATCGTTTCAAGGTTTCAGATTAAGTATATAAATTAATTTGATTATCCAATCCACTAAGAAGTACACCTTTCTTAATTTATGTAATGCTTTGATTTTCATATGTGAATATTCAATTGTGTTTCCATCATTACTTTAAATAAATCAATTACATATAACCAGAGATTATTGTAATTGATATCCATATGAACATTATATATGCTAAAATCTCAACTTTTTGTAGTTATAATTTAAGCTCATTGTGAAATATCTTAATAATTTGCCACAAATGATACCTATCATTCTCCAAAGTTAGTGCTCTCAACTCTATTGGCAAGCTTGGGTGATATGCTTTCTGCTTAACCTTTTCCTTTATGCTTGACATTTTCGTCTCGTTCACCTTTCACATGCTTTCCTAAAAATGCAAATGCCCATTAAAATTAGTTGGATATGCCTAACATGTTGAAAATATTGAGAGGGGGTTGGGGAATCAATATTTTTTTCAATTGTTATATTATGCCAATTAAGATTTTTGAACACTTGCTTTCCTAAAAATGCAATTGCCCATTAAAATTAGCTGGATATGCCTAACATGTTGAAAATATTGAGAGGGGGTTGGGGGTGGTGAACCAATATTTCTTTCAATTGTTATGTTATGCCAATTAATATTTTTGAACACTAGAAATAGAACAAAAAAATAATTTTATTAATAAAGACACTGAGCACTCTAATCCTCTTTTACCCTAACTATACAACAAAATCTCTAACTTTTTCAAGGCTGCAACCTTTAATGAGAACTCTAATCCTCAAATATAAATCTAAGCTCCAACATGTTTTCTTGCAAAGCTCCAAAGCTCCAATCTTGTATGACGACTCCAAACCTCAAATATAAATCCACGCTCCAACCTCATCTCTCACAAGGCTCCAACCTTGTATAAAGACTCTTAAAGATCTCACAAGGTTCCAACCTTGTATAAAGACTCTTAAAGATCTGTTCAACAAGTGTCTTCAAGTCTCCGAAATCAGCTTCAACAACTGCTCCAGGAAGTTTTCAAGAATCTGCTCAAGATGGGTTTACAACTATCTACAACAATGTTTCCAAGTTTGCTTGTTTCAGATCTGCTTCAAATATGAATTTAAGAGTTCCTCCAAAAAGGTCTCAAAAATCTCAAAATGTATTCAATTATGTTCCAAACACTCCCCGGCCACCCCCTGGCCGCCCCGCCCCGCCCGACCGGCGACGGGTCGATTCCCGGAATCGACCCGCCAGAAGTCATACAGTTTTATATGGTTTTCGATGCTTGACAAGAGAATAGACGGTTCATGTCAGTATGTTTAACGAAATAAATTCCAAATCATCTAAAAGAATTTTATAATTGTCAACATATAAGAGCTTTGTAAAAATTATTTTATGGAAGTACAAAATTTTAATTGCTTATACTTTGGAACCAATTTGTACGGTGCATACTCGTTTAGAATTAAATTAGCTTCTAAAAGTGTTGTTCAATTATATTAAAATATTAAATCATATTGTTAGATAATCTTCGGCAAAATCACATAATCAATCTTTTGTCGACGCGTTTCGAACCAACCAGTGTGGTTCATCGTCAGGACAAGTTGAAGACTAATCTGGTTAAGCTGGTTTAAATATAGTATGCAGAGATTCCAACGGCTATAATGCCAACGGCTAATTTTGACCAAAGGTCTTAGTCAAACCACTAATTATATTATTAATATTCTTAGAAACCGCTAAAACATATAATTTATTTATAATAGTTTATATACTAAGGGAGTTCCTTTGTTATTTTTGAGTATGAATAATATAATATCATTCCAATGTTATTTAGTATTAAATTATTCTTATTCTAAAAAATATTGTTACATTAGGTAAATTGTGTATTAATTTAATAATAATTGTTTAAAGCTAGAAGTCCAGAGGTAAACTCTAATATATTATTTTAATTAATTATATCAAAAGGCCCAATCGAAAGTAAAAATAATTAAATCATTTATATAATTGATAATTCCAATATTATTAAATTAGTATTCTTGTTAAATCTTTAATATTTAGTTACAATAGGTAAATACATAATTAAAGAATATGTTTATTAATAATAGAATATAGTTAAATTGTGTATTAATTCAATATTAATTGTTTAAAGCTAATGGTACAAAGGTAACCCTTATTATATTATTTTAATTAATTATATCAAATTGGCCCAAAAATAATCTATGTTTATTAAAAGATCTATATAATATATAATTCCAATGTTTTTTAAATTAGTATTCTTGTTAAATCTTTATTATTTAGTTACATTAGGTAAATACATAATTAAAGTATACGTTAATTAATAATAGAATATAGGTAAAATTTGTATTAATTTAATATTAATTGTTTAAAGCTAATGGTCCAAAGGTAAACTTTGTAATAATGGAAAATTTCACATTCTCATTGTGAATATATCACAGTTTGTCATAATGGAAAATTTGCCCAATTCTTCTCATTGGGAGATATATCAGAATTCTATATTAATTACAAATCTATATTTATCAGTTCATTTCAATCAAACTCCAGTCGAAAGAATCAATGAAAGGATTGCAATTTACAATACTGAAAAAGAGCATTGTACAGAAGACAAATGAGAACGAGACACAATGCATTGCTTTGCTTAACTAAAACTCGGTGTTATCGAAATCTAAAGTGGAAGCGGAGGATGTATGCATATCGTACATTGCCAACGGAGCAGCTCCACCCTCAGGCCGCCCCACCCCGCCCGACCGGCGGCGGGTCGATTCCCGGAATCGACCCGCCAGAAGTCATACAATTTTATATGGTTTTCGATGCTTGACAAGAGAATAGACGGTCAGTCATGGCCAGCGACTGAGCCTTCTTCCAGCGAGCAATCGAAACTTTCTTCGCCTCCGCTCGACTGAAATATTTGGGAACATTGACGACTGGAGAATCGCGACTCTCCATTCTTGATTGCGAGAGGGATCTCGAGTGAGCACCAGTCAAAATCATGTGACAATCCACATTGGATAAAATCCCAAGAAACGCCATTACAGCCAAGACGGAAAAAGCCCCTAGGGCACCCATTACTCCTTTTGCAGGTTAAGACTTCCTCTTCTAATTCCAGGCTACTAAAAACGAAATATAGACAAAAGCCAGATTATGATACCTTTAAATATTTATCCAGAAGAAAATGTCGGACGGGAAGGCCATTGCAGAAAGAAATCCCAATGGAGCCGAGCAATCTTTATAATCTTTCTTGTGCTGAATGTTGAAGTGCTCTATATTTATAATCTTTCTTCTGCAGAATTTTAAGGTGGAGTCACCAACAAATTTTTCTGGTAGTGTCATGCAAAGATGCTCATTGAGCACAGATGAGGAAGGCGGTGCATTTGAAGGGAAAGTTAGTTGTCTTGGCCGAATGTTTTAAGTTGCCCAGCTGCACCTATTTTATAATCGAACTATCTACATGATCGTCTTCCTCTGCCCATCATTTTTTAAGTTTCCCAACTGCACCTATTTCATAATCGAACTATCTACGTGATAATCTTCTTAACAATGTAAAAGTATTTTGATGTGTGTTCGAATCTTCATAGGGAATTCTTGAACAATCTGCTTGACCAGTAATCCCACTTATTGTGTCAATATCGATACAGTCCTCCTGGTGGGGCACCCAAATACACGTCATATCTCAAATTTAGATGACTATTTCCATTATCTCAGACTGGAGATGGTTAGATTGATCATTTGCCCATGTGATTATTGCCAAACTAATTTGGGAATCCAAAGAGGAATTAAGTGGAGGCTGTGGAGCCCATGACTGACCGTCTATTCTCTTGTCAAGCATCGAAAACCATATAAAACTGTATGACTTCTGGCGGGTCGATTCCAGGAATTGACCCGCCGCTGGTCGGGCGGGGCAGTGCGGCCCGGGGGTGGCACTGTGCACCCGCAGCGGCACCCCTGGGCCGCCCCGCCCCGCCCGACCGGCGGCGGGTCGATTCCAGGAATCAACTAGCCGCCGGCCTGGCGGGGCGGGGCGGCCCGGGGGTGGCGCTGCTCCGTTGGCAATGTACGATATGCATACGTCCTCCACTTCCGCTTTGGATTTCGATAACACCGAGTTTTAGTTAAGCAAAGCAATACATTGTGTCTCGTTCTCATTTGTCTTCTGTACAATGCTCTTTTTCAGTCTTGTAAATTGCAATCCTTTCATTGATTCTTTCGACTGGAGTTTGATTGAAATGAACTGATAAATATAGATTTGTAATTAATATAGAATTCTGATATATCTCCCAATGAGAAGAATTGGGCAAATTTTCCATTATGACAAACTGTGATATATTCACAATGAGAATGTGAAATTTTCCATTATTCCAAAGTGTTTATTATGATTTAAGATTTTAATATAATTTAACAACACTTTTAGAAGCTAATTTAATTCTAAACGAGTATGCACCGTACAAATTGGTTCCAAAGTATAAGCAATTAAAATTTTGTACTTCCATAAAATAATTTTTACAAAGCTCTTATTAGTTGACAATTATAAAATTCTTTTAGATGATTTGGAATTTATTTCGTTAAACATACTGACATGAACCGTCTATTCTCTTGTCAAGCATCGAAAACCATATAAAACTGTATGACTTCTGGCGGGTCGATTCCGGGAATCGACCCGCCGCCGGTCGGGCAAGGCGGGGCGGCCAGGGGGTGGCCGGGGAGTGTTTGGAACATAATTGAATACATTTTGAGATTTTTGAGACCTTTTTGGAGGAACTCTTAAATTCATATTTGAAGTAGATCTGAAACAAGCAAACTTGGAAACATTGTTGTAGATAGTTGTAAACCCATCATGAGCAGATTCTTGAAAACTTCCTGGAGCAGTTGTTGAAGTTGATTTCGGAGACTTGAAGACACTTGTTGAACAGATCTTTAAGAGTCTTTATACAAGGTTGGAGCCTTGTGAGATCTTTAAGAGTCTTTATACAAGGTTGGAGCCTTGTGAGAGATGAGGTTGGAGCGTGGATTTATATTTGAGGTTTGGAGTCGTCATACAAGATTGGAGCTTTAGATCTTTGTGAGAAAACATGTTGGAGCTTAGATTTATGTTTGAGGATTAGAGTTCTCATTAAAGGTTGCAGCCTTGAAAAAGTTAGAGATTTTGTTGTATAGTTAGGGTAAAAGAGGATTAGAGTGCTCAGTGTCTTTATTAATAAAATTATTTTTTTGTTCTATTTCTAGTGTTAAAAAATATTAATTGGCATAACATAACAATTGAAAGAAATATTGATTCACCACCCCCAACCCCCTCTCAATATTTTCAACATGTTAGGCATATCCAGCTAATTTTAGTGGGCAATTGCATTTTTAGGAAAGCAAGTGTTCAAAAATCTTAATTGGCATAATATAACATTTGAAAAAAATATTGATTCCCCAACCCCCTCTCAATATTTTCAACATGTTAGGCATATCCAGCTAATTTTAATGGGCATTTGCATTTTTAGGAAAGCATGTGAAAGGTGAACGAGATGAAAAGGTCAAGCATAAAGGAAAAGGTCAAGCAGAAAGCATATCACCCAAGCTTGCCAATAGAGTTGAGAGCACTAACTTTGGAGAATGATAGGTATCATTTGTGGCAAATTATTAAGATATTTCACAATGAGCTTAAATTATAACTACAAAAAGTTGAGATTTTAGCATTATATAATGTTCATATGGATATCAATTACAGTAATCTCTGGTTATATGTAATTGATTTGTTTAAAGTAATGATGGAAACACAATTGAATATTCACATATGAAAATCAAAGCATTACATAAATTAAGAAAGGTGTACTTCTTAGTGGATTGGATAATCAAATTAATTTATATACTTAATTTGAAACCTTGAAACGATGTTATAGAGTTATTTGTCTCATTATGGACATTTTCACAGAAGTTTAAAGGATTTTCCTTCCTATTACATGAGCTAATACATATTGTTTCATCCATTAATCTACCAATCCTTTACTCTTAACTCTTATTTTAGGCATATCCAACTAATTTTAATGGGCATTTTTAGGAAAGCAAGTTAAATGTGGAACACTGACAGTCATAGAATTTGTTTTACAACATAGGGAATGAGAGGAAAAGGTAAGGCAGCAAGCCTATCACCAAAAGTTTGTCGATGGAGTTGAGAGAACTAACTTTGGAGAATGATCAGTATTGTTTGTGGAAAAATATATGAGATTTCACAATGGGCTTAAATTTTAACTACAAAAACTTGAGATTTTAGCATTTTAAAATGGTTACTGGTATCAATGGAAATAATGTTTGGCTATATGTAATTGATTTAACCCAAATAATAATGGCAACATAGTTGAACATTCATATATGAAAATCATAGCATTACATAAATAAGAAAGGCATACTTATTAGTGGATTGGAGAAGCAATTATTTATATACTCTATCTGAAACCTTGAAACAATACTATAGAGTTGTGTCTCATCGATTAACACAATCCCAAAAGTAGTGACATTATGCCATTTTTCTTTTAATAACAATTTATAAAGCAAATGATGTGTTTACTCTTGTTGAATAATCACATCGGAATTAATGTTACATTGCTCCCTACTCATCAATGTGAGGATAATATTAAATAAAACACATGTTTAAAAATAAGGTCTTTACATTTATGTGTTGGAACATATGCATTTATTTGTTAGTATGTGAATTTGATGTATGCATATGAATGTCTAGCAAAGGATAACATTTTATATTTGAAATTTGAGAAAACACTGTTACTTTAGCATTCCTGAGTGCATTTGAAAAAATTTAAAAAAAAAAGGTCATGCTCAAAAGGAATGAAAAGTTGAGCAATTCAAATTCCAAGAAATGTTTCTCAATGCTTGCATATCCATATTCTATATCTAATACATGGACCATACATGGGGATTCCTCAATCAAGGTTGAATACCATCATATTTTCTAATTATTACGATTATCACTGTTAGAGTGAAGCGGGGCTTCTAATTGTTGTTCTGACTTTTTCTAATAAATAAATAAATAAATTTGTACACATGCTTACACTGAAGGAAAAATGGCTTAGAAAAGACACAATGGAAACCTAGGTGGAACTCCAAAGTAATGGAAGTATATCTTCTAATATTTACATTTTTAATAGAAGGATAAATGTTGTCAAAACATTTCATACAAAATTTCTTCAAAGGCCAATCTTTGCAAAAGGTAATAAACCATGCACTATTCATGTTGATAACTCAATAAACAAACCATCTATGCAAAGCTTGATGTTTAAATGATTTAATTTTGAAGGAAATATTTACTCATTTTATGAATGCAATCACATTACTAAAATTGATTTCTACACAATAAGGAAGATATGTTAAGTTGTTTTAGATTGCCACCTACTTATCCATATTTATTTAAGTCTCAATTATCTCCTCACAAATGACTCCTTTTGTGATTGTTGTGTCCCTCTATGGTAGCATTCATTGCTCTATAGCTAATAGCCCACAACCTCCCTTGCATGTGCCTTTTGGCACTTTAACTACTTGTAAAAGACTTGAGATTAAGCTATGTATCAATGTAGAAACAACATTTTTACACTAGAATATGATGTCAAATATGTGTGTTCTTATCACAACGAAAGACCTAAAGATTAAGTTGAAATTCAATCATAAACAAAATATCATTACTTAAATATCAACAACAAATCACTCTCTATCCATGCATTGAAAAAACCAAACACCTTTTCTATTGTTATTCAAACAAGTTTACTCCCTCGGGGAGGGGTTGGGGGGTGTAGGGGGTTTGGGGGGATGGGGGGGGGGGGGGGGGGGGGTTTGGGGGGATGGAGGGCGGCGGGGGTGGGGGGCGCGGGAGTGTGGGGGGACGGTAGGGGGTAGGGTGAGGGAAGGGGAGGGCGGACGGGGGGGGGGGGAAGCTTAGGAATCTTCGTTCAAACTAGAAAATTCAGATGAAAGCAAACATCTAGCGTGGCATGCAAAAGATGGACCACGAAGAAATACAGAGTTGGCGAGCGAAACAAAGAGAAAACACAGATTTGATGGATGCAGGGAGTACAATAACTTGGTAATCATATCGAGGGATTTGTCATCATCATCATTTTCGGAGATTGGATCAGGCATGTTACTTTAATTATTAAGGTGCAGTGAATCCAGAAAAGAGATCTCTCGTGAGAGGAATAAGTTAATGGGGCCGGGGCTTCAATGTAGTCGTCAGGGGGTTGTGGGGGGCGCATGGGTAGGGGCTCGCCCATACTTGCCTAATTGTGCACTTAGTCTCATTATCCCTCACCTGACCTCCCGCTCGCCCATCGACCCGCCTGCCCGTTAGAGGTGGCTGGGAAATTCTGATTATACAAATAAAAAATTTATGGTATATTTTTGTTGTTAATTTAAGTTAATATGTTTTTTTATTTACTAATTTATGTGTTTTTTTTTAGGAAAATGGCATCAAGGAAAATTTCTGTGAATCTTTCTGGACCAAAGAGTCTTAAAGGTGTATCTTCAAAAAACATTGGTGAACGAACTCCACCTGAGCTCATGCCTACAAATATTTCAAGTGCTTTAAGTGATAAGAAGCTAATCTCAGATTGGAAAAGTTCAAAAGAGGTGAAATTTCCATCAAGAGTCTGGTATGTGAAAGAAAGAGAGAGCACAACTGTGATTTTCGCATTGATTTTTAAGTTAATTATTATTTTTTGAAAAAAAAAGTTGTTATTATTATTTTTTTGACATGAAATTCATAAAAAAAACTATTATTTGACCATTTTTAGTTAAAATTTTTGTATAAAAATTGTGATTTTGACATGTTAATTCTAGCAAAAAATTATCAAAACATTTAGTTTTTTTGTTATATTTATGTTAAAAATGGTTATTTTTATGTCCATTGTTAAAAAACTGTTGTTTTTTAGAAACAATTATTTCACATGGATTGAAAAATTAATTAAGGATGTATAAATATGTAGATTATCTAAAATTCAAACTATCGACTTTCTAATTTAAAAACGCAAAACAATAAAAACCCCCCTAAAAAAAAAAATTAAGATAGAGAACAAGAAAATATGAATAAAATGACGACTTCAAAAACTATCAAATTTAGAAAATAATTTTTTACATTTCACGCACTAGAAAATTAAAAGTCAAAAAATAGGTCTTTTAAAAAAAGGGTGTGATGCAGAATACTCACTTTTTAAAATCAGCATGAAAATCACTACCATTCTAAAACTTGATTTCATCCTTGAACATGAAAAAATATTAAAGTTCCAAAAACCATGTTCTAAAAAAACATGTGTATTCTGCATCACCACTTTTGAAAATCGGGTCATTTTTTTGCTATCTCTACGAAACGGGTAACAGTATCAGTTCCCGTTTCAAAGTTTACATTGTTTAATTGTAAGGGGGATCTCGGTCTCTATATCTTAGATTTGCACTGTATCAACAAAAATTATAAGTTTAGAGCAACTAAGCTCCATGTGCAATAAGTTGTAATAGGATTTTTCTCATTGTATGATTTCATACAAGGATGAATCATCTAAGGATTTTTCAATGCATGCTCTTGGCCTTATTACCCAATCAACACAACCAAGACCTGGTCTTCAAGGAGAAACAAGAATATCGAACTATTCAACCAACCTTGATAGGTCGGCTTCTTTAAAATACATCGATGGGATATATATATATATGGGACCAGGTCATAGCAGCTCAAATTTTCTACGAGTGGATTTTGCTTCTAATTGTTCTTCATGAACGAGAACTTCAAGAGTGTTATAGCCCTTATCCAAGATGCCAAATTAAAAAGCAGTTGTATTTTATTTTACTAACAGATCAAAAACTATCAAAAGAGAACAATTATGCTATTTTCTTTAGACTGTTACTCGAGATAGGACTTTTATTTTCTCATAAAAGTTTCACTGGTCAGGGCCTTCACTTATTATGGAAGTAGCTTCGTATAGTCTTAGAAAATCACCTTCATTAAACACTCCATTGAGGTTGATCTGTGGTCCTTGGTAGCTTCATAAATTTCATTTTTGAGACTTGTCGTTCCTATTATTATAATTACCTCAGAGCGTTTCATAAGACCCCATAATCTAGGGCACAGTTCTTCAATAGATAAGGACATCATATATATCAATTTCTCCATAGGATCAACATCATTATGTTTCTAAAATGATATCTCAACTAGACCTTAAATGCAAGAGATATAGCTTTGAAATGGAGAGACGAAAGAAAAGTAATCAAACCTTTGATCTAAGGAAGACCACATGACCCTTAAATCATCATCAAGAAATCCATTTCAAGAGTATAGAACCAGATGTTATTGAGGTACACCATCTATTGTTGATGTGATAGAAGCTAAGGCCGAGTAACCTTCATTCAGATGTAATCTCCATCCCATAGAGATCCTTGACATGTGATACAAAATTTCTCGTGCTTAAGTTCAAGGGAGGTTGAATAAGCTTAGTTATCAACGAACCAATTCTAGAATAATTGGAAGTGTCAAATAATTTTTCATAAATTGATCTTAGAAGGCAACATCAATCATCTTGGATTGGGTTACAATGATTAGGGCATGTCAAAGACTATAGAAGGGTGTCTTTAGATCTGATTTATAAACCTACAAATATGCCTTCAAAAATCCTGCATGCCCAAGGATGATCTGCCTTAAATAGGATATAAGATGTGCCACAAAGAACTTCAATTTTGCAGATATTGTGCCTCAGTACCATAGTCTGCAAATCCTTTAAATCACATAGAGAATACCCAACAAAATCACAGATATTTCATCCTTCTAGCTATAGGGTGATGCATTGTTGTAGGGCTTGTTCTCACCTGATTCTAATAACATATTAATTTTTTGTTAACATGATATTTTCTTAAGAAAATTACTTCAATGTTCCACATAAGCCCAAGTTTACTTCTATCTCTTTCATTAGCAATCATATAAATCTTTATCACATTGATAGTAATTGAGGAAAGATCATAAATAACATATGTTGAAGACAAGCCAAGACAGAAGACACAAAAATTGGCTCAAGCCAGGGAAAAACCCCAAGATAGGAAAAGGAGCTTAGTTTTGGATCAAGTAAATTCAGCCTCCTTTGTTGAATAGAATAAGCCCAAAATAGTCCAAGAATGACCAGTCAAAACCAAGTTGATGAGATGAGGGATCCTATGGTCAAAAGTCTACAGTTAGGGATGTAGATATAGAGCCCATATTAGCCCAGATTTGATCTCAAGAATAGTGAACCTTATTCCTTTGCAAGATGCTTCTATTTGTTACAATATGTCCTCCTTCTAGGCCTATAAACAACCTTATGTCTTTTTTTTTTCTTACGCTCTTTAAACTAGAAACTTCCTGGTGAATGATATCACCCATCAACCATGAGGAATGAGGCCTTCAACCTAGCTATATTAATCTCCTAGGGCTGCGGCCTACCAGAAGAAGAGAAGAGGAATTCTATATAAAGGAACCCCAACTTATCTCCTTGAATGAACTGATCCCTGCAACTACCTTCCTATAGCATCTCTGTCCTACAAGAGACTAATAGACAAACCCAAAACACATCAAAACCCGCCACAAACATGCCAATACTGAGCTGATAATGGGCCAACGAGAGGAAAAAATATTTTCAAGGATTGAGTTCCAAGTCATATTTATTATTATTTGGACATCTAATTTCATTCTGTCATATTTCACTATTCAATATTCAGGATTTTATGGAATCCTATGACAATTGCAAGGTAGATAACCATGAGAACATAGTTAACTTCAGGTGAATAAATCTAACCCTCGTAATTTTGTGAGGTATGCACAATATTGACTCGAGGGAAGCAACTAAGAGCCATGGACTATCTTATGATTGAGAATGTTGTTGTAATCAATGCTTGACTGGCTACAATGGCTGCTAAAGTGGCAACAGTACAAATTTCCGAGGACAAAGGATAAAAAGGAGTTACTATTAAAATTTAAAATTCCCTCTTAACAAACTCTACTTGGGATTTCTTGAAAATTTTAGTTTACCAGCCTCTGCATTTCATCAAAAGATAAGAGCCTTACTGTAAAAGAAGGATTGAAACTGAAAAGTAATGAGCTGTTATCATTTTTTCCCATTCCGCCAGTCACAAAACTTTAAACATGTATGTACCAGTTCACTCTACATGATTCATGATTTATTGCGGAAATGGTAAAAAACTCAATGCTTATTTCTTCTGATCTCAACAGAAATTTGCATTTTGAAATCTTATAAATCTATTAAAATAGTAACAATAGTACAAAATTATATCTTATTTTTGAGTGATCAGGAGCATTAAGGCCCTAAAAGCTTTATTATGAGTAAAAGCTTATAATTTCATTGTCTTCTAACAGTTTTGTGTGAACAAACTCTAAATTTCTTGCACCATTCTGACTTGAAGTAAATGCACAAGTGGTATATTGTAGGGAGACAAATTCAACCTGCAATTGTTTTGGAGAAACCTGTAGAGCTTGTCAATCATTAATCCTTCAAAAGGCCCAGTGCTCTTATTAGTCTTCAATGTGGCTTTTCCTAGAACATACACAAACCTTGTATTCTTTGCCAATTCAATCTACTACAATTCCTCATCTAAGAGTATTTACTTTCTTCCACTGTATTTCTACTTGCATAACTTATGTCACGTGAGGAGGAATGAGTTCCTCTAAGCTTGAGATAGTCTTTTACGCTTTCAAAAACCTGGTTGATAAATTCAGATCCTTCAATGTTTGGACATCTTTGTAACCAGATTGGGCTACACATTTATATACACCTTTTGGCTCTAGTTTTCCAACCATAAATCTATCCAACAAAAGTATTGACACCTTTTGACTCTATTTTTCCAACCATAAATCTCTCCAACAAAAGTATTGTCTTGACTGGAACCATTCTTATGGTGACAATGACAAGAACTTCATGCCGAGACCCCACATTCTTTACATAATGCTCAATAATCGGTGGTAAGTCAGAAATAAGGTCACTGCAAAAGAAATGAATTCCTGGTACAAGTGAATTCACCCCGACAACCAATCCATTCAAACCTTCTATGCTGAGTTTTCTCTGTGCTAAATATTTATACTTTTTCTACCTTCCTTATTTCCAAGAGAACATTATGGTCAGAAAAATTGTTGCAATGATGAAGGGACACCAACCACCCTGTGGCGCCTTATTCAATACAGATGATAGATAAACTCCTTCAAAGATAGCAAAAAACAGAGTGAAGGGTGATATAAGAAAAACATGCATGTTCCAACCCACAAGCATGACCAAAATTGTTGCAATTAGGAAGGGACACCAACCTCCCGGGGCCCAAATCGAAGCACTGATTCTTAGTGACACAGAATATGCAAAGATGCATTATAGTATTACAAATTAGCAATGTATACATGGGCAAGAATTCTCTTCTAATCAAATAGAATGCTAAAACAGACAGTATGTGGAAGTAGAATGATAAGTCAAGCAAATTGAAAAATGTGTGTATTGAACCTAATAGCTATCCCCTTTCTCCAAGACCTTCACATAACAAATTTGCAATTTTTCTATTTCAGACATAATCAGCCTTTGAATGCCTAATGATTCCTGTTGTGTTGGCAATGCCTCCAAATCAGAATCAAATACTTGCAGACAGAACTTCTAGCTTGAGTCACATGATGATGATAGTGCTTTCAACCTGCCCTGAAGAGTGTCATACTTTGTGGAAGGTTCTCCCATTCCAGCACAGTTCTGACGTCTAATCCTTTTATCAGCAACCATCATGGTAGACAAAGATCTCAAATCTAGCCTACCCTACAAAAAACTCTCCTCTATTCGAACATCTGTAACGTTTGGCAAGTTAAGAAGTGGTGCTAATTTGTCATAAACTGGCGGAATTTCAAAAGTAACTCCCTCTGCTATCTCCAATAAACCAGATGTTGTTGTATGAGGACCATGTTCTGGAGAAATGTCAAGATGGTTGTAATTCCCCAGATTCTGGACTGCATCATCTATGTGAGGACCTGCCAAAGCAGGAATGTCTAATCCATGTGGAGTCCTCTCATCTTTTAGAACCATCTGAGAGCCATGACTTAATTTCCGACTTTTCCTGTTTGATGTACGCTTTGCAGTGGAGGGACCTATGCGGGCAGTAGCAGCTGCTGCTGCTTTCAACTTATTGGCTTTGTTGAACTTTTGTGTATGTTCCCCAACTATGGTCTGATAATATTCCTTTGATATGTGCTTCTCAAAGTCATCATCATCTTCATCATTGTTGTCTGCATCTTTCCGTGCAGATGAGTTATAACCAGCCGCTGGTTCAACATGGTACCATTTTCTTTTTAAAACCATCTCTGATGGTAAATCCGATGGCCTCTCAGCCCGACCACCATTTATTTGTGCAAGCACTGTGTCATAACCTGCTTCATTAAAGTCAAAAGAAACAGAGCATAATGATCAGAGATGTTAATCAAATTATCCCAACCCAACCACTGTTACATTGTTGTTAAACAAGAAATTAAAGAAATTTCATACAATGATCTCTACCTAGTTATGATGGACAAAAATAAGGGAAGCCCAAAAACACCCCAATAGATTTCTATAATTCAAAGTAACAAATCAACATCATCTTTATGGCACCTTTAATTCCATTACTCTCATCTTGAATACAGCCATTGGAAATTCAATACCAGAAACAGGGACCTTTCATGAGGGAGAAGGTGGTGTTATTCTTTCGGATAGCTAGAAAACTAAACAATCAAGGCTAACTAATCAACACTCACAAAATAAATAAAATGGTGAATATTGTTGTAAATAATTTTCCCCGACTAGCGGGGCCAATCACTTCAAACAATTTATAAATGGATGATGAATATCTTGGGGCAAAAACAAAGGTAATTGACACAAAGGTGTATGAAAGGTTCGTGTAACAGACAAGAGTATATGGCCTTCCCACAGGTTGCAAGAAGTTCTACCTTGTTAAAAGCAGTAGCAATTTTAATGTGCGGGTTAAAAGGTAGAGCTTCCCATTCCAAAGAGTTTGGAGATTCAATACAAGGAACGCGACAACTTTCAACGGGTACAAGCCTCGAGGTAGCATTACTCTATGGGCTAGTCAAAAACACTAAAAATTCAGTATTGGCTAATCAATAGCCACAAAATTCATAAAATGACAAAAATTGATGTGAACGAGTCTAGGCCGGGCAGTGAAGCAAATCATTTTAAACAGCGATAAAATAGGATTACAAATCTCAGGGGGCAATAATGGAGGTAATTAACACCAAATACCACCAAAGGGTCATGCAACAAATAGTACTAAACATATGATGGCCATTAACCCACGCGGCTACGGTTTGGATCTTATGCTCGGAGGGCGACCGTGATTGTCCAGGCTAAGATACAGATAGATTCTTGTTCCTGCTACTAAAAACTAATGCAATCACACCTACCAGTGCCTAGTGGATCTTATTATGCTCATACCTCCCAGTGCATATGCAATAAACAAATATAATTTAAACAAACAAACAAAAAAGAACACGGCCATCATAAAATTAAGTGCGGGAATTCATGTCCAATAACTAAATAGCCTCTACTCAATGCAATTGTGCATAGAATACGCAGACAAGATACTAACAACAAGAATGAATGTACCTGCAATGGAGACAGAAGAAACTGTTATCACCTCCAGGAGCAGTGATTAGACTTGTACCCTACTCTCTTGCAATTTTACATAAACACTAGATCAATTACAGCCAAAATTGAACCACAATTACAACAAAACCTTGAATTTAAATAATAATGAAATTTGCAAAAACCTTGAAAATTCACAGACAATGTGTCGAATGCCGTGAACCACCAGGAAAAAAAAAATTATAATTTCTACAAAAATTAGATAGGATTTGCATCACTCAATTAACAAAACCGATAATATGCCCACACAACTAAATAACCTAACACTGAGTAAACCCAATTTCAGCCCAACAACAAAAGAACATAACCCCAAAACTGGATCTCAAACGAGCTGTAAAAAAGTTGTACCTTTGACAGGGCGCCTGCATGATAATTTGTTGCTGAAACCCTCGGAAATTCAGCGGCGGAGGGTTTGTATTTCATTTGGGAATCGAACCGATGAACAACGGGTAGTTAATATCTCGAGTGCCTTGAGGCTCCTTACACTAAAATAAACCTACTAAACTTGTAAGAACGATGGAGAAATCTAGCTTTTGAGGATATGCGGGGGTTTGGACCTGGCCATATCTTCTTCTACCATATTTCCAATGCTATGCCGCTTGCTTGCTTCCTGTTTATTCTGAGATACCACTTTCCCCGTGTGAAAACTGACTTTATCAAACGAGATCACCCAGACACAACAAGAAGATCATACCCAAAGGTATGGTGATGGGCTGGCTCGATACTTCCGGCCTTGAATTTGACAACAATAAGATCATGCCCAAAGGTATGGTGATGGGCTGGCTTGATACTTCCGGCCTTGAATTTGACAATGGCAGCAGTAGGGCTTTGTCTCACGATGCTCATGGATCCCCCTGGCATGATATCCACATCCTGGAAGTTTCTCATTTTGCTTAATGAACAGAGAGCGCAGGAGGGTTTTGCTTAATGAACAGAGAGCGCAGGAGGATTCAGAGTGCAGTGCATACTTGCCAGATGACAGATGCGATGCACGGCCAGATGCTAGATGCGATGCGTGGCCAGGGATAATGAATCAAACACTTCGAATCAAACGGTGACTATTAATTCCATCGTCTAACAACGAAATCAATGGCGAAGAAAGTATAGACACTAAGTGCTCACCTAGATGAGGATCTAAATTGGTGAGAGTTAGTCCTAGCTATTTAGTATTGTTTTTATATTACAGTACCATTTCCTATTAACAGACGACAGAAGATAAGATAAGACTAGTTTTATTAATGGCAGTGGGTGACCAAAAGAGAGGTCGACGGGGCTCAAAAGTACACCAGTTACAACATACTGTGGAAGTGCCCATTATTTGTCATTAGGTATAGATGTAAAAAGTATAGGAGGGAGAAGAAGCATCCACATCTGTATCAATCACTCTGTAGCTACTGATGTGTTGCTTAATAATGTCACCTAGGGAGTGCCTGGGTAGTACCAATCTATTGTCTACATATTTAAATTAGTGCTAGAAAGGGGTTTAGAAAATTTCAGTCCTTTCATTAGTTGAGTAGGGTTTGATTCCCAACTTAAATCGTAATCTAGAATGAGATTCTTGATTTTTCCCACAATGAAACTCTCTAAATTAGCTAATTTGTAAGTCTATTTCAATTGTTACCAACCTATATCCTTTTTGAGCTGGATGATAGGTATCACGCCTCGTTACCAAATGCATATATATTTTTATTATCTTATTTTTGAGCCCTGGGGTTGGCTTGATTGGCCTTGGAGTTAGACATTGAACTTCTCAGAAATGGGATGTCACAAGTTCAACTCTTACAATTCCTTTGGGGTTATGCACTGTAATCAATGTTGATGGTCTACCTGGTTTACCATCTATGAATCATGGGGAATACTTGTAATCAATGTTGATGGTCTACCTGGTTTACCATCTATGAATCATGGGGAATACTTGTAATCAATGCTGATGGTCTACCTGGTTTAGCATCTATGAATCATAGGGAATACTTGGAAGGTCTCTGTGAATTTAACAACATCTATTTAAATTCAACATCTATTTAAATTTTATAGTTGATTGTATTGTGACATGTATTGTTTTACAATCGCTAGTCAATCAAAAATCAAAATTATACATTAAATTGGAGCAGGTTCAAAGTTTCTTTCCATTTTCCAAATTGCATATGTTTATCTCAATTTCCTAACTTGATTGTAACTTGTGAAACAATTTCGTTTTTTCCTCTATTGGTTCTATTATGGTGTTTCTACTTGCATTGACTTCATGGGTTAATTTCCTGTGTTTTATCTTTGGCATATGATATATATTGTTAATTGTAACAATGATCTGCACCAATGAACAGGATTTTTCTAGTTGTGATATATTGCCATGTCCATTTCTCAACCCTCAAAGGTGAAGATTCTCCAACATTTTACTTCTCACATATAATGAATTTCTTGTTTTTCCCCATCATATTTCTAGTTGAATATGTTTCATGCGTAAATCCACTATTTTTCAAATAGCTTAAACTATTCATATATTTCCTATACTTATATGTTCATTTGTCTCTTGCACCTATCCAAAGAAAAAACGTCCAATAGTAGCATTACGTCATGGCATAAAGCAATAGTGCTTCCTTATTGCAAAAATTGTGTTTGTGACAAATCGTTATCATTTTTGATAATTTCCTTCATTTATATAAATATGATGGTTCTCAAATGACTCTTTAGAAAAAAATTGTATATTAGATGAGATTTCTGACTCTAATGCACCTCCAGTAAAATGCTTTTACAGCTGATCTGCCATTCATTATATTGGTTGTCACTTGCTATTTTCAAAGTTTTGTATGGTGTAAAATGCTAATTAAGTATTTTAATGCTGACAAGTATCTCTGATAATAATGGAGCCGAAGTTCTGGACAGACCCAGAAAGTGCCATCAAGAATGCATACAACCGGACTGATGGGAAAATTTTAGCAAAGGCAGCTCATTTAGGGCCCGGTGGCTCCACAGCAGTCACTGCTATTTTAGTTGATGGGAAAAAACTCTTTGTAGCAAATACAGGGGATTCCAGGGTTATTATATGTAAAAATGGCATTTCTATTGAGCTCACTATTGATCATGAGCCAAGTATTGAACGCCAAAACATCGAGAAGGGTGGATTTGTGACACTCCTGCCAAGTACCACTACAAATGTTGTGCAGAGATTAATTTTAATGAGAACATACTTAAATAACTTTTTGATTTGTAACTTTATAATTCTATCTTAATGGTCTAGCTCAAGAGTAACATTTGAATGGTCACAGGAGAAAATGTATACTTAATGGCATTTTTTTTTTTGATATATTAGGAGATTTACCTCGAGTTCATTTAAGTTCAGAACCAGATGTGAGAGACACGACCATAGATGCAACCACAAAATTTCTCATTTTGGCTAGTGATGGATTGTGGAAGGCAAGGCATTTTTTCCAATCATTTACTTATTTGCATAGTTACTATTAGATGCATATTTTTTTTTCGCAAACTCATCTCATGGGAGAAAGCATCTAGGAAATTTTTTGATTACTGTATTGTCATTAATTTTACTCGAATAGTTCATCTGAATACCAGAGAGGTTCTTTTTTGAAGTTCTTAAAGAAAGATGCCCCAAGTAACTGCATTGCAAAGGGAGGATTTCCTTTCCCTAGGTGCCAGATCCGAGGGGCATTTATCTGCCCAGTCCCTGGAATTGCACGTAGTGTCACCCCTTAACTTATGCTATAGGAATGCGGAAAACTGTAGCGAGAATGGAGGTAAGGTGGTTGGCTTAACATTCCGTCGACCTCACTAGTTGAATCAAAGATGCATTATATTATTACAAATTAGCAATGTATACATGAGCAAGAATTCTCTTCTAATCGAATAGAATGCTAAAACAGACAGTATGTGGAAGTAGAATGATAAGTCAAGAAAATTGATAAATTGTGTGTATTGAACCTCATAGCTATCCCCTTTCTCCAAGACCTTCACATAATCAGCCTTTGAATGCCTAATGATTCCTGCTGTGTTGGCAATGCTTCCAAATCAGAATCAAATACTTGCAGACAGAACTTTTATTTTCAACTTTGCCATACTGCTGCAAATGTTTGGTAATTGTTTGGTAATCCTCCGTATCTCTTCCAACGTTGGTGAATGAATGCCGCTTTTGTGAATAGATTCAAGTACAGTTTTTTGTTCGAGCGTTGGCTTCCATCGACGAGTGGAGCCTCTCGTTGTATTTTTCCTTACAGAGATGGATAGATGAATTAATATAAGAAAAAGAGATGGATCAACAAAATTCAAAAACACAGGCAGATCCATAAATCTAGCACTCTAAAAAAACAATAAATACCTGATAGTTTTATGGTCATTGTTGGGTTATTGTAGCCTTCATATTATTCACTAGTGTAGCAACAACTCCACCCCACCGATGGATTCGATGATGAGAGGAGGAGCTCAATGAAAGTAAGATGAGATATATGAAACCCGCCTATGGACAAAAGTAAATCGAAAGACTCTTTATATAAAACCCAGAAATGGGCAGAGAAATTAGAAGAATTAATGGAAATATGGATCGGTTGATTACTCTAAAATGGGATGGGATCAATTGTGATGCGAAGGCCGTTGAGTGGACCAAGTCTCCCCGTAAAGCATTCCAAGGGAGCCACGTACCTCAGCCAATTACGTGTAAACGCTCCTTTCTTGCGCCGCGGCCAGATGCCAGATGCCATGCGCGGCGAATCGAACACTTCGAATCAAAAGGTGAATATTAATTCCATCCTCTAACAACGAAATCAATGGCGCAGGAAGATACAAAGTGGCACTGGAGGAGAGTCCTTCTGAGAGGAAGAGGAACGCCTTACGGAGTAATAATTACAGTTTTTACAAAGAAGTGAGTCCCAAGTTTTTTCGATAACGCACACTCGATGGGCATTCCAATGATCTATCACTTTTTTTTAAAGATATATACTATCGAATTTTCGCCATAAAGTCTTAGAGAATGCTTTAACAATTAAATATTCGATGCAAATCACATCGAACGATTACAATAAATTATCAGCCAAAGGATTAAAGGATTGGGTACTATGTTTTACCATGTGAAACCTGTGACCATAAGAGTTTTGAAATTCCGAAGTATTATTCATTTAAACTTCAAACCAGCATCCCCAAATAAAAATAGTATAAGCAAATTCTGACATAGCACAAAACCCTAAAACAATTGCACTCCTCCCTCCTAGCTGTCTTATAGCTATATTATTACAATGAGAAAATTCGATGCCTTTCTCATACATTATGGTCACTGGGGACCATCCAAAATTTAAAATGGGCACATGAACTGTAAAAGCAGATGGTAATCATATAAAACGTTTTAACTAGGCACCTTAAAAATTAAAATGGTTGCATCAATGACCCAAAAAAAAGCAGACAGTACTCATATAAAAGCAGATAGTAATCATATCAAATCATTTAAATGGGCATGCTAAAAATTAAAATGGCTGCATCAACGGCCAAAAAAATAGCAACGACATAAAATGTTTTAGATTTTCAGTAAAACGAGGGCGAAGGTGATGTTTAGCTATATGTATCTCACAAAATTCATGTATTTCTCAGACATTATGGGCACTCATATAGCGTTAACAAAAATAAGTGATAAAGTCAGACAGGTTGGGTGCAAAACTATAAATGTGATAGCCGGAATTTATGGGAGCCCTGCCCCTTATACATCAATGTGCATGCATTGAATCATATAAGTTTGTGTAGATGAATTGTATTATTATCAACGAAGTGCTGAACTACTGAACTAACCATTTAGGAAGTGAAAAGGTTTGGCAACTGTAAGTAGAAATGATAACAGTTTTAAAACATTTCAAATTGACGTGATGAAATTAATATAAGAAAAAGAGATGGATCAACAAAATTCAAAAACACAGGCAGATTCATAAATCTAGCACTGTAAAAAACAATAAAAAACAATAAATACCTGACAGTTTTCTGGTCATTGTTGGGTTATTGTAGCCTTCATATTATTCACTAGTGTAGCAACAACTCCAGGTTCTTTTTTGAAGTTCTTAAAGAAAGATGCCCCAAGTAACTGCATTGCAAAGAGAGGATTTCCTTTCCCTAGGTGCCAGATCCGAGGGGCATTTATCTGCCCAGTAGCTGGAATTGCAAGTAGTGTCACCCCTTAACTTATGCTATAGGAATGCGGAAAACTGTAGCGAGAATGGAGGTAAGGTGGTTGGCTTACATTCTGTCGACCTCACCAGTTGAATCAAAGATGCATTATATTATTACAAATTAACAATGTATACATGGGCAAGAATTCTCTTCTAATCGAATAGAATGCTAAAAAAGACAGTATGTGGAAGCAGAATGATAAGTCAAGCAAATTGATAAAATGTGTGTATTGAACCTCATAGCTATCCCCTTTCTCCAAGACCTTCACAAAACAAATTTGCAATTTGCGTATTTCAGACATAATCAGCCTTTGTATGCCTAATGATTCCTGCTGTGTTGGCAATGCTTCCAAATCAGAATCAAATACTTGCAGACAGAACTTTTATTTTCAACTTTGCCATACTGCAACAAATGTTTGGTAATCCTCCATATCTCTTCCAACTTTAGTGAATGAATGCCGCTTTTGTGAATAGATTCAAGTACAGTTTTTTGTTCCAGCGTTGGCTTCTATGAGCCTCTCGTTGTATTTTTCCGTACAGAGATGGATAGATGAATTAATATAAGAAAAAGAGATGGATCAACAAAATTCAAAAACACAGGCAGATCCATAAATCTAACCCTCTAAAAAAACAATAAATACCTGATAGTTTTCTGGTCATTATTGGGTTATTGTAGCCTTCATATTATTCACTAGTGTAGCAACAACTCCATTCCACTGATGGATTCGATGATGAGAGGAGGAGCTCAATGAAAGTAAGATGAGATATATGAAACCCGCCTATGGACGAAAGTAAATCGAAAGACTCTTTATATAAAACCCAGAAATGGGCAGAGAAATTAGAGGAACTAATGGAAATATGGATCGGTTGATTACTCTGAAATGGGATGGGATCAATTGTGATGCGAAGGCCGTTGAGTGCACCAAGTCTCCCCGTAAAGCATTCCAAGGGAGCCACGTACCTCAGCCAATTACATGTAAACGTTCTTTTCTTGTGCCGCGGCTAGATGCCAGATGCCATGCGCCGCCATGGATAATGAATGGAATACTTCGAATCAGACGGTGAATATTAATTCCATCGTCTAACAACGAAATCAATGGCGCAGAAAGGTACAGAGTGGCACCGGAGGGGAATCCTTCCCAGAGGAACACCTTACGGCGTAACGAGAATGGAGGTAAGGTGGTTGGCTTACATTCTGTCGACCTCACCAGTTGAATCAAAGATGCATTATATTATTACAAATTAACAATGTATACATGGGCAAGAATTCTCTTCTAATCGAATAGAATGCTAAAACAGACAGTATGTGGAAGCAGAATGATAAGTCAAGCAAATTGATAAAATGTGTGTATTGAACCTCATAGCTATCCCCTTTCTCCAAGACCTTCACAAAACAAATTTGCAATTTGCGTATTTCAGACATAATCAGCCTTTGTATGCCTAATGATTCCTGCTGTGTTGGCAATGCTTCCAAATCAGAATCAAATACTTGCAGACAGAACTTTTATTTTCAACTTTGCCATACTGCTGCAAATGTTTGGTAATCCTCCGTATCTCTTCCAACTTTAGTGAATGAATGCCGCTTTTGTGAATAGATTCAAGTACAGTTTTTTGTTCCAGCATTGGCTTCTATGAGCCTCTCGTTGTATTTTTCCGTACAGAGATGGATAGATGAATTAATATAAGAAAAAGAGATGGATCAACAAAATTCAAAAACACAGGCAGATCCATAAATCTAACCCTCTAAAAAAACAATAAATACCTGATAGTTTTCTGGTCATTATTGGGTTATTGTAGCCTTCATATTATTCACTAGTGTAGAAACAACTCCACCCCACTGATGGATTCGATGATGAGAGGAGGAGCTAAATGAAAGTAAGATGAGATATATGAAACCCGCCTATGGACGAAAGTAAATCGAAAGACTCTTTATATAAAACCCAGAAATGGGCAGAGAAATTAGAGGAACTAATGGAAATATGGATCGGTTGATTACTCTGAAATGGGATGGGATCAATTGTGATGCGAAGGCCGTTGAGTGCACCAAGTCTCCCCGTAAAGCATTCCAAGGGAGCCACGTACCTCAGCCAATTACATGTAAACGTTATTTTCTTGCGCCGCGGCCAGATGCCAGATGCCATGCGCCGCCATGGATAATGAATGGAATACTTTGAATCAGACGGTGAATATTAATTCCATCGTCTAACAACGAAATCAATGGCGCAGAAAGGTACAGAGTGGCACCGGAGGGGAATCCTTCCCAGAGGAATGCCTTACGGCGTAACGAGAATGGAGGTAAGGTGGTTGGCTTACATTCCGTCGACCTCACCAGTTGAATCAAAGATGCATTATATTATTACAAATTAACAATGTATACATGGGCAAGAATTCTCTTCTAATTGAATAGAATGCTAAAACAGACAGTATGTGGAAGCAGAATGATAAGTCAAGCAAATTGATAAAATGTGTGTATTGAACCTCATAGCTATCCCCTTTCTCCAAGACCTTCACAAAACAAATTTGCAATTTGCGTATTTCAGACATAATCAGCCTTTGTATGCCTAATGATTCCTGCTGTGTTGGCAATGCTTCCAAATCAGAATCAAATACTTGCAGACAGAACTTTTATTTTCAACTTTGCCATACTGCTGCAAATGTTTGGTAATCCTCCGTATCTCTTCCAACGTTAGTGAATGAATGCCGCTTTTGTGAATAGATTCAAGTACATTTTTTTGTTCCAGCATTGGCTTCTATGAGCCTCTCGTTGTATTTTTCCGTACAGAGATGGATAGATGAATTAATATAAGAAAAAGAGATGGATCAACAAAATTCAAAAACACAGGCAGATCCATAAATCTAACCCTCTAAAAAAACAATAAATACCTGATAGTTTTCTGGTCATTATTGGGTTATTGTAGCCTTCATATTATTCACTAGTGTAGCAACAACTCTACCCCACTGATGGATTCGATGATGAGAGGAGGAGCTCAATGAAAGTAAGATGAGATATATGAAACCCGCCTATGGACGAAAGTAAATCGAAAGACTCTTTATATAAAACCCAGAAATGGGCAGAGAAATTAGAGGAACTAATGGAAATATGGATCGGTTGATTACTCTGAAATGGGATGGGATCAATTGTGATGCGAAGGCCGTTGAGTGCACCAAGTCTCCCCGTAAAGCATTCCAAGGGAGCCACATACCTCAGCCAATTACATGTAAACGTTCTCTTCTTGCGCCGCGGCCAGATGCCAGATGCCATGCGCCGCCATGGATAATGAATGGAATACTTCGAATCAGACGGTGAATATTAATTCCATCGTCTAACAACGAAATCAATGGCGCAGAAAGGTACAGAGTGGCACCGGAGGGGAATCCTTCCCAGAGGAACGCCTTACGGCGTAAAAATAATGAGACTTGCCAAGATGTTTAGGAATGCTAGTTTGGACAAATGTTATTTTATGTTCTCGTGATTTTCCTAAGTTTTCTGATATCAATTGCATTACATCATGTTTATCTTATAATCTCTTCCATGGCACATACCATGATAAGAGAGAATATTAGTTCAAAAATCTATTTTTAGTTCAAAAATCTATTTATCTCAAAGAATCCTTTACATGTTTTGTACTCTTTTATATTCTAAATATAAATGTACACAGATCAATTTTTCACATTTCATGGTATTACTTACATTTATGTTTCTAATATTTATTTACATATCCTTGTAGGTGTTAAGAAGTATGAATGGTTTTACTGGAATTTTGATATTACTTATTTCTAATCTTCTAAGTTAAATTCGATCAGGTTTAGTTGTAGATCGATTTACTGTTGTGATTGTTATTTGGATAAAGAAGTTAAGTATACTTTCGTGTTGGAGATGAGGTGCCATCAAGCAATATATTATAAAAAAATTCCTTGATTACAACTCACTTCATTAAATATTTATTTTAAATCATAGTTTTATTGTTAGTTACTCAGACTTATTTAGTAAATTTTTAATGTTATATGTTTGATCATGGAACAAGAAAACTTAAAAGGAACAATATCTTGATGAGACACTCATACTCTGATTTGAAATCATAATTTTATTTTATGATCTTATTTTCTGAAATAAAAATGTAATCAATAACTACCATGCAAGGAAAATTGTTTAAAGACATATTGATATGGAATTAGTATTAAACATTTATTTTATGTGAATATTTTTAATTACAATTTTTTTTGGAGTTTGTTTTATTAATGACTTATTACTTTTTTTGCTTTTGAGATTTTTGTTTTCTTTCCTTAATTATTTGTAATGGACTTGATTTGCATCATATGATTTTAGCACCTTGTATAATTTTTTTACTTCACTTTTGTTTTGGCTTTAGATTTATACTTCATGATGTTTTCAAAATATACGTGGAGAATGTTTTCAAAGAAACACTAAGTGGTAGCCATGGGAATCCCTACTCTTTCACTATAATGGTATTTCATTTATTTTAAAATCATCTTATTAATTTTCCTTTCTCTTGAATTATCCAACAACTATGGGGGCACTAGCATAGGTGTCAAGAATTATAGTTCATATTTTATGGAGGAAAAAGTGTACTATAACATTTTTCTTTGAATCCCACCCTTATCCCACCACATTAAAATAATTACTCTACATCGATAGATGTAGGGAAATATGATAAAGTGGAATCTACAAAGTATTACATCTATTTATTTAGAGCAAAAGCATCTCTCATACCACCCTCCTCTCATCACCAAATTTTCAAATTGTAATTCTAAATCAAATAAATCTAAAGGGTGGAAACAAAATAGAGTTGAAATAACTTTTAATATGGGAAGTACAAGTAACACCATCAAGGTTGTGGAAGTTCACTAGTAGTGGGGATATGCATGTATGGTACGCAGATATCTTTATCGGGGTTACATATACTCGTGGGTAAAAAATTAATGCTGAGAAAAGAAGATAAATATTTAGAAGTATAAATATCCTACCAAATGATGGCAGGGTGGAAAAGAGTTAGAATAGGGTTCCACATGCAACAAAAGAGATACCAGTTGATCAATGTCACAATTCACACCCTTACTCACATGGAATGTTAGGTCCCTCTAATAGTAGTGTATTCCCCTTATTATTATTGTTGTGCCCCATAAAATCCCACTATTATTATTATTGTATCCTTACATTATTATTTTTATGTAGGCTTTAATTATATTGTGACCCATTAGACTCCTATATATACCAAGTAGCTCTTATCATTTGTATCATCCAATAATTGATCATATTGAGATAATCTTTATGACAATGTGACATTGGACCATGGAGAGCATGTTTACCATGATTGATTTTCATATTGAGAAAAGCCTATTATAACTCAAGGTATATAAATCCCAAGATAAATATTATAAACCCAAAATTAAACATGGTTCACCATGCTTGACCACAGATGGTTTTCATAGTGACACAATCTTTGTCACTATGTCACAATGGACTATGGTTGATCATGATTGATTTACATACAGACACAAGATTTGGAACACTGCGATCTTGGACCATGGTTGACCATGATTATATACCCACGAGATTTATATTAAACCCTACGATTAATATTATAAACAATATGAATAACATTATATCATAGGAATATCAACCCTTAAATTAATAAACCCAAGACATTGATATTATAAAGCCAAGGGATCAATACTAAAATCCCAAGGGATTATAAACCAAAGGGAATATTATTAAACCCAATGGATTAATATTATAAACCTAAGGCATATAAACCCTAATAAAAATATTATAAACCCTAAACTAAACATGGTTGACTACGATTTACCATGATTCATTTTCATATTGACATAATCTTTTTCAAAATCCAATGTTGGACCATGGTTGACCATGTTTAATTTTCATATTGAGACAATCTTTGTCACAATGCGATGTTGGATCATGATTTACCATGGTTGATTTTCATATTGAGAGAATCTTTGTCACAATGCGACATTAGACTATGGTTGACCATGGATGACCATGGTTGTGACAATATGACATTGAAGAAAGAGACAATATTTTTCACAATATGACCATGATTATTGCCCATGGTTGACCATGATTGGCCATGGTTGACAATAGTTGATGAGCATGGAACATGGTTGATTTTCATATTGAGAGAAGTTTTGTTATAATGTGACATTGGATCGTGGTGGACCACATGATTTATTTTCATATTGAGACAATCTTTGTCACAATGCGATGTTGGACCATGGTGTACCATGGTTGACAATGGTTGATTTTCATATTGAGACAATATTTGTCATAATATGACATTGGATCATAGTTTACCATGGATGACAATGGTTGTCACTATGTGACTTTGCAACAAGACATAATCTTTGTCACAATGTTTCAATTATTATTGACCATGGTATGTTTTCATATTGAGACAACCTTTGTCACAATGCAACATTGGACCATGGTTAACCATGGTCAACCATGATTTATTTTCATATTGAAACAATATTTGTCACAATGTAACATTGAACCATGGTTGACCATGATTTACCATGGTTGACAATGGTTGAGAATGCCTCATTTTCATATTAAGAGAATCTTTGTTGCAATGTGACAAAAATTAATTTTATAAACCCAAGGTATATAAACCCTAAGGTAAATATTATAACACTAAAATGAACATGGTTAACCATGGTTGAATTTTATATTGAGACAATCCTTGTCACAATGTGACATTGGACCATGATTGATTTTCATATCGAGACAATCTTTGTCACAATGCAATGTTGGACTATGTTTTACCATGGTTGGCCATGGTTGATTTTCACATTGACCATGGTTTATTTTCACATTAACCATGATTGATTTCCATATTGAGAAAATCCTATGATACCCACTAAGATAAATATTATAAACCAAGGTATATAAACCCTGTGATAAATATTATAAACATTAAAATAGAAATGGTTAACCATGATTGATTTAGATATTGAGACAATATTTGTCACAATACGACGTTGGACCATGGTTCACCATGGTTGACCATGATTGATTTTCATACTGAGACAATCTTTGTCATAATGCGACATTGGACCATGGTTAACCATGGTCGAACATGGTTGACCATGATTAGACATGGTTTACCATGGTTGATTTTCATATTGAGACTCTCTTTGTCACAACTTGATATTTGACCATGGTTGACCATGATTGAATATGGTTGATGATGGTTGACCATGTTTGATTTTAATATTGAGAAAATTGTTGTCACAACGTGATGTTCATCCATGGCAGACCGTGGTTGACGATGACTATAAAACAAAAAAAGTTATATTAAACCCTAATATTAATATAATAAACCATACAAATAATATTATATCCTAGGAACATGGACCCTTAGATTAATAATCCAAAGGGATTCATATTATAAACCCAAGGAAATAATATTAAAACTAAGGGATTAATATGAAAAACCCAAGATATTAAGATCTTGGACAATGGTTGACCATAATTGACAATGTTTGACCATTTTTAACCAATGTTGATCATGGTTGACCATGGTTTTCCATGGTTGACCATAATTGATTTCCATATTCGGAAAATATTTGACACAAACCCAAACGATTAATATTATAAACCCAACAGATATAAACCCTAAGGTAAATATTAAGCTAAAAGAAACTAATGCAAGAGCATTCAGCTAGGGGAGATTAACGCCGGAGTATTTGTCTCAACACATTGGAAAGGTTCACATCTAGTTTTCTAAGTCTCATTTAATTATTTTAGTTAATAGAATTTAGGATGTTGTGGCAAGTTTAAGGCTATCTTAGCCTACTGTTTTTCTTCATTACATTTTCTTTTAAATTTACTGTTGTAGGTTAATTTTAGAATCTAGATAAAAAGAAATGAATAGTTATCATGAATAACCATATGCAACTACTGACAATTTTAAGTAACTGTACAGTAATCCTTTAAAAAAGGAAAAATTCCAAAGCTATAACAATTCCATCATAGCTGAAAAGAATAGAAACATACAAACATTTTTTAAGAGAGAATCTAAATCCATTTCCATTGCAGCAATAGATTAATTTCTTCCTAATTAAGAACTGAGTGTGTTCCATAATAACCACAGAGAATTAGCAATTTAGTTTTTCTTAACAGACACCAAGAAAGTCAAATTCAATGAAACAATAGAGGGCATTGTGGAAGAATCAACCACAGATGCGAGGGTGAAATAACTAGTAGAAGAATCAAATACAGTTACAACCAACATCTACAGTTCCTGAGTATACAAAGAACCTAGAAAAGTCTATAATCACACATCGACGGAGGGTTCCATCGAACCAATAAACATACTCATAGCAAGGACGCCGCATACATCTATAGGTACCAGAATATATAAATATATTTTCTTTTTCCTTTCAAAATCTTTGCATAAACATATACACAAAAGTATCAAAAATATTTACAGTCCAAGTGAAGGACGAGATTGTAAACTGTAAAGACCAAACGACGAGTCCATGGTTCGAAACCCCAACTAATAACTTCAAGAGCATTCAGACATAAAGCCAATAACGGAGAGGCCAAATCCCTCAACCACAGACCAGAGACAACCAACAGGCAGCAAGTGTGCCAAGACAAGAAAACAAACAAAGCAACATGGAATGACCCTACCCATTCCAACGTGTGGGCAACAAGACCCGAGACCAATGACCAGGATGGCTCAACATCCACCTGAAACCACTAAGAGCCAACCATTAGCAAACAGAAGTTACATTCCAAAACTAAAGCAAAAATATAGGGGTAAGGGTTTACGGAGTTGGAACTTACCAGAGGAGCTAAGCTCATGCAGGAGAAGGAGAGCTTTCGATTAGGTCATAGCCACCAAAGTGGACCCTGCTCACAAGGAGCGAAAACCCTCAGTACTAACAGAAAATCAGAGCAGTGTCATGAATAAAAGATAGAGGGCTTACTTGTGCAAACTTGTCGAGTAGAAGCTGAGTGTTGCATCACCCCACGACTGTGGCATGAAACAATTGACAAATTGACAATTATATAGTGAAACAATTACACAGAAAATCGAAAGCTTCAACAGAACTATAACCACAAGCACAAACTTAAAATCAAAGCGACCATGAAGTGAAATAGCGGCCACAGACCCATCAAAGAGGTAGCCAACGCCACCATTCGAACGAAGAAAGGAACTTGTACAACCCTAATACTTGGCATCCACAGAGCCGAGCTTCAAAATCCCTGAGAGAACCAGTGAACAGAGGATTGCAACCAGAGCTAACACATAACCAGAACCCTTGGCTACAAGAGCGGGATTCATGACTAAGGTGTGCAGATAGAGAGTCGTCGAACCCTCACCAACTACAAAACGAAACGAGAGCAGCAAACCCTCTCGGAAGAATAGAGAAATGTTGGGCACAGTGACCAAATGAGCGATTAGGGTTTTTTGGGAGTGTAGCATAAAGGCAGGAGAGCAGAGCCCAAGGTCGGGACAGGTGTCCCCCTCACAATTAGGAGCTGGTACCCAACAATTAATCACACAATAATGCAAATCAAACTTCTGATATTATCACAAATCACATGTTTAATAATTGATGTGGTACAATAGGTATGGTCCCATCAATTTTGGTATCAAAGCAGATCAAAGTCAATTGTTTTTTTTATAAAATGGAAGTCGAAAGAAGAGGTCATGGTAGAGATATTCAAAGGGTAGTAGATGAAGGATTGAGGGAAGAGATTAGGATCCTAAATGCTCATTTGGAAGTAATAGAAGCACGAAGGAGAAGGGATCCTGAAGGAGGAGATGACATTGAGGAAGAAGTTGCAGCTACGAAAGATGGATTAGATAAGGAAGGAACTGAAATTAGGTTGTTAAAGTCAGTTTTGTTGGCTAGTAGTAAGCCAAAGCCTGAGATTTCAAACTATGATGGTAGTTTGTCCACAGAAGTGTTGTTGGACTAGATTAGTGAGTTCGAAATATACTTTGAATGTGAGGAGATCAGCGAAGATAGGAAAGTTAAATTCACTACCACCAAGTGAAGAGGACACATAGCCTTATGGTGGGACTGTGTCCAAGCAGAGAGGAGAAGATCAGATAAGTTACCTATTAAAAAGTGGACTAGAATGTTCACCAAGATGAAGGGTAAGTTTTTGCCCAAAGATTACCAGATTTCTTTGTATTGGCAGGTGCAGAATTTGAAACAGAGGGGAATGATGGTGAAAGAATATACCGAATAATTTTACCGAGTGAATTTGAGAGCTGGTTACATTGAAGACAACCTAGAAAAGATAGCAAGGCTTGTAAATGGCCTAAGGCTGGAGATATTGGACGAGATAAGTATTCTTTCCCCAAAAACTATAGATGAAGCCTATCAGAGAGTCTTGAAGGTAGAAGAGAAGATTACTAGGAGACTGAATGCCAGAAAAGGACATGGATCTGGTAGAGGGAAAGTACAACCCTTTGGTAGAGGAAGAACTACCAACCACAGTGAAGAAGGAAGAAGTTCAAAGACTTCAGGAACAACAAAAAAGGGAAGTAGCACTACGGGAGGAAGGCCATATCGTCATGAAAGGGGTAGTGGCAGAGGCAAAGGAGCTGCCTATGAGTGTCACAAGTGCCACAAGTGGGGGCACAGGTCCTTTGAGTGCCCTGAAGGTGAACAGGTTGGACAAAGAGGAGCATATGTTGCTCAAATAGAGGAAGCGGAGGCACCACACCAAGAGGTAGAGAATGTACCAGAGATAGGAGAGGCCTTAGTCTTGAATAAGGTACTTCTGAAACCAAAAAGGGAGACAACTGACCAAACCCAAAGAAAGGCATTATTCCAGACTGTGTGTAAGTCACACGGGAAATGTTGCAAACTAATTATAGATAGTGGAAGCACTAATAATCTAGTTGCCTCAGAGATGGTGTAGAAGTTGGGTTTGAAAAGGTTGAAGCACCCCACTCCCTATAAGGTGTCTTGGTTACAAAAAGGGCATCAACTGCTAGTTGATGAACAGTGTGAGGTTGAGTTCCACATTGGAAAGTATAGGGACAAGATGATTTGTGGCATCATGCCCATGGATGTGTGTCATATTCTGCTAGGTAGACCATGGTAGTATGACCGAAAAGTTGTTCATGGCGGAAAAAAAATTGTTACAAGTTTTTCAAGGATGGGATTAAGCATACACTAGTGCCCATCAAGGAAGAAGAAATAGCGAAAACTAGGGGGACAAAAGTGCTACTGGTGGGTGAAAAATAATTTCTAAAACAGATTGAAGATGATGAGGTAAAGTATGTTATTGTAAAGAGATCAAGAGCAGTGTTGTTGCACACTAAAATTTCAGACTTACCTGAAGAAATCCAGGATTTGTTGCAGGAATTCAGTGACATTGTGATTGATGATTTACCGAAAAAATTAACACCAAAGCAGAGTATCAGTCATCACATAGATTTCATCCCTAGAGCTAGTTTACCAAACAAAGCTGCTTACCATATGAGTCCTAAGGACAATGACGAGATCAGGAAGCAGGTACAAGAATTGCTGGATAAAGGATTGATACGAGAAAGTTTAAGTCCCTGTGCAGTTCTGATAGTTTTAGCTCCCAAGAAAGGAGGCGAGTGGCGGATGTGTACAGATTCAAGAGTAATAAATAAAATTACTATTAGGTACAGGTTTCCATTACCACGAATGGATGACATGATGGACTACTTCAGTGGAGCAACATATTTTTTGAAGATAGATCTGAAGAGCAGATACCACCAAATTAGAATAAGAGAAGGGGACGAATGGAAAACAACTTTCAAAACCAATGAAGGCCTGTATGAATGGCTGGTGATGCGATTTGGGTTGAGTAATGCCCCTAGTACTTTCATGCGCCTGATGAATGAGATGTTGAAGGAGTTCATTGGGAAATTTGTGATTGTGTATCTTGACGATATACTGATTTTTTGTAAGACCAGAGAAGAACATTTTCGACACGTTAGATATGTTCTGGAGAAGTTGCAGCAAAACATGTTGCTAATAAATTTTTAAAAAAGTTCTTTCTTTCAGAAGGAGTTACCTTATTTGGGTTTTATGATTGCATAAAATGAGTTGAAAATGGACCCAGAAAAAGTTGCAGTTATACTTAGCTGGCCATCCCGTAAGAGTCTGTTCAAAGTTCGAAGTTTTCACGGGTTGGAAAGTTTCTATCACAAGTTTATAAAGAATTTTGGTGGAATCTATGCACCTATGTTGGACACCATTAAAAAGGCAAGTCAACCTTTCCAGTGGACTGAATCGGTAGAGAAGGCCACTCTTGAGATTGCATTATTTTAACAAACTTTTCTGAGTTCGTTGTGATGCCAGTGGTACAACCATTGGAGACATACTCAGCCAGGAAGAAAAACCAGTAGCCTATTTCAATGAAAAATTAAATGAAGGTAGGCAAAAGTATACGTCATATGACAAGGAGTTTTATGCTGTCGTCCAAGCATTGAAGCATTGGAGACACTATTTATTGGGTAATGAGTTTTTCTTGTTTTCTGATAATTCAGAATTACAATATGTTATTCAGAAACATAAGTTGAATCATAAACAAACAGAATGGGTAGAGTACTTATAGAGTTTTACATTTGTATTGAAGCATATCAATGGTCAAGCCAACAAGGTAGTAGATGCACTAAGCAAAAGAGCTTTACTCTTGCAGGAGAGCATGAAACAAACACTGGGTTTTGGACACCTGAAGGACTTGTATCAAACAGATGCAGATTTCAAGGAGGCTTATGAGGCCAGCCAAAATCCTTTGTTTAGGAACAATAGTCCATGGTTGGACTATAACTTACAGGAGGGGCTGCTATTCAAGGGAGGATAGTTGTGTGTTTCAGAGTGTTCGATGAGGGAGAACATCATCTGAGAAAAACATAGTGGAGGACTAGCTAGACATTTCAACATTGATAAGACCTTGGATCAGCTCAGTCATTTCTATTACTGGACGAAGATGTTAAGAGACATACAACGATATGTCACCAGGTGTAAGATATGTCAGTTGGCGAAAGGGCATAGTTAGAACAAGGGGTTTTATACACCCTTGCCTATTCCAAACAGACCATGGGATTCAGTAAGTCTGGACTTTGTCTTGGATCTGCCAAAAACATAGCAGGGTTTTGATTCCATCATGGTGGTGGTGGATCATTTCTTGAAGATGGCACATTTCATCCCTTGTAGGAAAACCAGTGACGCTACCCATGTAGCACACTCATTTTTCACTGAAGTTGTCAGACTGCATGGCATACCCAAGTCCATTATTTCTGATAGGGATGTGAAATTCACAGGACATTTTTGGTGTACCTTGTGGAAAAAGCTAGACACAAAGTTAAATTTCAGCTCCGCTTATCACCCACAGACTGATGGGCGGATGGAGGTGGTAAACAGAAGCTTGGGAAACCTGCTACGGAGCTTAGTTGGAGAAAATTCACGAATGTGGGATCATGTACTTGCCCAATAGGAATTTGCTTACAACGATTCACCGAATCGAAGCACGAGAAATAGTCCTTTTTAGATCTTGTATGGAATGCATCCTCGTGGAGTACATGAGTTACAAGATCTGGGACAATTGGAAAGAAAGAGTGCTGATGGGGAAGATTTCGCAAGAGAAATTAATGACCTACATGAGCAGGTAAAATCAAAGTTACAAGACAGCAGTCAAACATATAAATAGTAGGTAGACCTGAAATGGCGGGAGGTATAATTTAATGTAGGGGACTGATGAGCCCCAATTTTGGTACAATTCGGGCTCATTTTGGCCCATTCTATTTGCTCAAACCATTCACTTTTTACTGCTTATGCATGCATTTCTTAGTTTATTCGTGTTTTTTGTAGGAATAAGGGTAGACACTTTATCTACGTGACTAATGCATTATGATTTCAGGTTTTTTGCATTAAAAGGGAGAAAAGACCACGTGAAAAGGAGACAAGGAGGCAATGAGGTGGCACTGCTGGTTTTTAGGAGAGGATGTCCACGGTCTTGGGGACATTCCTCGTGATTCCCACGAAGAACTCCGAGCTCCAATCCATCTTCCCTCTGAGCTTAGAAGCAGCCAGCTATTCTACAGGAACAGCAGTTATAAACTGCTCTACAAGAACAGCAGTTATGACCGTCCTACAGGATCTGCAGTTGAACTCTAGTTGGACAGCCGAGCTCCTAAAATCAAGGACACCTGTTGGATAGTCGTTTTTGCATAAATACTGAGGCCGTAGCCTTGTAGAGGAGCTTTTTGAACCTTGGCATTACTCTTGTAATTGGAAAGTACGAGCTAGAGCTCAGTTTTTGTTCCTTTTTGTAAGCCAATTTGGCATAACATCAGATTATGAATAAAGAAGGCAGATTTTGATCTAGCTCTGAGTTTTCTTAAGGAGACTATAGCTCTCAGGTTAGGGCCCAACCTGAGAGCCATAGATCCCCTCTGCTGTAGTGTTGTTTCCATTTCGTTTCAGCACTTTGAGTTTTCCTTTTCACATGCAATTCGAATTACAGGTTGCTAATTTAGTTGTTTTCATGAGTTTAGATAGGATTTGCTTATGGTGAATTGGTTTACAGTTGCTTAGGTTAGAAGAGGATAGATACAATCTATTGGAGCTCCAACAAAAAGGTTGTTAAGGCTCACTACCATCTCATCTGGGATTGGAGTGCAGTCCATGACTAACCACCAAAAATACACATTTCTTTATTCCATGATTGCTGCAAACACAGTCACGTTATGTTAGATGCTTCCACATGATTCACACCTGCACCACACTCCCTTACCACAGCTTCATGCACATTCTCCTTCGCGTTTAGATTGTTGTTCATTGAATTTATAAGCACAGGTAGTCTAAGTTAATGCATTTTCGGTTTGGTGATAGTCACAAGCATTTGTTCCATTTACACTGCTTTCTCTCGTTCCATTACTTCGTCCTCCATCTTGATCACGCATGCAAACACATCTTTGGCCTATGCTCGCTCTGTTATCTCCCAAAGTCTTTCACTCCTCACGTACTTCCATTCTCTAGCCCTTTTGTTGACCTAGCCCTCTATCTTCCAACCTACTCCCTACATTCACTCCCTATCCTATTCCTCCACTTCTACAGCCATCACCAGCCTCATTCCTACCTTACACATCTCCCCCTACCATTTCATCACCCCTCCATCACGCCAAACACTCACGGTAGGTCATCCTGTAGCTGTTGGTAGACATCCTGTAGAAACCAGAGTATCCTGTAGGATCCCCTGCAGACTTCCTGTAGGAGACCACTCACTCGGTTGCCGAGCTTCTGAATGTGAGGAACCTCTGTGGATGGATGCTAAGGATCCCTAGGGACCTCTCCTAGCCTCCCCAACCTGTCCCACGCTTTCCTTCCTTCTCCATCCCATCTGCACAACCAAACCCTAGTTAGCACAAGATCACAATCATTCCACACACTTAAAGGAAAAATACAAAAACATATCTTTCATGATGCAAGTAGTTTAAATCCATGCATTTGCACTTATTAGAGGTAACAGCAGCATTGGTAGAAGTTTCATTCACATTTTTTGCATTGTAGAGGTTAGACTAGTTAAATTAGGGTTTCCTAGGTTTACATGCTTTGATTTGCTTTCAGTCCATTTTGTCAAGTAGAGTAGTTTTCCTTTGAGAATAGCTTTCGTCCATCAATTAGCAAGCTTCTTCTGAGAGCCTATAGAAGTTGGCTTGAGCCCTAGCGGACTTGTGCCAGCTGACCAAGTGACAGCTACGACAAGAGCTAGTACTTGTGCATATAGCACCGTCGCTTCCAAGTTTGTACGAACTACCGGGTTGATAAAATGAGAGACAGGAAGCCCCAGGAGTTGTAGCATTATTGCTACAATACTGGAGCTCACCATCTCTTTGGCGCCGTTGCTGGGGAAGCGTCAAAGTATTAGTAATTGTTGCTTTTCTTCTACTTTCGTACTCTTACTTCTGCTCAGTAGTTTATTTCATTTCCATTCTGCAAAAATAGCTTAGTGTTTTCTGCTTTCATAGATTAGCATTTCCTGCTTTCCTAGATTAATATTTCTTGCTTTCCTAGACTAATATTTCTTGTTTTCCTAGAGTAATTTTTCTTGCTTTCCTAGATTAGCTTTCCAATTCTGCAATTTCATTTGAGCAATATAGTTAGTTGTAGATCACTTTGTTTCAGTTTTGCAGGTAACAAAGAAAAAGAAAAAGCACTCAAAAAAGAAAAGTCCTTTCCATTTCATGCCTCGTAGGAACCGAGATAGATCAAGCAAATTCCTACCAAACACCCCCACCACATCACTGAGTCACCCTTCTCTCTTCTTTGGTGACAGTGACCCAGAGGAACCTATAGGTGAACATCCTGAGATATACCAAGACCCTATAGAAGAAGAAGAGTTAGAGACCACTCCATCTGAAGCCATGGCTGATAATAGGAGAGAAGATGAGAGAATAGAAGGAGCTTTCCCCATCCGAGAGACCAATGGAGATATGAAAATGAAAAACATTAGCCCCTCTGCCTTGCCTCACTTCCATGGACTGACCACTGAGGATCCTGATACCTTCTTGTTTGAGTTTGCTGTCCTTTGTAGAACCTATGACTATACTGAGGATGAGCAAAAGCTGAAGCTTTTCCCTTCCACTCTTAAGGATGCAGCACTACACTGGTTCATGGGATTACCTGGGAATAGCATCGCTACTTGGGCTCAGATGCAGCAAGCCTTCAATACCAAGTATAGGGATTATTGTAGGTCCAAGGAAACCAAGGGAGAGATCTTTCGAATGACCATGGGGAATGATGAGTCTTTAGAGGATTATGAGGAGAGGTTCCAACTTAGCTATAAACGGTCCAGGTGCACACTTGACCCTGAATCCCTCAAGTTGGTTCTACTCCGAGGAGTCCCTGAAGATCTCTTAGACACCCTTCACATGTTAGCTGGGGGGGACATTTACCAACTGCCTTATGAGGACATCAAGACTGTGTTTCGAAATCATTCCAGGGCAGCTAGAAAACGAGGTAGAGGAAATCTCCTCTCCACTGGTGTCCCTTTCTCCAAACATGAGTTTACAAACCAATTAGAAGATCTTAAGAGTGAGGTGAGACAGACCATTGCCATGCAGCTGGACACATTCAGGATCCAACAGAAGAAAGAAGAAGCTGAGAGAGCCTTGGCTGTCTTCTGTCCTAGGTGCACCAGAAGACACCCTAAGAACGAATGTCCATTGCATTCGGTTGAAGTGTGTTTCGTTTGTGAGGAGGACCACCCAACAAATCAGTGTCCAACCTTACCTGGGTTTAAAGCCATGTACCAAGGAACCGAAGCCCCCACTGAACCTCTCTACTTCATCAACCAAAGGAGGCCTCAAGGATCTAGACCTTATCAGCAGGGGATGCAAATGGCATCTCAAGCCTATTACAACCCCAACCAGCCAACTCCTATGCCTTCCTGGGGTCCCCCTGCTCATCCTTCATGGTCCATGCCTCCTCCATGGTCTTATCCACCTCAGTACCCCACTCAACCTACTTCTCATCCATATCACTCACATACCCAGCCACATCCTCAATGGAATGCACCTCAGTCGGGGTGGAGGCCCCAATACAACACTCCTCCTGCCATTTTGCCTCCACCACCAGTTCAACCTCAACCTTTACCTCCTGCTCCTCCAAGGCAACCTCAGATGCCTGCTCAACCTAACCCGAACCCCAACAATAAACAGGCTCAGCAGGTATATACTAGGGGAGACCTCATGCCCTACCTATGCTGTGGAGATCCAGGAGATCAATCTTAGATCTGGAAAGACTCTTCCAGATCGCCAACCTCCTCCCCCAGAGGATGAGGAAAACCATCAGGAGAGTGAACCAAAGCCTATTCCACCCTTTCCTGAGAGACTAACAGCCACCACACAACCTAGCCCAGAAGAAGATGAGCTTTTGGGTGAGCTCAAGCAGTTGTGTGTAAAAATCCCACTTCTCCAAGCCATCAAGGATGTGCCAATATATAACAAGCTGGTTAAGGAGAAGTGTTTCAAACACCCAGGCAGACGGAAGAAATATGCCTCAACTATCAATGTCATAGGACAGTTGTCTGACCTTATGCTAGGACAAGTCATCTGCCCAAAGTACCTAGATCCTTGATGTCCTGTAGTAGATGTTCACATCAATGGCACCATTATCCCCCACACCTTGATTGATCTGGGGGCGGCCATCAATGTGATGACCAGGGATACCATGCTTAAACTCAATCTTCAGGGTTCCTTGAGGAAGACCTCGACAGTACTGCAATTAGCAGATTGCTCCACCGTGACTCCCGAAGGGATTGTGGAGGATGTCTTGGTCTCTATCGATTCTTGGGAATACCCTACAGACTTCCTGGTTCTGCAACCAAAGGCCAAGCTTACTGGATATCCTCTCATCTTGGGAAGGCCTTGGTTAGCTATTGCAGATGCTTACATAAGTTGTCGGGCAGGAAACATGACCATCAAAAATGGTCCCATGTCCAAGCAGCTAGTCCTATACCCTCCTGCCCAACCTTCTTTAGAGCATGATTTACCACTCTGGTTGGAGGAAGGAGAGGAAGACGAGGTGTACTCTGCACCTCTATGCACCCTAGATACCACTAGAAGAGACCCTCCTACCGAGGATGATTTGATTGAGACCCTGATCCAGAATCCACCTTCCAGTGCACTATCTTTAGAGAAGTTGGTGGAGGATGCCCAAGCTAGCACCTTAGTGGACCTTTGTACAACCAGCCCTATCACTCCCAGAGTCAAAAGTGTGGAGTTCGGCCCTGAGAGAGCATTAAAGATCAGCTCCTCCCTATCTCCTTCCCAGAGGAGGAGTTGTGTAGCCTATTGGCAAGCCACTTAGATGCTTTTGCTTGGAGCTATAAGGAGATGAAAGGAGTCCATCCCTCGGTCTGTACCCATCATATATACATCAAAGAGGATTGTAAACCAGTTAGGCAACCCCAGAGGAGAATGAATCCAGCCCTTAAGGACATTGTCAAGGAAGAGTTGCAGAAACTGTTGGATGCTGGATTCATCTACCCCATCTCAGATAGTGAATGGGTGTCCCCTCTGGTCTTGGTTCCCAAGAAAAATGGGAAATGGAGAATCTGTGTAGACTACCGAGAGCTGAACAAAGCTACCAATAAAGAACATTTCCCTCTGCCTTTCATAGATCAAGTGTTGGATGGACTGGCAGGAAAGAAGTTCTTCTCTTTCCTGGATGGGTTTAGCGGGTACAACCAGATTCAAATCAGCCCGGAAGACCAAGATAAGACCACCTTCACTTGTCCTTGGGGTACCTTTGCCTACCGTGTCCTTCCCTTTGGGCTATGCAATGCTCCTGCTACCTTCCAGAGAGCTGTCTTGAGCATCTTCTCGGAGTTGGTCCATGATGCAGTAGAAATCTATATGGATGACTTTACTCCTTATGGGGCTAACTTCCAGGAAGCATTGTCCAACTTGGGAAAGGTCCTAACCAAGTGCATCGAGATGAACTTGTCCCTTAGCCCTGAAAAATGTGAATTCCTAATGACTGAAGGGACTGTGCTAGGCCATACCATCTCTCGCCAAGGGTTACAGGTGGATCCTAACAAAATCGCTCTAATCAAAAAGGTTCCACCTCCACAAAAGGTAAGGGATGTTAGGAGTTTCTTGGGATTAGCAGGATATTACCGAAGATTCATTAAAGATTTCAGCAAGCTAGCCTCGCCATTGTTCGGTCTGTTGGCAAAAGATGTGGAGTTTAATTGGACTGACGATTGTCAGAAGAGTTTGAATGAATTAAAAGACAAGTTAGTGTCAGCTCCAATCCTGAGAGGTCCAAACTGGGCCCTACCTTTCCACATCCACACTGATGCCTCGAACAAAGCCATAGGTGCAGCCTTAGGACAAGTTGAGCAAAAAATTCCATATGCCATTTACTTCGTTAGCAAAAACTTGTCCAAAGCAGAGCTGAATTACACTGTAACCGAGAAGGAATTCTTAGCTGTGGTCCATGCACTGAACAAGTTCCGACATTATATTACTGGTTACCAGACTTTTGTACATACTGACCATGCTGCTATTAGATATTTGATGAATAAACCAGATGTGAATGCTCGTATTATTAGATGGTTACTTTTATTGCAGCAGTTTGATCTAACCATTGTTGATAAACCAGGGAGAGAAAATGTTGTTGCTGACTTCTTGTCTAGATTGGATTTGTCTGCAGATGAAGATGGGACGGTGGATGACCAGATGCCTGATGAGCATCTATTTGCTATCTCAGTACTCTCTCCATGGTTTGCTGATATAGCAAACTACCTTGTTTCAGCTCAGTTCCCTCCGCACCTCTCTTCAAAAGAGAAGAGAAAAATCATCAGAAAGAGTGCCTCATTTACATGGATTGGGGGCAATCTGTTCAAGCTTGGCCCCGATCAGATCTTAAGGCATTGTGTAAGGGAGGAGGAAGTCTTTGACATCCTCCTCACCTGTCATGATGGGCCTTGTGGAGGACATTTTGCAGCAAAGAGAACTACCTTCAAGATCCTGCAGGCAGGCTACTATTGGCCCACACTTCATCAAGATGTCAGAAGATATGTCAGCCAGTGTGACCAATGCCAAAGAATGGGGAAACCGACCCAAAGGGATGAGATGCCTCTCCAACCTCATGGTGACTCTTGAGCCATTTGAGAAGTGGGGCATGGACTTTGTGGGTCCAATCAATCCCTCTTCGAGGCAAAGATCCTACATCATTGTGTGCACTGACTACCTGACGAAGTGGGCAGAGACCAAAGCAATCAAAGCAGCAACAGAAGAAAAGGTGGCCGAGTTCCTAAGAGAGAACATCTTCTATAAGTTTGGCTATCCAAGAGAGCTGGTCACCGATCAGGAGAAGAAGTTCACCTCCCACCTGGTTGAAGATCTCCTAGCTCATCACAAGATCAAGCATAGAACCTCCACTCCTTATCATCCTCAAGCAAATGGGCAGGTGGAAGTCACCAATAGAGCATTAGAAGGGATCTTGACTAAAGTGGTGAGCAGCAGCAGAAAGGACTGGGCAGATCGCCTGGTTGAAGCCACATGGACTTACAACACCACTTGGAAGACCACCACCGGCTTCACACCTTATGAGCTGGTCTATGGGAAGAAAGCTTTGCTGTCCATTGAGTTTGAGTATAACACTTTGAGGATGGCAGCTCAGCTGGATCTAGATCTCAGCCATGCACAACAAGAAAGGCTATTGCAGCTTAATGGATTGGATGAGCACCGCATGCAGGCCCTCCTTCACTCAGAAGTGGTTCAACTTCAGAGGAAGGTGTGGCATGACCAGCATCTCCATGACAAGCAATTTCAGCCGGGAGATTGGGCTTTGTTGTATGATTCCAGATACAAAGATTTCAAGGGGAAGCTGAGAACCAGATGGCTAGGGCCATATTCAGTGGAAAAATGTCATGACAATGGATCTGTTCTTATCCGGACCATTGATGAGGAAGCCATCCCCATGCTTGTCAACGGGCATCGATTGAAGATCTACAGGAGGCCTCCCTCCAGACAAGAGTTCATCAAAACTATGGAGAAAGCAGTATTGGTCATAGAGAAGGGTCCTGCCCCTGCTTTGGGCACACCCTGAAGAATCTAAAAAAAAAAAAAAAAGAGGAAAAAATAATAAAGATCCTTGGGTGAAAACCTTCCTGAGGCGCCCAAGGTAGGTGGTAGGGGTGAAAACCTCATCTGAGGCGCCCCTGCTATCTTTCAAAAAAAAAAGAGAAAAAAGAAATAAAGATCCTTGAGTGAAAACCTCTCTGAGGCGCTTAAGGCAGGTGGTAAGGGTGAAAACCTCATTGAGGCGCCCCTGCTATCTTTCAAAAAAAAAAGAAAAAAAAAACAAAAAAAAAAAAAAAAAAAGAGAAAAAAACAAGATCAATAAGCTATTATGTGAAATTTGCATGCAGATTGCAGGTGTTCTATGGAGGAGAGGAAGCCTCTCAAGTCAAAGTCAAAGGTCCTTCTCATGCAGCCAGGACACCTCACAAGCTCCTCCTCCAAGAATGCTTATGTTTTTCAAGGTATGTGCAATTTTATCATGGTTTGAATCTTCTACAGGAAACTGCTGTCTTTCTACAGGAAGGCACAGTTTTTCTACAGGAAGGCGCGGATTCTCTACAGGAAAGTGCAGACTCTCTACAGGAAGGCCGAACTTTCTACAGGAAGCTCTGTGTCTACAGGAAACTTCCTGTAGGAGTTTTGGGCGGCCAGAATTCGTCGTAAAAGGAGATTTCACGACCATGGCTTGGTTTGGATGCATGCAAGCCTCTGTTAAGCATCCTTGCACGTTGCTGTCACCATGCTCCACCACCTGTGTCGACATGCGGCCAAGTCCCTGCACAAACAAAGGAAATCGATGAGTTCTCGTGAGAAAGCCATTTCCAAATAGAAAAATGATGGGATCTCATACCACAGGCATCAAGAGCTCCGGGATCGTGATCAGAACCGCCATCGTGCAGCATGCACCCAAGGAGAAAGGACTGTTACGAGACCCCTCGCGGGGATCCTGTAACAGTTCAACCTGCTCAAGTGGATGCCATTCACAGCACCGTCATCTGAGATGAAACGCGGGCGCATGCAAGCAAATCCGTCCACTCCAGCGTTGGCATCCGGTTACCACGAGCTTCCGGGTCTGTGTACGCCGCATGCAGCGGGTAGATCCGCTCCCCGTCGTCCAAAAACCGAAAAATCGTGTGCAGCCGCACGCAGGTAAGTGTCTTCCCCTTCATTCCATCAAATCGCATGAATCTAACTTTGAATTTGTTTGCAAAGCGTAAAATTGAATGGTTGAGCGGCCGTATGGCCAGTCGACTGGCCACGTCGGCTAGTTAAAGTGTAATTGGGTGATTGGGTGGCGGACATGACAAAGAGAATGAACGGCATGCACGTGGGAGCACTCTCGTTAGAAGCATGAGTTTAACAGGAAAGGCGGCGGCAAATCTGAGGAAATGAATGCAGCAGCAGTGAGTGAGAACGCAGGCGGAGGATGGATGACGTCGCCCAACGGTTCAGGGGGACAGCTCATCCCCCGCGCCATGGATTGCGCCGGTTCAAAATCCAATCGGCTAAATCAACCACACGCATTTATCATCCAACACTTCAACTCGGCTAAGCCATTCTGATTTCTTCTGCATTTTGATACGCCGAGTTGTTGGCTACCAGAACGCTGGTCAAGCACACAGTGAGCGCGGCCAACTACAGTCCTCCCCGAGAATTGCGCGTGGCTTCTATAGGAACGCAGTCCTACAGGAAGCAGTCTCTACAGGAACGCGGTTCTACAGGAAGAGGAATTCCTCACGTAAGAAAAGGTGGCAGAAAAAAGGTAACCCTGAAACTCCTTCTGCAATTGGCTTTCAAAGGTGGCAAGATCATTATTCACAGTCTGGTCATAAAAATATCGGATTGCTGTGCCTATACTATCGCTTCTACAGGATAGCAGTATCATTAGACTATGTTTTGTGAATTGTATGCATGCTCTACCTGGAGTAGACCGAATCTCCTTTGCATTTGTCACCTTTAGTCAAAAACCCCTGTCCATCCATCATGCCGGGTGGGTTTATAAGACGAGAGCCCACTGATTCAAATACATTAAGGAGAAACCCGGCAGTGGTTGAGCTCTTCACCAGAGCACAATGGATGCCTTTTTGTGATAAGCTACAGGGCTACGATGATGAAGTAGCTGAGGAATTCTTGCAGGCTCTGCAACCTAAGTCCCAGACACTGGCCACAGTAACCTTCAGAGGTCTAAGCCTCAAACTCACCCTAGAACACATCAGTCGGATCACAGAACTTCCTATGGGCCTGCCGTGGGACAAAGACGAGAGAAAGCTGAGTCAGCAAGCCAAGAAGGAGTTCTTCCCACCTGAGGAAGAATTCTCTGAGGATAAAAACGGGGTGAGGAGGACCAGCCTGTCACCACCATGGAACGAAGTCAGTTTGCACATTATGAAATATATTACTTGTGAAGGCCGGTTCAGTATCGTGTATGCATATCACTTCCGGCTCCTCACTGAGTTAAGGCACAGAATTGACCTTCCTGTAGAGAAAAAACTAAGCATCCCTTATTATCTCCTGCAGTCCCTAATGGAGTGTGCTACAAAGCTAAGACAGGGCATCCCTGATCAGATAGCCCATCATGGGTTAATAAAATTGCTCGTGGAGGATGCATTGCACTCATATAAAGTTCCCCTCTCCTGGGAGTCATTTAGGAATCTAACACGAGATGGGGACATTAAAATGTTGATCGAAGATAGTGGCTCCTCCAGCACTGAAGACAAGGAAGCGGTGGCTGAGGAAAAGAAGGCTGAAGAAAAAGTTGACTCCCCCATCCTGTCAGTAAGAGAAATAAGGTCAAAAAGCAGAAGAGACAAAGTTGGGGCAGGCCATGTCAGCCCAATTACCTCTTCAGCACTCACAAGAAAACAAAAGGATCAAACCCCTGCAGCAAAGCAAGTAAAAGTAAAGACACCTGCCACTACAGGAAAGAAGAAGCGAGCTTCTACAGGAAGCCCAAAAATCAGTGAAAAACAGGCTCCTACAGGAAGCCCAAAAACAAAAACAAAGGCTTCTACAGGAAGCCCGAAGATCAGTGAGAAGCAGGCTTCTACAGGAAGCCCAAAAGCAAAGACCAAGGCTTCTACAGGAAGCCCGATAACAGCTTCTACAGGAAGCACAAAAGTGCAAAAACAGGCTTCTACAGGAAGCCATGCAAAACCAAAATCTGAGAAGCAGAAGGTGGATGTTTTAGCCAGAGAGGCAGCGGCTGTATTAGCTGGCCTCAGTACACCACCTAAGCCAAAAGGAAAGAGGAAGAGGGACCCTCCTCTCTACTTCAAAGCACGGAGAAGTGTTCGGATAAAAACAGGGAAACCACAGCAGCAGTCCAGCAGCCCAATTGTCATTGAGGACACCCCTGCTTCTCCCAAAGAAAAATCCCCTCAAAGGTCACAGTTACCTACGAAAAGGGAAGCCCGAAGAAGAGCACATGGCAAGACCGAGTGGACCTGTTGGACGAGAAAACTAGGCTACAGGAAGCTGAAAACGTCCTACAGGATACCTTGGCTCGACTATAAGAAACCGAACAAAGAGAAGAAGGAGGACCCTCATCACCAAGGGCGGATGAGGCAGAACTACCTGAAGAAACAGCAAGAGAACATATACCCGAACCTAGCCCTTCGCCCAATCTGAATTCATATTATACCTTCTTGGAGGCGGGCAAGATCATCCCACAAAAATTTACTGTACCCCTATTCTTTGAATTAGAGAAAGAAAGAGTTCGCTCCCATACATGGATGCAAATTGCCAAATCAAAGGGGGTGGGGGACATAGGCCCTCTACAAGATCAGCTCAGGGAGGTCAGGAGCGAGTTCACCATGGCCAAACATGTGGCTAGTTGCCAGCAGGCACTTCTACAGGAAGAAAACCAGAAGTTAAGGTTGCAGCTACAAGAACTCAAGGCAGGGGCAGAAACATCCTCCAAGGGCATCACAAATGAACAAGAAGGCAAGAAGGAGCTGACCACCAATCTTGAAGGGCCAAAGACACTTCTACAGGAAGAAGAACAACATATAAGAATTGAAGTGCAAGCCTTAAAGAACAGCTGCAACAAAAGGAAACACAATTGGCTTGCATGGCCAGTTGGGCCATGGAGGCCCTGCAGTGCAGACATCCTGCAAAGTCTTATGGGTTGTACTTAAAGGATCAGTGGCTACAGTTCCAGATAAACACACTAGCACAAAGAGGTATTGAGCAAATCCATAACCCACAGCAATTTGCTGAAATATGCAATACTAGCTCAGCAGAGGACAAAGCCAAGCTAGCAGAATTCTACATCCACAATCTGGTTTTGCCCAATGAAGTCTCTTGGGATCCCAATATCGCCTTGGGCGATCTGCAGTTGATGGCTTTTGCTTCATGGCTGAATCATGAGGATCAGAGAGCCACTGAAGAAAAATCGGTCATGAGCCGAGAAGTGAGTGAGCCACTGTACATTCGGGCAGAACCAGAGGATCCGGTTGCCCTCATCTCAGCCCGCCAACAGTTATCCAATGATCCCACAGCTTCCTTGAGATTTATGGACCAGCAAGCCCAAGCAATAGCCCACTTTGAAGACATGGACAGATTATTGGGAGAAACTGCTGCCCAGGCTTGTGCACGTAGGTGGCATGCCTTGGCACATAGTTTGAAGATCCGGGAATACCATACCCCGACCAGAATGAGGGGAAGCATTGGCAAGAGTGGACCTTTACAAGAAATCCGTGCAAAGACTTCAGGGCAGCTGGATTGGCCCTAAACTCAGCCCTCCATTGCTGCTAGGATTGGCTGAAGGAAGTACGGGAAAGGATGACCAGGCACAATGGGAAAAAGTGGAAAACACAGCAGGGTTTATATATCGACCAAGAAGACATCACCACAGAAGCTTGGGATGTAAGGGGAGCAGTGAAAACCATGAAGGATGAGGATCTTGACTAAGTTACTCAAAGATGAGCAAATGGTTCAGCTGGGGGGTGATGATGAGCCCCAATTTTGGTACAATTCGGGCTCATTTTGGCCTATTCTATTTGCTCAAACCATTCACTTTTTACTGCTTATGCATGCATTTCTTAGTTTATTCGTGTTGTTTGTAGGAATAAGGGTAGACACTTTATCTACGTGACTAATGCATTATGATTTCAGGTTTTTGGCATTAAAAGGGAGAAAAGACAACGAAAAAGGAGACAAGGAGGCAATGAGGTGGCACTGCTGGTTTTTAGGAGAGGATGTCCATGGTCTTGGGGACATTCCTCGTGATTCCCACCAAGAACTTCGAGCTCCAATCCATCTTCCCTCCGAGCTTAGAAGCAGCCAGCTGTTCTACAGGAACACCAGTTATAAACTGCTCTGCAGGAATAGCAGTTATGACCATCCTACAGGATCTGCAGTTGAACTCTAGTTGGACAGCCGAGCTCCTAAAATCAAGGACACCTGTTGGATAGTCGTTTTTGCATAAATACTGAGGCCGTAGCCTTGTAGAGGAGCTTTTTGAACCTTGGCATTACTTTGTAATTGGAAAGTATGAGCTAGAGCTCAGTTTTTGTTCCTTTTTGTAAGCCAATTTGGCATAACATCAGATTATGAATAAAGAAGGAAGATTTTGATCTAGCTCTGAGTTTTCTTAGGAGGACTATAGCTCTCAGGTTAGGGCCCCCTGAGAGCCATAGATCCCCTCTGCTGTAGTGTTGTTTCCATTTCGTT